>JARFJB010001598.1:1022500-1122500 GCA_036346205.1 Vesta saturnalis
ACCACATAAACGTTGCACAATTTGAAAGAAAAAAATGCGGTACACCACTGTTTCTATTCTTTCTCAATTTTTTTTGGATTGTCTGTTCTATTTGGACGAAAAATGGCTCTCGTCTTTTTTTCCTAAGACTAGTCGTTTTCGAAAAAAAAATAAAAAAACATTGTAGTGCCCCGTGATGTAACAACCAGTGTTCATGAATGAGTCCTGTGGGAAACTCATAATAAACCTATAAAGAAACTAAAGTTTTTTCATTGCTTTTAATTATTTTTAAACTGCCCTAACAATGTACAACAAAAAAGTTTTTGTCTAATACTACGGCTTCAGCCTTAAAAAAAAGGAATATTCGTATGAAGGTATGAATATGTATTTTATTATCCAGTTGCCAGTTTGGTAGTGAAATTGTTGACATTTTATTTGTCACCGTATCTATCTTTGTGTAAAGCATTCAAAACGTAAAATGAATAACTTTACTAACTTTGAATTGGCAAATGGAAATTCAGTAGAAGCTCGGCGAATTTATCATGCACGTTATCCGAATAGAGTAACGCCATGTGCTAAAATATTTAGAAAGCTACACGCCAAATTGAGTGAAACCGGCAGTTTTAAGCATAAGTCGGAAGTTCCTGGTGGAACTCGAACAGTAACAATGCCTGTGCTAGAAGATGCTATAGGTACTACGAGAAAAAGAAGAAAATCCTTCTACTAGTACCAGAAAGATAGCACAACAGCTTCAAATAAGTCCAAAGACTGTTTGGAAAGTTTTGAAAATTTCTCTACTATTTCCGTACCATATACAACAAGTACAAGCTCTCTTGCCACGCGATTTTCAACTAAGGCTAAATTTTAGTAGGTGGATACTCCATAAAATGGCTCATAACAACATTTTTTTTAGTACAGTTTTATTTACTGATGAGACAACGTTTTCGCGAGAAGCTATTGTTAACTTTCATAATGAACATATTTGGGCGGACGAAAATCCCCATGCCTTAAGAGAAGGTCGCTTTCAGCAAACATTTTCACTAAATGTATGGATAGGCATTATTGGTGACCATCTTATTGGATCACACTTTTTACCCACCCGGCTAAGTGGTAATTCGTATAGTTCGTTTTTAGCCGACGAACTAAACGTTCTATTAGAAGAGGTGCCTCTGCAGGTGAGAGCTAATTTATGGTTTATGCATGACAGTGTCCCTACTCATTTCAACCTTGTTGCATGTCAATACATCGACAACACTTTGGACTTTTATTTATGGGGTCGTCTCAAGTCACTCGTGTATAAAACACCTGTATTAGATGAAAATGATTTAAGAAATGGAATAATTCAAAGTTGTAATGCCGTAAAAAATACTCCAGGAGTTTTTGAACGAGTGAGACAGTCTTTGCTGAGACGATTGGAATCGTGCATTTTATCAGAAGGTGGCCATTTTCAACATTTACTTTAATTATGTGTTAGTGGTGATTATTTTTATGATTGCTATTTGTGGTTAAATAATAACAAAAATAAAAATGGCGTTGTATTTACTCATGAACATTTAATTACGATACATTACAATTTAAGATAACTTTTTTGTTGTACATTGTTAAGACAGTTTAAAAATAAGTATAAGCAATGAAACCACTTTAGTTTCTTTATAGGTTTATTATGAGTTTGCCACCACACTCATTCATGAACACTGGTTATTACATCACGGAGCACTACAATGTTTTTTTAATTTTTTTACTCGAAAACGACTGGTCTTAGGAAAAAAGACGACAGCCGTTTTTTCGTCCAGATGGAACAGACAATCCCAAAAAATTGAGAAAGATTAGAAACAGTTGTGCACCGCATTTTTTTCTTTCAAATTTTGCAACGATTATCCTGCCTGCACGCCACTGATTATAGTAAATTCGCCGGTTTTATCGTAAGATACGCACCGTTGCTAACTCTCAAACACTGCAAAATTTTATTGAAATGTCTCAAGTGATTATGGAAATATTAAAAATATTGTACTTACTTCCGTAACGAAGCATTTTTGAGACATAGTTTATAAGCAAAGTTGCCTTTTAGTGACAGAATACGCTCCTGAAGTTATGTACCGTACTTAGGAAACACCCTATATATATATATATATATATATATATATATATACAGGGTGGCGCATTAGTGTGACAAAGTCCCATATCTCCTTTATTTAAAGAGATACAAAAAAAAATTAAATACAAAAGTTGTAAGATATGTTCTGGTGCATATTCCAAAAATATTTTTAATTATACAGGGTAGATCATAAAAGCTTAGAAGTGATCTTAAATTTTTTTTTAAATAGAAAACCCTATATATTATTACATATTTAGATTCTACATACAATTTTAGACACATTTTATGTATAATTTCCTATACCTAAGTCTAACCGTTTTTGACAAATTTCAAATTTTTTGTCAAAAATGACGTTTGCAGGCCAAAACATAGGTGGAAATCTTTTATAAACGAAGCCTTTATCAATTAGTTATGGTTGGTTTCCTTGGAAATGGGGACCTACTCTAATGGGCTGTATTGATATTTTTGTAATACATTCATACAGGGTGATCAAAAATGGACAATAAAAAGTAGATTCAAAAAAACCTATAAAGTCATTTTTTTTAATGGAAAGCCCCTATTTTTTAATTCTATCTTATTTAGCATTAAAAATAAGGGTGACTTTGTATAAGAGTGTATATTCCAAAAATTGTAGTTTTTGAAATAATGACAATTTAACATTTTTTTATTGTAAAAAGGCTATACGGCTTTCAAGTTTTGTTGTTAGTTGGCCGTGACGGCGAGGCGTGGCGTATAAAAATAATAGAGATCATCAGAAACGTCATTATTTATTGTCAGTTGATAATTTGTGTGATGCATTAGTGTATTTTATAGCAAATTGATTTAAAACTTGAATTAAAATTGTAAATAATGAATGTTTCGCAAGCCGAGATGGTTGATATGATTTTTGTTTTGGGAGCTAGTGATAAGAATACGCTCTTAGCAAGAAGACTGTATCAACAACAGTTTCCAGAGAGACGGCAATCTGAAAGAAGGGCATTTGAAAAGCGTTTGGAGCGTTTTGAAAGAACTGGCAATGTGTTATATGAAAAAAATACTAGGGAAAAACGTGTGTACTATTAACAGTTACCGAAAATCCATATATTGGACAACGACCCATTTCTCAGCAGGTTGGTGTTGAACGACGTACGGTACAGCGGATATTGAAGTCTCAAAAAATGCACCCCTATCACATTCAACTACTTCAAGAGTTGTTTCCTGAAGATTATCAAAGACGACTGGAATTTTGTCAATGGGCTCAAAACAAAATAAACCAACAAAGAAATTTTGTTCATTTGATTTTATTTGCAGATGAGGCCACATTTCACAGAAACGGAAGTGTAAACAGACACAATTTTCATTACTATTCTACCGAAAATCCACATTTTGTAAGATATACTTCTCAAACTAAATGGTCTTTAAATGTTTGAGGAGATGTTGTCGGTAATCATGTAATTGGACCATTTTTTTTTTATCAACGAGTAACAGGGGACGTATACTTAGACTTTCTGCAAAACCATCTATCTAATTTGTTGCGTCAAGTGCCACAGGATACGCAACAAGAAATGTGGTTTCTTCATGATGGGGCCCCGTTCATCATACAGGTCCGATAATAACTTTTTTAAATGCCAGATATCCAGAATGTTGGATTGGGAGGGGAGGACCTGTTGCTTGGCCTGCTAGATCCCCAGATCTTACTAAAATGGACTTTAGCATATGGGGGTACGTCAAAGGTTTATAAAATACCGCCTACAACAAAGGGAGACATGAAGATTAGGATTATAAACTGTTTTCAAAATATTAGTGTTGAAATGTGTAGAAATTTAAGCAGCGAATTTGAGAGACGTATTGCATTGTGTGTTCAAGAAAGAGGCGGACATTTCGAACAACTTATTAGGTAGTACGTATTTGACGTGTTTCTAGTACTTTTATCTGTATAATTAGTTACAGGTTTAGTTACATTAGAGGTGTTAAGTTTATGATTAGGATGGAAGAACGCAGAACTCTGAATCTAGGGTCACATATACAAAAGGTCATGTTTGATAACAACGATTTACACCCCCTGCGCTCAAAGTTTCCTAATCGTGCTAGTGTCCATGCAGTTAACATCCGTAATAAAGGCACTATTAACATACCTACTCACCATACAGATATGTTTAAAAGATCTTTTACGTACAGTGCAGTTCAATTATATGATGGATTACCAAATGAATTCAAAACGTCTGAGATTAATAAATTTAAATCTAAATTTAAAGTACTACTATTTTCGCAGCGAAATGCTGATAATATTAGTTAGGAATTACCACTGATACTTGAATTTGTAAAAAGTGCGTCGGATATGCTTCGAAGACATAACATCGAAACCATCTTCACGACCAACAAAAAGTTATCGAACGTGCTGCAAACCCCGAAAACTACAATAGCACTCGAAGATCAAGGAGTGTACGAGATTCCATGCCGGGATTGTTCACGAACATATATAGGCCAAACATACAGACGCATTAATGTAAGAAGAGAAGAACATCGTAACGCATTACAAAAAGACCAGAAAACGTCTTCACTGGCCCAACATGTAAAGGAGACCTCACACGCGATAGATTTTGACAACACAAGGATAATAGCAAACATACAGTATCTATCACACCGGATTATCAGAGAAACTATCGAAATCGAAAAACGACCACATAATTTGAATTCACGAGACGACACTCAGAGATTGCCATCGACCTGGAAGCCTATTCTCAGGAAACGCCCAGTCACGAACGAAAGGGAAAGGAGAAACTGGTTAGAGAAAGGAGGTGAAAAGGAGAAAGTGAAAGTGAAAGTATCATAACGACCAATAACCAGGGCATCGACCAAGAAAGTCAGCATACAAATACTGCCGACCATCAACGAGGACCTCAGTTCAGTTCGATTTATCAGGGGCAGAACACGAAGACTTGAAAATGGCAGATGAGATTATGCCGAAACATCGCCATTTTAACATCGGTTCTTTTAAGAACCATAGAGGAGAATCTACGCGAGACCAAGCCCGGAAGAACATCAACTTCATATCCAGCACTCGCGGAAAACTGAAAATTAACATATATATATATATATATATATATATATATATATATATATCATTAATTGTACTTTATTAAAATTATCTTTTCAAGTACATACATTAAAGATTAACTCGAGTGGGACTTGAACCCACGACCTCCACTTTGAGAGTGCTGAGCTGTCGAGGAGGTAAGTGACAATCGATTCAAACTTAAACTGTATGCACTTCCCTAATTACGATGTATTATAATTTTAATAGACAATGAAGGATCGCAATCCGCTAAGGTTTCGCACATGACAACACATGACTAATTGTAAAGTTTTACTTGATATACGCAATACTAATGAAGAACTTTAAGAATAGTTTTTAATGATTGTTAAATTAAATTTATGTGTATATATATATATATATATATATATATATATATATATATATGCTAACTTGAGGTATACTATCCCACGCTTCTAAAATTCGTTGTTGAAGAGCATCTACATTGTTTGAGAGTGGCAGTAGATCAGTTATTCTCAGTCCTACCACGAAAGCAGATTAACATTAGTAGTATTTAGAAACTCCATAACAACCCTTGCAGTATGCGGCTGCGAATTATTTTAAGTTGATGCTTTTTTTTAGACTGTGTATAGAACTAATTAAAATAAACAACTTTTTCAAATAACATTTTTTAATTAACTCATAAATAAAAGAGATATTTCGTTTTAAAGGAATAAGTAGTCAAGTTCTATTTCAAATGACATGTTCAATATTGTCACCATTCTGTTCTACACAACGGTATGCGCGATGTAACCACTGTTCGGTGACAGCGCGTAATAACAAATTGGTTTTTTTTAATTGTTGCTGCTGCCTGTTCTATGCGCCCAATTAATTCTTCCCGCGTGTTTACCGGTGTTTTAAAAACTAACGTTTTCATGTAACCCCACAGAAAAAAATCGCAAGTATAATCCAAGAACTCCCGCACTTCTCGTCTAAAATGAGGAGGTGCTCCGTTTTGTAGAAGCCACATGTTTTGCCTTATATCCAATGGCAATTCTTCCAGCAGATTAGGTAGATGATTTTCCAAAAATTTCAAATAATTCTCGCCCGTTAAACGGTCTGGCAAGATGTGCGGACCAATGAGTATTCCATTTACAATTCCAGCCCAAACATTTACGGAAAATCTTTCTTTAAAACTTGATCTCCGTATAGTATGGGGATTTTGAAATAGCCAAACATGAGTATTGCGGAAATTGGTGATTCCATTTCTGGTGAATATTATATTGAAGAATTAATTGGGGGCATAGAACAGGCAGCAGCAACAGTTAAAACAAAACGAATTTCGTTATTACGCACTGTCACCGAACAATGGTTACATCGCGCACAGCGTTGTGTAGAATAGATTGGTGACAACATTGAACACGTCATTTGAAATAGAATTTGACTGCTTATTCCTTTAAAACGAAATATCTCTTTTATTTTTGAGTTAATTAAAAAATGTTATTTGAAAAAGTTGTTTATTTTAATTAGTTCTATACACAGTTTAAAAAAAAGCGTCAACTTAAAATCACCCTGTATATATATATATATATATATATATATATATATATATATAGTAGTCAGATAGAAACGGATAAAGTAATTATTTTCGAAATAGTTAATTTGTGGTCAAAATCCTGCGACACGTCGATTTTTTTTATTTTTATTACGGACCTTATGCTGTGTCGCACATGTAGATGGCGCTGCGCACTTTCCAAGTATGACGTGAAAGTTCATGTTTTAAACGGCAACCCTGTATGTTCTTTGCTGAAATCGATGCAACTCTTTCTCCTGAGTTCGAAAATACCCTATTTATTGGGATTATTTGAAACTATGCGCGATATTAATTATTAAATGTGGCATAACTCGAAAAGTGAAGCGGTGTTGTCAATATTTGCGTTAAATTAAGCATCTGGGTACTAAACAGTGCACAACATTTATTAAAATAAGCATAGACTGAACGAAAACAAACACAAGATAAGACTTGAAAGGGTTTTTGTCTTCCGATGACAAAAATACGTACTTCATAACGATACATAAATATGCGGTTTTCGGTCGCTTAAAAATAAAAAAATAAACTCCATATCGAGTTACCTAGTTGCTTGTTGTTTTGACAAAAGCCTACATTTCAATCACACCGTTCCGTCCTTTACTAACACCGCACCACTTTTCGAATTATGCCACATTTAATAATGAATATCACGCATACTGTTTCAAATAATCCAAATAAATAGGACATTTTTGAACTCAGGAGTTGCACCGATTTCAGCGAAGAACATACAGGGTTGCCATTTAAAAATATAAACTTTGACGTCATATCCGGAAAGTGAGCAGCGCCATCTACATATGCGACACAGCATAAAGTCCGGAATAAAAATAAAAAATCGACGATTGACGATTTCGAAAATAATGAATTTATCCGTTACTTTTGGAGCACAGTGTGATATACATATATATATATATATATATATATATATATATATATATATATATATATATATATATATATATATATATATATATATATATAAGGTTGGATAACGGGAATTTCAGTCACTATTTTATTTTGGCGTTATTCTTTGGACAATTCTGAGAGGAAAATTTAATTACAAAAATGTCGGGTCAGCCTCTATTTTTGTAATTGATGTCAAAAGTAGAAGAAAAAGATTATATTGTTTTACAAACTATCATAGCTAAATCTATTCGGAATAACTTAAATGCAATTAGGTTTGAAAAGAATAAGTTTTGAAGTTTTTAAATTTGCAAATTTTAGGAGGAATCGATTTGGCGACATACAGTTATGGCCTCGTACATTTCATGTGATGTATTTAAATCTCAATGTGACAGTTCTGTCATAAGTATCACAGTTGATATTTTTCGCTGTCTACGCATCCAAAACCGTACAGCTAATCACGCCAGAAGTGTTAAGCGAGTTATCCTTACCATGCCGTGCCTAGTAGAAATTTATTAACATGCATGGATATCAATTTGAACAAATTCAAACCGAAATCACAACAGTTGTTTCATTATTTTTTATTAATGATATCATATCCATATGACTTCAAACGTTTTGTTGATAAATTGCCACCTGTTGATGTGTTTACATTAATGTCAGCGTTGCCATTTAATTTTTTCTGCAACGGTATCAAGAAACGAAAGCAGATCCGACATTTTTGTAAATATACTTTCGCCTCATACTGTCCAAAGAATAACACCCCGTCTAGGAAATGCGCCAATGTACACACACCCTGTACATTTTGCCACAAAAATATCCTAATAAGGTTTTTCGTATCTCGTAGGGTTGTCGGAAATCGCGTGAGACTCCTGCAGCAACTGCATGCCGCCGCTGAGCGCTCCCATAGCCGAGGGTCTTGAGATAAGCTCTTCGATTGCGCCCACCCGTTCTATTTACAATCCGCTGATTGATGCACTCGAACTCTGGTTGTAGCAAGAATACTCAAAGAACGAAGTTCGGTATAGGATCAACCGTTTTTTTATGCAATTGCAAGCCAAAAATCGACACCCCTTTTTGCAATTTCACTTGATTAACGCGAGGACAGCGGTAATTTGGGAAGAGAATAGGTTTAAAGTGACCCTTCGAACTTCCACCTGGCTGATTTTGACTCGTCTCGCGGTAAAATTTAATCCGCCCGAATCAGAATCTCTCGATCTTCCTGAACATATTCCTTCCAACGTGTAGCCATCGCTGTTTCTGCGGTTTTGGTAGACATAACGTGTTCCGGTTTATGTTTCTACAAGAGTTTGTTAAATGTGGCATGCGGTATTTTAGTTAGGATGAGGTCTTTCAAATACTTTTTATACTGAAGAGAATCGGCTACATCAAAACCATTACCCTCTAAAATGTTGACGTAAGTTGCGTAAGTTGTATCATGTCCAGTGTTTCAGTAGGTGATATTTGTTGGAATGTCATCTATAATAATTCCAGGTCCGATTTTCTTTACAGGAGTACGTTCCTCCTGTTTGAGCTTCCTCTCAGCAGGCTTTCTCTGTTTAGTCAAGCAAACTTGGTGATATTTTACATCATGAGCTACTGCACCTAAGGGATCTGGAGAATCCTTTTTATCCCATCGGCTCAGAATTCACAAAATTAAAGTCTTCCTTACTTTTACTTTCTTGGCAAAAAACTTGACCTGAGAGCTCTTCCACCCTCCGCCGATTTCGAAACGGACCTCCCAGTCGACACAATTCGAGTTGATAAACATAATCTTTCAATTTTGCACGAATTGGTCAAGTCCGCATAGCAATCTCGGTGGTAAACAGGTTTCCTTGCCGAAATTTTGAAGTCTGGTTTATTTTGAATCGAATCGAGAACAGCCTTGAAACTACATCTCCATATTGAATTCTTAACGCCACACGTTCGTGAATTTTTCGTATTGAGTGAATTATATTCGCCGAGGTGGGAAACTTTTTTTCGAATCATTGCAAATGATACACTCCTTTTTTCCGATTTCTAGTACAACCTACAACACAGTTAATTTTACCTACATTAAATAACCAAAATAAAAAACAAAATAACAAAACAAGAAAGAAAAGCAGGAAGGCTTCACATTTTAATTTTAAAATGTGGGTTCATAGTCATTTAAAACACTGCTCTATACTAAATGGTGTTAAATTATTGAGAAAATTCCCTTATTGACAACCTATTTAAAAATAGTCCACTATTCCCTAAAATAAAGTGAAAAAGTAATGAGTTATTTAGGGTAAAAGATCAATGGATGTGCGTTGCTGAACACTCACCAGAAAAAGTATATTTGGCTGCACGTGGCCGATATTAGTTTGCGTCCCAGCCGCAGCACAACTGGGTACAGTAATGACAGACAATGGAAAAAAATACAATAATGATCAAAACTACAAATATTTAGTTAATTTCGTAATGAACGTGACGTTTCAAATGGCTAAAAGGGTTACAAAACGTTATTTGCGTGTAGATACCACGCAATCATGGTAAATGGTAAATGTTGCCGGAGCGCTGTCCACGTCAGTGCGGTGGGTTGGTAGTGCGACGCGATTCCCAACTAAACTTTACGAGATACAGAAGAGGTTGTAATAACCTTTTTTGTGGCAAATTTAATCCTCTACATTTTGTGTTTCAATATTTTTTTCTTCAAAGGTCAATAAAAGATGACATTTTAAACTTCACCTGACAACGTTAAAGTTTGGAATTTTCACCGGCGGCTGCAAGAGTCTTTTACATCCCCTCGCAAAAGTAATGTAAGTTAATAGCTCAAACACCCAATTTGGAAAACAACGAAAACAAATTTATTGATTAGAGTTATAAAAATTTAAAGTACAATGATTAAAACTAACATTTTCTCTAAAATAAAATCCGCTAGAGGTAACAGTGGAGGTCTCGCTGCGTTCCAAGGAAATGGTCTTTAATTCTTCCTCTTCTACATGAACTTCTGTACTCGTAGCGCCTGCACTAGGTACAAAAATTTTCAAGGCTGCCACTTTTTTTGTTGCTAGAGAGTCTTCACTATAACGCTCAGCTACATTGCTGGATTTCCAGCCACCATGGCGCTTCAAGCACATTAAATCTGCACCGCCGGCCACCAACAGTGTAGCTGAGGTTCTTCTTAGACAATGCCCTGTCTATTCTGTATAGTTTGCTAATTTTAAGAAGAAAGCTACCTCCCTAGGAACGCTACTTATTTTATGGATTCCCATCACCGCTCTTGAGCATTTCCCAATTACATATTTCAAAAAAAATCGGCGATCATTCATATCTCGTGGACGTAAAGCAACATATTCGTTATATAAATTTAGGAAAGATTCCCCTACAACTGTAAATGATTTAATTTTTTTTGTTTTGCTATCTGTTCGTCCGTCAAACCTACAGATTCGCCACAAAAAGTAATAAAATAATGTACTATTTTGATAGCGTATGCAGTTTTCAAAATAAACTAAAAAACCGTTTTCTACCGCTATATTTCCAAGATGGCATCCGGGGGGTGAGGAGAAAAATTTGGCAACAAGTCATTTTTATAGCCCTTAGTATGATGAACAACCCGCATACAGATCACTTTTTTTACACAATTTTCGCGCGAAAATACTATTCCCCCTGGAGTACAGCCCCGCGTCTAGGGGATTGAACACCCCGGTACAAATATATTAATAGGCGCCCCTAGAATTGATACTTTATTTTACATTATTCATAGATTTTTGTATTTTTCATGTACAGGGTGTAGCACCTAAGACGCCACGGACCATACCTCACCTACCATACAAGATATAGCAAAAAATCCCAGAGCAAAATTGTAGATTATTACCATCGTCATAAACACGATAAAATCTCTTGTACTTTCACATATTTTTTTCGGGTAAATTATGGAAAGAACAAAATTTTTATTGGTCTTCGCGAATTGTCACTTTTACGAAAATTACATATGGCACCTCCCTAACAAATTACAGTGTTGGTTACTCGAAAGTCTAAATTTTCTATTGGTACCAAAAAAATCAAACATTCCCAAATTTTAGAGAAAAAACAATAACACCAACAATTATAGGAAAACGACCTTTTCCAAACCAATGATAAAACCAAATAGGTGCAATTGTCAAAATAAACAGTGCAGGTAAGAATAAACTGATGGCGGCATCATTGTTTTCTGATAAACGTTGCGAAAATGCTCCGCACTCAAGAAGTCGTTGACATAATGATTATATCCTGGCAGAGCACATCCAAATCCTTGTGTTTTTAAAAAAGTGTTGGATAGATTTACAACTACTGGGAGTGTTAAACGAGCAAGTAGGGTTAGACCAAAGCCAGTTTTGACTGAACTCAGTGAATTCCAAAGTTTGGGGGCGGCTGAAAATTTTATCAGTGTCCATGAAATTATTAGGAACACGGATATTGCAATGCGTTCTGTACATCGTACTCTTCAGAAGCACAAATTTGATGCGTTTAAGATTCAACTGCGTCAGGAATTGCAATCTAAATATTTTCGAGTCAGGCTAGATTTCTGCATGTAGGCTAACAACAGAATCGACCAAGATGAGTCATATTTTATGCTCGTGTTATTTTCCGATAAATCGACGTTCCATAAAAATGGGGTGGTCAATCGCCACAATTTTCTTCATTACGCCGAAGAAAACTCGCACTGCATGAAAATGGGAAACCACCAGCGGAGATGGTCACTCAATGGTTGGCATGGCATACTGGGAACACAAATTGAAGATCCTTACTTCATCGAGAAGCACCTGAACGTTAACAGTTATTGAAGGTTCTTTCGTGATGATTTGGTTGAACTCTTGGAAAATGGTTCTCCAACACGATGGAGCTCCTGCACATAATGACCGTTACGTTTGGGAATACTTTGATGAAAGGTTTTTGGAATAATGGATTGGTCGAGGAGTCTGGTAAGCTGGCTGCCAAGATCACCAGACTTCTGGGGTTACGTCAAGAAGGGGGTCTACAGGATGGTATTAACTACTTTCATGAATATGCACGAGAAGATTCGCTTGGGCTTTCCGTGGTGTATCACCAGAAGTCCAAAAGGTGGTGGACATGCGAGTCGAGGTTGCGGTTATGCCTTCAACGGTAAGGCCGTCATTTAGTTCAGGTTACTAGATATTCCAACTTCCTTATGCGTATTTTTTCACTTAATTAGTTGTAAATGGATCCAACATTAATAAAACCGCAGAATAAGCACCGTGTTGACCCTCTGAAATTTTGTAATGGAATGTGGTTTTTTGGTACGAATAAAGCAATCCAAATACAGAAAAAACAGCTAGTACATTAATTAATATTAATTAATAGTAGTGTTTATTAAGATTTGCAAATATTGCAATTCTCTGGTTCGTAAAGCTCCAAAGCGAAGATTGTCTTGTTTTTAAAAATTATTCGTAATTTTATTAAATACATAAATAAAAAGTTTACCTCGAGTAGGGTTTGAACCTTCGACCTGTACTTTGCTAGAATACCGCGCTAACCATCTGCGCCATCGAGATTCAAGCCCCAATCGATGCAAATTTTGTCTTTATGTATGTAGAACTGATGTAAATTCTAAATATAATGAGATTACATTCAAATTACTTATATTTCAGAGGGTTTTCCTCATACACATGTAGCGGCATGGTCACTGCGTATATGCACACCATGTGCATCCTTCCGATTGTGGCAGAAGGAGCTCGGAAACCTTGAGCAGCCCACTCTCCCCCTTGGAGAGGGAATGAAATAGGTTGCCCTTGCCCTTTCCTTTCCACGAAAACAATACTACTACGTTGTCTACTAAATTTTTCCTATACCTACTTTCGGTGTATTAAAGAAAATAAATTATCAACATATTTTCCTATTCATTCATTGTTCATCCACTGTTTACTTAATGTTTTGTTTGTACCGTTAATATTTCACGGGTCACTAGCAGATTATTAAGGGTGGCCCACATACCTAGATTATGTGAGGTGGACTTGGTCTTTATATTCTTTAGCTTGTTTGAAATGATATAATATTTTATAGCTAACATACAATCTTTACTTATAATTGAAGGGGCAAGTGGATGAAGGTGTTATGTTACAAATTGTAAATTCTGAATAAAATCATCATTCTTAAATTATTTTGTGAATTTTTATTTTTCAAAACACCTTTACAGTTTTTATAGATTCGATTAAAGACTAGTCAATTTTAGTTTGTATAATGATACCCTTGACTTGTTTTCAAAAATAAGCTTTTTTTACTTTGAAAGTACATAACACCTTCTTCCACTATTATCCACTTCACTTGATCTATAAACGCAATCTTTTCATTTTTAATGTTTTTCTTTTTTTGTAATAGCTTGAGTGCGTTTGGTAAGTTTTTTAAATCACGAAAATAGTTCCTCATGTCTGTTACATGATTAATTTTTGATGACCTGATAATATCATGATACTGGTCAGGTAGATATATGGTGTCATGTGTTCGTAAAACTGTTTCGATGCGACAATGTTGGCTTTCCGGCATCGCAAGTGCTGCAGGTGTCGCTTCTTGGTACTCCAAATGATAAATTAAAATGTGTGGAAAATATGCTTGAGTAAGAACATTTTTTTACAATATAATTTTGAGGTTTGTTATATTCTTTGCATTTCTCGATTCGTACATTTTAGAGAGTTAAGAGTAGGTGACAAATACGTCCTGTAAGGGTTGTTGTATTTCGAATAATGCGATTCTTCTGCAGGAAATAAGACGAATGTGGTTTTCGATATAGGACACTATTTCGCTGGAAATTTTGTGTGGCCCAGCACTATGCTTTCCCCTAGAGTCAGGATCGACTTTTTTTCTTCCGACACTGTATAGATTACAAATAGCAGTTTTGCATATTTGTAGTGACGAATTGTTTCACGTTATCTAAATTTGTAAGAACAGGGTTTGTGGTTATTGACATTTGTTCCTTTTCACTGGACCGCACCTATCCGAATGCTACTAAACAATAACGGATTTTTAGCGTTAACGTGTAACTTATAAAAGATTTGCTGTCCATTTGTAGGGTTGATTTTTTCACCACATTTGAACCCGCAGTTTTAGTTACACAGAGCTTCCAATCTAGGAATCTTAGCAGGCATCTCCTTTCCGTTATATGAAATGTATGCCTCTCCCCTTTCACTAGCTATTGCAGCCTTTTTCCTTTTCGATTGGTCTTCTTTACTAATCCTCTTTCTTGATGTTTTTCGTTTAGGAATGAAAATTGTTGTCTGGTTTTTTTCAACAACTTTAGAAATTTATTACTGTGCATCTCGGCTGGAGTATCTTCAATTTCTTTCGGAATTTACTGTCAGATTCCACTGAAAAGCTAGATTCTTCGCTTGGTTTTGGTGAGTATTCATCACTGTCGTCTAAAAAAATACAGTTTTCACACACGCTACTGTCTAAAGCTTTATTGTAGGTACTGTAAAAGTTTGTGTGATGCTAACAAAAGGATATTTATAGAAAAAAAATACAATTTACATTTACAACACAAGATTACCAGAAATAACTCAATATTACGCCAGGATAAAAATGTAGGTTTAATAACATTATTCATATTTTCATTATAACATTATAATAATGTAAACTAGCATCCTTTGATAGTTTTACACGTGAATACTAGAAAAAACACAAAACCTTCCTACCTTCTGTATTTTCTAGGTTAGGAAACACTTTAGTTGTAGATTTTTATAATTTCCATCTTTATTTTCTTCGCTATTTATTTGAGGGCAACATAGGTATTTCATTACTAATGTTATAAACAATATTAAAAACAATATTCCGGGCATAAACTCACAACACGTGTAAGAAGGTTTTCTTGTAATCCTATAGTGGAACAAGGTGTTAAGTGTAATACAACTTACTAAGAGGTTAGGTTTGACATTGAATGAATGAAGGAGTTATGTGCACTTAACACTATCGTCCATTAGTAGTGTACAAAGGATCCGTGTACATAAGCTACATCCATCAGTATCGCCTAAAATATACCTTTATAAAGGATAAGCAACAGAAATATGACAGAAGATGCTTACACCAGAGTTTTAATTGCTGTTGAAACGTTTATAGTCCGTAAATTTACTTGTACTATAAGTTCCAAAATATAAGTAGTTTATCCTAATATCCTTAATATCCTTAAGAATTACTAGTCAAGGTAAATTTAAGTCAGTTAACATTAACAGTTTAGTATACCTACTTGCACCTACGTTTGGTTCTTCTTTAAAATGGACTCATTGGGCAACGACGTAGACAATTACGTATTCTAAGTTGCCTATACACGCTCAAGAATACAACGTTTGATTTTAGAAACTATGAAAACTCGGTATATTTACTAACTATGTTTTCATACATAAATCTTAGTATATAAATTTTGTTCAATGATACTATTGTGTACAAAATAGGACAAAATTACTACAAGTATAAGTATCTCATTAATCATTGTTTATATAGGCATTTACATAAATATTGTCATACTTTTATTAAGAAATACAACTTCACATCCAATAGACCTTTTATCTACAGAATTAATATATACCTAGTACCCATTAAACATACAACAATTTACACTTTACATTTATCTAGTATCTATTAAAAATAAACGAACACATTTTTTACATTAACCATCATTAGGTCAAATCAAGAGGGGACGAACGTCTCTTTCTACACGTCTCCAATTCTAATAAGTAAGTGAAATGTGGGTCTTACCCTAGAGTCCTTTTAAGATATAGCCTGATTATGAGGGAAAATCCTGTATGTTGCTTTGAAGCTTTCAGGCATACATGGAATTCTGCCATTGCTGTTACCTTTCTGCGAGATTAATGGTGCTCGAAGTATTTGTTTGTGTATTAGTTAACGTTGTTAGTGTTCAAGGATATGCATGTTATTTGAACGTTTGTGCATTCATTTATATTTATATTATTTCATTTTGGATTTCCGAAAAATGACGAGTTCCATCGGAATTCCCTATACCTATTTGCAACTGTTTCTTGTTTCTTTTCAAAATTTTAAAAGATGTGGCCTTTTTAACACTGCTGATGGTTGTGTGCAGAATATGATTCTGCGTCGCTATAACTTTCCTATACCTATTTCCAACGGTTTTCTTGTTAATCCATATTTTTTATCAAAATCCAATGAAACTCCAAAAGTCCTTTCTATTAAGCCTCGATTTTGATAGGATTAGAAACAATGCCAAAGCAGTATCAGCTTACGGATTTGTTAGCTATCTACTTACAGTTCTAGTGATTTTGGTAATTTTAAGTATAGTTTATAAGGGAGAATATGGAAGAATATTCCAATAATGATTTGTTAAATTTGTTTTATACACATGGTGGATGTGTTCGGTTTATGGCTACTGCGAGTGTATGGGCAACTCGAAATCACCTAAAGCCCTTAAAATATAGTGAAGATAACGAGGTAAATGTGATGGTTTATTTTCAAGCTTATCTACGGAGTAGAACTCCAGCAGCAACACTGGATTTGGGTGTTTCAAGAGCATCAACCCTCATAATATTAAGAAAACATAAAATGCATCCTGTTTCTGAAATAATCGTGCACGGGTTAGGTCTTGGTGATTAGACAAGGCACGTCCACTTTTGCGAGTTCATATGCATAAGAATGATCGAAGGTTTGAATTCTTTCATAAGATTTTGTGGACTGATGCCATATGGGAACATAATCACCAGGACCACTTTAGTTTTAATATTTTTGTTTATTTAACAATAGGGTGGCATATCAAGTGTACAATGAAAATTTGAATGGGATTAGATATCTGGAGATACTCATAAGGTTTGTTAGTAACTTCTTAAATGCTGTACCTCCACGTGGCAACGCAAACAGTGGGTATCAGCTGGATGGTGCTCCACCACATTCCACTACAGCTGTACACCAGCAGTTGACCTTGATGTTCGAGGATCGGTGGATTGGCCCACAGGGATACTGGGAACTGGCCACACGGATCACCCGATTTGACGCCCTTGGGTTTTCACCTCTGAGGCCCTATAAAAGAACCAGTGTACTCTAGGCCTGTTCATACTAGAGACGAATTATTGAACCGTGTTCACGATTCGTCAAGATGAGCTTCGGAGGTCTGTTTCGCGAAGGGTTTGAACCAAAATGGTGGTTATGTACAACAACTATTGCAATTTTACGTTCATCTGTTATTTGTCATTATCTTACAATTTTTTTGTGTCATTTGTTTTACCAAAGAGTATCTAAATTTGAAGATACTTTTTGGTTTTACTACGTTCTCAATTTTGTTGTTTCTGTTTTGTTTTCATCTTCTAATTAGAGTGAATCTCTGCCGTTTCAGTCATGTTCATTTTGTTTCCAAAAACAAATGTTTCTGTTTCTGCCAAAAATCACATTAAAATAGAAAATATGGATTACTAAGAAAACAGTTGGAAATAGGTATAGAGAAAGTTGAAACGAATCGATGCGGAATAAAATTCTGCATCTGACCATCCATGTCATATTTGACAGAACGAACTTTTTCAACTTTGAAAATGATCTAATTGGTTATCAAATTTTGAACATCCTATATGGGATAAATCAATAATCAATGTGGATTTCGAAAGTATCATGCTTGTGCCTCCGTCTACACTGGAAACGCTTACTACCGGTCGAAAATGGGTAAAAGGCACACGGTGTTGAAAATAAGGCTACATCTTTCAAAATTCTCAAAAGAATCAAGATATCTAAGAAACAGTTGAAAATAGATATAGGGAAACCTTATGGAACTCACCATGTAATTTTCTCAGGAATCCGAAACTGAAATAATACACCAGGTGTACCATTTAAAATAAGGAAGTTAATTATGACTTCCGGGATAACCGCACGTGGTATGACCTTGAAAATATGTTATTTGCCGTATATCATTTAAAAATATAATAAAGACCGTTGACCCCCCAAAGGGTATGGAAAGAGTAATATATGCTAATATGGGTGTGATTTACTTATAATTTCAAATTTGAGCGTTCTTTTGTTAAAAAGCATGGCGCCCTCAGGAACACCAAATAACACATAGCCAGTTTATATGTTTTAAAGTATCTGATCTTACCTAAAGCATACTCACAAATTCATTTTAATCGCACAACTATTATTATCACTCATCAAAACTTAATGCGGTTGGCAGCCGTTAGCGGCATTGTGCCATTGAACACTCTCGTCTCTCAACCTGTCCACTGCAATTATAAAAAAACACAAAGAACACCTCTGACTATGTCAATCTCAACTGATCTGTCTACACTTCTGTGCAAGTCAATCAATAATGTATCATAAACAATAGCTGTGTTTTTTCTGTCGGGATAAAGTTGATTTCGGACCCAGTACTGAACGTAACCATAATAAAGTAAAAAAATGCCTGCTAACGTCAGTCCAGACGCCCAGCAAGCCCAATCGTAACCCCCCGGGATGCGCAGTCGGTCTTTACAGGAGACTTTTCGGCACCATCAAGTTATGCGTAATCTGGTACTTCCCCAACGTTGATAGCCTTCATTTATTCATGGTGTTACATATTCGGACTTTCACATAGTGTGAAAATCGTGCGAAAAATTCAGTAATATACCAATTTTCACGAGTCAGCAGTTGCGTCATAACTAACTTTATTTCATTACTATTGTGCACGAGAGGATGCAGATAGTCTTAGAATATTCTAAGCAAATAGTATTGATTTAGGTTGGCAATTCTGTCCGGTGTTGTCAAGCATTTCTGACATTAAACATTTGACATAACACATATTTTCTGATATTTTGTTGGTGTGAAATAAACATATAAACATAACCCCTGAATCTGAGATTTGACGGTTGTCACACTGTTATTTTTTACAATCTGACAACATCGGCGTCCTCTGACAATTTAATATTAGTGACGGAACTGTTCTGACTCATGAAAATTACTATGTATATTTTTTTGTTTGTTTATAATACAAGAATTAATTGAGCACATTTAAAAATATTATTTTAAGATAGTTAGTAGAAAATAAGAGAACTTATGCAGAGTTTTCAATTGTTTTAGTACGAATGTATAACTGCGTAGATTGTTTAGTTTGCTAAAATTAATCACAGCCATTTTCACATCCCGTGACGTTTTGATATCATAATTATCGTTTGGAATTCTTAGTTTATATCAATTGAGTTGTTTTCATAAAGTCGATCATATGTAATAGTGACTTAGCCAGCTTATGTAGCTTCTGTAAATATTGTTGAGAGCTTATTGGACTCAGTTTACAGTAGTTGGTAGACTTATCTTATGTTTGCTTCATTCTCTGAATTGACAGTCTGTTCTTTATCGTTGAATTTCCATGTGAAATGATGAGCTGTCATTTACTGAAGCTAAGTAGGTACTTTTAAAAGAGGGGACAGATGGTTTCTTCTCTTTTAATTCAGTTGAAGTATTATAAATCTTGCAAGTTGAAATTTAAATCAATTAAGATGTAAGTTCTACGTTTCGTCATCGTTGTGATTAAATGAAGACGCGTTCCGCCAATTTTGTTAGGATTGTACAGTATCGGTGCTACCTTAGCAGTTTGCTTTTATGCGGTTATGGATTATAGTTTCAACCCTAACAAAATTCTTTATCGTTTTCCATTTTATCAAGGAGCTCCAAGTTCTATAAATGAAAGCGTGGATTTCCAATTTAGCCTAGTGCAGATCAGAGAAAAAAAACGTCTTAACATATATTTAACCACCGCCGATATGTATCTAATCAGTTTTAAGAATCTGTGTTAGAAATTTTTCTCGTATTTACCTAAATTTACAGATCTATATGATTTATATTGTTGTCATGTATGTGGATTAATCAAGATTATTGGCCTTATTATCGTGATTTATAAGAGTAATAGAAAAGTGTTATATGCTATTATTTGACTAAAGTGCCATATTATGTGTTTGGGTATTCTCACATAAGGTTATTTAAAAGAATGTGCGCACTTAGGATTTTGATAAATTTTGCGACGCTTTATAATAAAAAGGCGTAAGCTGATAGTAATGAAATTTAGACCAGAACAATGCAAATTGTGGAAGTGGCGAAAGGACGCTGGTTAACGTTTCATTGATTGTACTTGCCCATTATACACATTTTTATGATGTTCTGTTAATCATAATATAGTTATTTGTTTTTTGGGTATTTATTTACCTTCACCAAATTAAAAGCCTGTTGAGTTTATACCGGCATATTTTAAAGTTACCGAAATTAAAGCCATTATCGTTCAGAAATATAAAGCAAGCTTTGTTGCTTTGTTTTAATGTTAAGTGACGTTTGATTAAATTATAGGAACGTTTAAATTTATGTTTAACCATTGTCGCACTCTTCTACTAAAATGTGCGGCTGCACCATCATGCAAGAAGAACAATAAGAACAATATTTTAAACGGACCATTTTCTAAAAAAACGTAACACATCTCCGTTTAAAGTACCAGGAAAAATGTAAAACCCCACGGCTTCATTTCCTAAGTACTTTATATTTATTTTAGAATGATGATGGTTAGACACTCTAATAACTCTTGGATTTTCTTCAGCTCAGAAAAGCGAGTTATGATAAATAATAACACCCGCCCTCGTAAAAGTTGCTTCGTCCGTGAACCAGATTTTATTAAAAAAATTCGGATCAATACCTTTCCGTTCAAGCAGCAATTCACAAAAGTCTACTCTAGATGACCTATCGTCTGGTAGTAAGTATTGCACTTGCCTAAAATGGTAAGGATGCAATAGCTATTCTTTTAAAATTCTAAACGCACTTGCATGGGAAATATTAGTTCTTGATGCCAATCTGCGTGAACTAACAGTAGGCTCATGAAAAACGCTTTCCAATACTTGTTCCTCAACTTCTACCGTTCGTGAACTTCCCGCTGAAAAGCGGGATAGAACCAGTACTAAGATGCTCAAGACTGTGTGGCTGTTTTTCCAAGTCTATCTCCCGTCAGAATAATCGCCTTATTACTCTACATTGTTGAAATACTCGCTTTTCACCAACAAATTCTACACTCGAAGAGTTTAATACTAAAGCGGACAGTATGGTGCCCTTTGCCGTCTCCAGAGCTTTACACAGTTTTCTTGAAGCAATAACGGATACTTCAATTATGCGCAGCATAAACTTCTTACCTCGCTGCCACCGAGAGCTTCCACTTGCTTAATTAATAATTTAACAAATCAAAGATCAAATGGTCTGGGATTACTCGATATGTATAGGGTGTCCCGAAAAGAATGATCCATACTGCAGGGACACGTTCTCTGGATTAAAATATACCGATTTAAGTCAACTTACCTTAGTACCAAGTTGCTCCCTTAAGGACATAGGAGTCTTTAAGGATTTATTTTGTTTTCTATTTTTGTACGCTAACTTACGTAATTGAAATTTGGTTTTTATAGGTTTTTGCATTAGCTAAACATGTCTGTGAAATCAGTTTTTGTGTAAAGTATAGAGGGCGCGTGCAGCAACGTAAATGTTACATTCTCGTTGTCATTTTTTTTTTTTTGGTATGTGAAAAATTTGACATAATGAGTTACTTTTTAAAAAATTCATAATAATAGCTTTATAAAAGGTATACTTGTCACAAGTCGCTAAACTCCACCATTTCCAAGAAAAATGTATTTAAAATTAGTATTACAGATTCTATTACTCTCGCAACCGACCTAGTAGCGTAGTGGTGACACGACCTGCTTAGCATTCGGGGGATAATGGGTTCGATTTGCGTTACCGTCTACCTTATATGAGGTTTTTTCATGGGGTTTTCCTCACTGCGTATATGCACACCATATGCGGCTACTTAGGCGAACTCTGGGGTAGTATTTCCTCCTCAGAAACCTAACTCCGTTCCTTCCGATCCTATCCTGACCACACACATCGTTAACCCTACCATGCATACATACGTAATGTATGTGCTGGGAATCCATGATTGTGGCTGAAGGAGCTTGGAAGGCTCGAGCAGCCCGCCCTCCCCCATGGGGAGGGAATGAAGTACGTGGCTTTCCTTTTTTCTTACTCTCGCGATCATTCAATATAGTGTATTCGACAGCAATATTAACAAGCAAAAATTGAGTGCCAATGATGTACACCAACAAATAAATTTATGAAGCGACATGAATATAATTTATATTAAATATACAGGGTGTGGCGCGAAGAGTTTTGATTAAAAGTAATGGCGGATACAGTTATGTTAAAAATCTGTTAGAGAATTAAAAGCAAGTAAGACTCTCTGCATCATATCTTTCCTTGTCGTAACCGGTTTGGATTTTTAATGTAACCCGACCATATTTCCAAAATTACAAGACATAACTTAATGAAAAGGATTCATAAACGTTTAGAAGTAGATGGTGCTAATTTTGTACACTTATTAATTATTATAAAACTTTATTTGTTTAATATTACATTTAGTTATTTTTGTTTGTAAGTTATCTAATTAAATTAATACAAAATACCTAGTCAACGTTTTTAATGATATCAACAATTATTAATCTTTTCAGGCTATTGGTTACTTTTCAGAATTGATAATTTATGAAAAAATAACAAAATACCACCTTAAATAATGGAAATCATGACCTACCCTTTACTAATGTTGAAATAATTAAGTGTTGTTATGTTTTAACTAAGATAATGAAATATCCCAAAAGTGGTTGGATTTAGGTATAGGGAATACTGATACCATACGAATTGGCTTAAAAAAATACAGCGGAAAATGTAATAAAATACAGGGTGTTTTATTTAAAGTAAGCAACTTATAAATGATTTAAATTTTGCATGTTGGCAGCTTGAGTTAACGAGCAAGCGCTTGTTGTTTATTGGTTACAATTTCACGTCACTAGCTTCGTTATTAATGGAGATATCGTTATTCAATGTGGACTAGGATTTTTTCAAAATTTTAAAAAAAATCGAAATATCTCGAAAATACTTCATTTTTGGTATAGGACATAGTGCACAAATTTTATCTAGAATTTCATGTAGAATTCGAAAATAAAATAAAAAATATTAGGTTCTATTTAAAATAACAAAGTGGACGTCTACTTCCGGTATAACCGGAAGTGCCACATTCAGGACAATATTATATTTGAACTCAGCGTCATCCAAAACCTGATGCTTCGTAATTTCAGATAATTGTATCCGCCATTACTTTTAATCAAAACTCTTCGCGCCACACCCTGTATTTATTTTAAAAATGTTGTTTGTTTCCGCCACTGTTCTTTTCTTTTTCTTCGAGATATTTTGCTTATATTTTTTGTATTACATTAGACCAGTTGGACAGTGCATATTTATCATACCTAATATTTATTTATACGAACTTCTAGTATGTGTCGTCCACTTATCCTTATGTACAAGATTTGTTTGTCACAGTTACTTATTTTAACTTAACGAAAATGCAGTAAAAGATATATTTATAATTGCTCCCTGTAAATGATAAAATTCTATTTCCTTTGTTAAAACGAGATTAGTTTTTTGTTCGACTTTGTTTTGCTAACAGACAAACTATAGTAAAATCCTTTTACTTTAATTCTAATTTCTGTTCAACAAGAAGAACAATTATTGTTGAGGATGATTATCCCGTACTGTAACATCTAATGTTTTACATATGCTGGAGCTTTATCCCTTTCATTATAGACTAGACAAAATACAGCATTTGTAAGTAAAATTTGATTTACAGATGAAGCAACGTTTACTAGGAGAGGAGATTTAAACAGAAAGAATGGTCATATATAATGGGCTGCCACTTTGGAGCGATATTTTCAGCATGATTTAAAATTAACATCTGGTGCGGAATAATTAATAACAATCTTGTTGGTCCTTTTGAACTCCCAACAAATCTACATGGCGATAATTACTTAAACTTTCTTAGAGAGAACTTGATTGATTTATTAAAAGACGTGCCAGTGAATATTCGTCATAATATGTGGTATTTACAAGATGGTGCCCTGCTCATTACACTGTGGTTATACAGGATGATTTAAATAATATATTTCCCCATCGTTGGATTGGGCGAGGAAGTGAACATCCGTGGCCTCCTAGAAGTCATGATTTAAATCCAATGGATTTTTATTTTTGGGGACACAAAAGCTCTTGTCTATTCCACCGCAGTTAATACAAGAGCTGAACTGTGGCGACGAATTAACGAAGCTGCAAATAGTATTAAAAACCAGCATCCATCATTTCATAAAGAGAACTTCCTCAAAAGATGCCAAAAATGTAGTGAAGTTAACGGTCAACATTTTGAAAATAAACTTTAGTGTAATGTTTTGATTTAATGGTTTTTGTTGTTTATTTTGGTTCAATTTTCTTGATAGTCTGTTAACCATTATATTGTGTTTCAAATTTGGTTACTTTTTTTATTGTATGTGCATTTGTGTACATAATTTTTTGGGAGGAGCTAGAAGTTAATTAATATGAAAATAAACATTTTGATAGAAATTCTGTAGTACTAATTTTAAATACATTTCTCTTGGAAATGGTGCAGTTTAGCGAGTTTAGGAGAATTAGGTAGATGTCTGCATAAAACCCTGTGGTAATAAATTAGAGTGATAATGATGACCATAATAAGGACTTTGAGGATTGACGACCTCGATGAAAATAGTGATAATGATTATAAGTTTACAATATAAAAATTTTTGCAATATCAAAAAATTGATTTTTATGATTTCCGTCACGATCAATGCACCTATAAATACGTGTCTTGCAGTTATAAAATCCATACTTGAATGAAGGATGGTAATTAAAATTATTATTTAACACGATCACAATCGAATGTGATCGTGTGTACTATACCTTAATTTTATTCTTAATTCCTTGATGATAACTTCATTAATTTAGGAGTATCAAAAATGTTTTGTTACATTTGGTTTTAAGCATAATAATCATTTCTGGCATAACATTTAACGTGCGTAACATTTCAGCGCAATATCTTTACCTGTTACGGTGCTTCCACTCCATTCTCCGAACCCCGCTAATAGCACTGCTGTTTTTAAATGAATAAATCTCGAAGATTGTATTTTTGTTATTTTTTAGTTATCGGATATAGTAAGAAATTTTGAAATTCAGCGAAAAGTATGCGAATTAACCGGTTTGGCGTTTTCTCATTATTACAATGAAGAAAAAAGATCAATTCTGCAGATGTAAGTTGTAATCAAAGGTGTACTTTGTTGAATACTTGAAAATTATTGTATTCAAGCAAATACTTTTTAATTAATTAATTCTTCAAATTGACGTGTAAAATCGAGTTTTCTCAAGCCTATTTCGCTATAGGGTAATTCCATATCAAGTGGACCAATGGCCCCAGGTGACGATTTCAGATTTTGGTGAAACTTTGTGACAAAATTTGATATTACTAGGTCCATTGGATGCTACTCTAGACTCCTTGATATGAGGGCATGTCTACTTGGGTACACATCAGCCATGCAAAAGTGTCATTTTCAGATCCTTACTATACTTAGTTGGACTTCAATCAAAGGTGAAAAATTTGTTTTGTAGGATAACTTTTTGTGCTTAATTAGTGTCATTATTTTAAATGTAATGCTTATGGTTATGTGTATATCATCATTTGAATATAGTAAACAATTTTTTTTCGCAAAATCTTCCCCTTTTTCAACACTAAAAATAGCAATGTGTGTCGTGAAAAAATTTTTCTTTTCGGCACCATTTTTTTCCTCTATCAGAATACATCATTTTCAAATCTGTATTCAGCCTCAATATGGAGCAAAATAATCGCTCTCTAGTGCTTGCAAAGTAATTTAAATTTGTATAAATCAATTTTATCCGCTGAATAGTAAGTATATCAGCTAGGCAAATAAGCTGTGGATTCTTTTAATTTTAAATGACTAGATTAAAGTTCTTCCTTGCGTTGGTCCATAGTAGCTAAGCTACTGCCAATTTAGATATGGCAACCCCATCGCCTAGAGGCTACGCCCGGCCACGGGTGCTTTTAGGATTGGGAACCCAGAATAAAAATTACTTCTTATTATAGGTTCCCAAAGCTCAAGGGGGTACCTTTATGGATCTCAAGCCAAAATATAAAATTTAATTAACGAAAGATAAGTTAATTTGCTTACATTCAGCAAAACAGCCTCAGGGAAGCTATAGTTTCTCTTAAACAAACTAGCTGTTGGGAGTAGGAAGAACTGCAACTAAATTCTGCTCTGGCACCCAGTAAGTGTCCTTCCTTTCTGTCCAATAGAAATATTTGTAAAAGCTGTGAGCATGCATGAAATTAATTAATGCATCATTTTCCTCTAAAGAAATTTCAGAAATGAGTGAAATCCACCATTTATCATCATACCAACAAGCCACATATTGGCCAGGCTGTAAATTAGACATTTTTAGTGCAAACTTTGATATTTCCTCCTCACTAATAGTAGCAATAAATGATGAAGTACCATTAGAAACCCTACTTACTCGAATGGAATTGTCACTAATCGGCTTAAATTGGTGGTTTTCCCTTGTTCCAGCTACTTTTCTACCTTTGCTAAACCGTTTTTTCTTGCTAACTCTTAGCTTCTTCAATCTCCTCCTGTTACAAAACAGAACTTAATTCCAGGTATATTTTTGTCGCAAAAGTTAAAAGACATGAACTGAAAAAGTATCATGCTTTAAGCAATCGCTAATAATGCAAAAATTCAAATTTTAAACTTTATGACAATTTTTGAAGTAAACAACAAAAGAATGAATAGCATCCTGCACTAAAAATGAGTAATTCTCTGCAAAATCCATTAGGATGATAAAGTCGCCCTCTTTTAGGTTTTCCTTGGTCATTTTTAAGTATGAACTTTGATGCTTAGCAATGTAATGATGACATCGCTACTTGCTAATTCAGACACAATACTTATCTGCTCATTTTCTAATGCAGCTCTATCAGTATGAATCCACTACTTGAATTCAACCTTATCTTCAAAATCAGTAATTATCAAACATTTCAGTTAAGAATTTTGCTAATGCTTCCTTACTAAGGCATTGGTCACACCTGAGAAGCATACAATTTTTGTTTTCAATGTTGCACACAGCTTTCTCAATTAGAGCTGTATACTCTATCTCATCTGGACAAGCTGAGAACATTAATTTTACATTCTGGATTGAGCACGCACCCACACACCCACACACTACACCCACCACACACACACACACACACGCACGCACGTACCACACACACACACACACCACACACACACACACACACACACACACACACACACACACACACACACACACCACGCAATCCTTGCAAATTCATCGTCTTCATAAAAAGTGAAAACCTTTGTTTTTATCTGCTCTGAAAATGTTTTCCCTACTTTCTGTGCAGAAACAGCTAAAACACTTTTCTCTAATTTTAGCATTCTTGCTGTTTTTGCCATTCTTAATGAAACGCCGAATTCTCCTGCTGTTTTTTAATAGTCCAGCTATATGGTACGAACGTTAGAATTTGAAGCTTTTGTGAATGATTAGATACTTGTAGTTTCTTATATTAGATGGTAAAATATGTCTAAAATTTTACCTCGCAGATTTCCAGTATTTTTTGAAAAATCTAAAGGTTTACAAGCTCAATTAATAATATATTTAAATTAAGCACAACTAAGTATAGTAAGTAGACATGCCCTCATATCAAGGAGCCTAGAGTAGCATCCAATGGACCCAGTAATCTCAAATTTTGTATATTTTAGTTTAAGACCTTACATTGTCACAAAGTTTCATCAAAACCTGAGATGGACACCAGGGATCATTGGTCTACTTGACATGAAATGACCCTGTACTAATTCGCTAAACTGAATAAAAATTATGAAGTTACGAAGTTACACATAAATAAATCGTGATTCAGATAAAATTTGGTTGATAAAAACCGGTCTAATTTTGTTTAATAAACCTTTAAAGCGATGAGACTAAACATTATACTCGGATAGTAGGGTGAATTGTAATAATACGTAGAATAAACGTTCGAATCCTAAGAGGGAATAAATCTCTTCTTTGTGCTTCCGTCCAGCAACATTGGTTTTCCCACCTTCAAAGTCGAGACTCATAGTTTCTGACCTAGGCCTGCAAAACGTAAAATTTTTAGATTGGCACCACATACAAAAAAAAAATGTGAACGTTACAATCTTAGAGCATATTAACACCTTTTCTTGAAACATATAATAAAAAGGAAAAATTAATCAGGAATAATTCGATACAAGGATAGAATAAGGTTCTTTTCACGTACAGCTAAATATCTAGGTTTAGAGTTAGTGTTGCATTCAAATCTAAAATTCTTCACTGTTGGCAAGACAGCCTATGTGTGAAACAAGTCCTTCAATTTATATGATTTCTCCGTTGATTTAATTTACAATCAGATGGTAAAAACTCAGATGGTTAACATATTGAGCCCAGTTAATCGTTCGAGTACCACGCTTACCTCAAATATAAATTAAGGTAGCAAATCATGGTTTCTATCAAAATTCTTTGATACTCGTATGGGTTTTTCAAATTCAATACCAGCATTAAACTTTATTTCTATTAGCTTGTTAAGCATTCACATTGTAAATTCATGTAAAAAGAATTGTTACTTTTAATTATATACACATTTTAAGTAAGAATAGGTTACGTTACATCATCTCCTATTCTCATTGTGAAAAATTATTTAATACTTCGTTGATCAGACACTTGGCGCTAATTTGTAATTTGGCGGTAAATTTAAATTCAATCTCTTCCAAGTGTTGTCTATTAACCACCATTTTTTTTTGTTAAACTTTATTACAGGTTCCTTATTGAGACCAAAAATAGTAATATTATTTTTTTAAGAATATTTGACAAGAAAAAAAATTATGACTCCATGTGGAGTCAGTGGGTAGATATCAACCGCCACCAAAGTTTTTTTTAAGAGATAAGCTTATATCTTACAAATTTTATTTTTGTAAATAATAAAAACAAACAAAAAACACAGTTTTACTTGAAATGAAAGTCTCTAAAACAATTTGGTCTTTCGTTAAACACAGAGCAACTTCACATTTTGTATATTGAACTCTAGTATACGCCTTGATACAGTTGCGACATCTTTTCTGGGGTTCAAAATGTGATGGCCAGTAGTTGGTGTTATCAAATCGTATGTCATCAATGGGGTTAAATGTTACGTTACTTTTTTAGGGGGCTCTGATGGAGTTACATTATCCCTCTCCCTAACGACGGAGAGTTTCTAGGTGTTGACGCTGATGTAGACCTACCCCATTTCCTGTTTATGGGATCTTGATATATATATATATATATATATATATATATATATATATATATATATATATATATATCGACCAAGTGATATATTATACGTAAACAATATCTTCTTACTCCAAATCTAATCCTATATAAGGGCACAAGCATGTCATTTAGATCTACGCCACCCATGTTCAAATTGTATTCTTTGATTATAGCTGGCCGATTAACTTCAATATATTTTTCATCAGCAACGGACCACCTTTTTACTTTTTCGTCTGGTTCTATTCCTTTGTAAGTTGAGGCAATGTGCACTGATTTATTATCGTACCATTTGGCGACGATTATATTTTTTGTAGTCAAATGAACCGCGGCTTCTTAATTTTAATTTCTTGTCGGACTCAAACTCATATGAGGTAAACCAGTTATCCATACAAATCTTAAAATGTTTGTCTCTTGGAAGATCTTTACACAGCCAGACCACAATATCGCCGCTGATACCAAGAGTGCCTACATTTTTTATAGTACCCTTTCCCACATTAATCTCAAAATCACATACAAATCCATTGGATCCTGTTCTTGCGAACATGTTTATTCCTCGCTTGTGAGGTTTATTTTTACATACTGTTTTAGCGAATTGTGATCTTTCAATGTTATAATAATTTCATCAAATGAGTTGAATTCTTCAGGTTCTATTTTAGAAAAATTTTTACGCACTTCTTCAAGAAAAGGGCGGACTTTGAATGGTTTGTCGTAGCCTTCTTGGTCTCTGGTCTTCATTTTTGTGTTGTCATTGAAGTGAATAATTTATCGAACCGGTTCTTGGACATCACATGTTCTATTGGCGAGTATTTGGTTTCTTTAGCCCAATACATTCTGTAGCATGGCATTTTTACAATGCCAGATAAAATTTGCAATCCTAAAAATTGTGAAATTTCTGAGAAAGTTGTATACAGAGAAACACCACTTTTTTGAAACGAATAAATATTAGTTTGTTCCGCGATGTTCTGTATCATAACGTCATCTATGAATAATTTAAAATAATCTCATGGATACATGATATCATCCTCAAAAATGCTGTGATTTACATGGCACTGATGATTTTCAGTTTCGCTAATGTCCTTTTTCTCTCAAATAGGCTTAGATTTCTTTTTCTTTTTGATTTTTGATCGAAAACAGTGTAGCCAAAGGTCATCATCTTTGTCGAATGATTGCTCATGCTCAGGGTCTTCTAATTCAGAATGACTATCATTTTCTCACGTCTGCTTTGCTGATTCTTGTATATCTGGATCGAGAATTGGTTTCAACCTGTAAACTTCACCATTTTCGTAGTAACCGCCCTCTTCGTCAGCATTTATTAAATCTGTGTCCGATTCGTCATCCTCCAATTACATCAGCAACCTTTTTGCCTCTTGCCCTGCCAAACCTGTTCTAGACGACGAAGGGTATTTTAATAATTACATTTGAAGCCCACTGAAGCAAAATGGAATCACGAGAAAAAAATACCGTAAAACTTGAGAAAAACAGTCAACAAATGTATTTATTCGAAAAACGTACTTTAGTATACACTTAGTATTCACTAATTTTTTTTTGTGATAAAACCATTCAAACTCACCTTATAAAAATCACATAAACTTCACAAAAAAGCCGCATAAATTACTAACACTTGCAAACAAATCGAAACTATTTTATTGATTTATTTTAATGTTGTTTTCTAAGATTCGCACAAGGGCTACGATCTATACATAAAAGTTATCAACTGGGTAACAGGAAAAGCTACATATGCCATATGGCATCATTGGGCCGGAAAGGGTTAAAAATTATTATTAATTTTATTACATTCATAAATAAAAAGTTTACCTTGAGTAGGATTTGTTGTAATTTATTGTTCTACACATAAACCTAAAATATCACTAACAATACAACTAACACTAGGTGATACACTATACTATACTGTATACAACAACAAAACAAATTTCAGTTTGTTAAAACACCAAAAGCGCAGAAACGGCAAAAGCACGCAAAACTAATTAAATTTAGGTTATGATGACGCATGGAAATCTATGTGATGATGGTAAAATTTTATCACGTCTTTTCAGGAAGATCTCGAACGTTATCGAAAACTATCGAATCAAAAACATTAGCGCCAAGTGTCTGATCGACAAACTATTAAATAATTTTTAACCTTGAGTATCCGACTTTCGTTTCTAAAGGGTTTTTTGTCTATGTATTACATCCTTAGAATATAAAATACCAGGAAGGAGTTTTTGTCAATTATATGTGTGTCCGGGATTAGTGTTGCATATGGCGGAAAACAAGTTTCCGGTTAATAATGCATAATAATGAATATATACAGATTTTAAATTATTTAATATTTAGAATATATTTTTAAGCTACGATATAACTAGTCGTGCGTTTATTCAAAAAAAAATTTACAGTTCCTGATACAATAAAGTTAAAAACATAAATTATGACATTTTTAAAGTTAAATCTTTGAGAACAATGGTTGTTATGCCTATGAATTAAAACCATAATCTAAATTGAATCTTGTATTATGTAATATTCAATACAACACTACTTAATATGCACAACGTTATTATAAACACTTGATTATTACCAGTAATTATTATACAGAATACTTTAAAACAGTTTGAAATATTCAACACTTTCTTCGATCAAATCACCAAGAATGAGTCATACTTGGGTGTTCAATATGGTGAATTCTGTCGCAATTTTTAAATACCGTATATAGCTCAACGTTCCTTCCTGGTATTTTATATTTTAAGATTACGTTTATGTTCACATCAACAAAGAACTTCCTTAGTTTACATACCAACACAGAAAAAATTGTTTCAGTCTCATACAGTCAAACATTAAAACACCCTTTTGAGTGTCATAAAGTGCATATTATAAACGCAAAATAGAAAAAAAATTATGACATGGGTGTTTATTTAACAAGGCTAAGGATATAATAATCGTAAAACTATAACCAACGTATTAAATACACTTGGTGTAAACGAAGCTTTAGAAAACAACTGCATCGAAGTCGATTCTCCCATTCACTGTAAACATCGCTATCTCTTTTCGATGCACGTCGCAAGTCCAGGATATCGGCAACAATGTGTACGTGAAATTATCAATGATGATTATTCCATTACACATATCTTGTTACTAGAACATACTAAATTACATTCACATTAAACAGAAATTCATCCATTTGTATTGATTATTATCTTATATTTCATTTATTTATGGAGGATTAAATTTTATTTACCGTAAACACGATAGCTTACGTACGCATTTATCAAGGATATAAGTGAGAAGGTGTCAAGAATTCAGAACGTAGATTGTACAACAGTATCCATAATAGCATAATGGCGTATAGTTGTGTTTGTGTGTCTTTTTGTGTGTGTTTAAAATTTAAATAAGAACATAAAGATGTAAGTAAATTTAATGAATTCATTTAATGTACGGATGTAACCTACGTGATTAAATGTTAAAACCGTTACTTTTTACTAAAGACAATGTACGAATTTGTGGTTATGTTATTATAACGTTGCCCATTTATCATATTTTCAAACATAATACATACTGGATTTAGTTGTTTAAAACGCAAATTACATTGTTTACGTCTTAAATAAATCGATACGCAATTATTAATTACATGGTTTTTATTACGAAATGCACTTAGGTATTTTGTTATTAGCGTATTCATTATTTCTGGAGGGATTCGTTCTTGAAATGTAATAGTAGAGGTAATTTAGTTAATTAGCTCGTATTCTAATATTATGAAAAATCGATTTAAGCTTAAGTCTCGTTATTAAAGAATTTTTGCTGTCTATTTATATAACAGTAAATACCTACATTGTCTTGTCTGTGTCACAGAGTTTCACTTTTACGTTAATATATTTAGAAGTCATATAATTAGATTGCATTTAACGTTTATGTTAACCGCAGATAATCTTGAAAACATTAACGGATATTTTTACTTGTAATGTTAGCTTTTTAAGTATTGATTTAAAAACATACGGGAAAAATTCTTGCTGAATAAATTTTGTGTAACTGCAGACTGTAAAACACTGAAAATAATGTTTTTATTTATTGTTTTGGTAAATTGAACTTTATGAAATTTTACTGCGTTATTAAGCACCACTTCACACGTGCTTTATGAAAATGTTAGTAACACTTTTAATTGGCAAGAACGAATGGAATTAGTTTTCTAACAAATTTCAAGAAATTTTTAGGTATTAGAAACTCAGAACTGTATTAATTATGAATTAATACGTATAAATTGCGTATTTATATAATTATAGTCTAATTTTATAATTATCGTTTTTTATATAATTAAAAGTACTATACACGAATCACTAATTACAGAAATGGTGCGTGTAATTTTAATTAAGTAATTCATAATCTTATATGCGAATACTCTAAATATTTTCTTTAAAGGTATTTTCACGAAAACCAATTCATTCATGCGTTATCAAAACCGTAGTGTTGCGAATTTTTATTGCCTTAAAACATTTGAATTAAGATGAAATTATTAACATTTACGTACTTGTATGTTTATGTATACTTTGTCAAAGGTGTTCTTGAAATATGCTTTCCTAAACCAGAGGGTGCGCCTCTTCCGAAAATTCGTTCATTAAATCTAAGGTATTTAGAACATGTATTTAGTATTTACATAATTATTAGTATTAATAAATCTTTGTGCTGTTGGCTTTATATTTATGGATTTAATTGTGTTGCAATGGTCGTTTATTAGTGTTTGTCGGATATTTTTGTCACTTGTTGTTTATTAGGATTTTCCAATTAAATTTTTTATGTACGAGTGAACTTAGCCCCCCTCCCCCTCCAAGATTAAAATTTTGCACTTTTTTTGCAAATATAATAATACTTTATTCAAGCCTCTATACAAATGTACTCACAGTTAAGTATTAAAACCAAATTCATTTCCAACAAGATGGAGCCCCACCTCACAATGCGCAAATTATACGTCCGTTTTTGGAAAATTTTTGGTAGTAGATGGATTGGTACTAATGGGTCAGTCTTAGATTTCTTTTTATGGGTTACTTGCAAAATAAAATAGTATCAAACTCATTATGATAACATTGAACGTTTGACAAATGCAGTTAAAGAAGCTTTCACACATTTACAACATTACCCTATTATTGTGCTTAATACTATAGAACGAATTGGAGGAATGTGTAAAGCATGTATAAGAGAGAATGGCCATCAGTTCGAATATCTCTTTTAGTAATATACAGGGTGTTTAAAAAAGATGCGGCAATATTAAAGGGGGTGATTGCCCAGGTCATTTTATACAATAAAGTTCCTATAAATATAGGTCCGCAAACGCTTCGTTACCGATCTACAGCGTGTTGAAGTTTAATTTAAAAAAACAGTCAAAATTAGATTTTTCCAAAACGGCTTGAGATATCATAACGAAATTTTACGCGTGTCAATAGCTGTGGGAGACGCATACGATGTTTCAGTCGTACCACTGGCGCGCGTATTGACACGTCACAGGCTATTTTTCAAGAAAAAAGTAGGATGCCGCTGATTTCTCTAAAAATAAAAAATATTTTTTAGTTCTTTGTTCAATTGTGAAGAAAAAAGCTCTCTTGACTTTTTATCGTACGACGTACCGTTTTTGAGTTTTAAAAAAAACATTTTAGTGCATGTCCATTTATTACAGAAAAAAAGTTTTAAAAATCAAGGGTTTAATTCAAGAGCAAAAACAAATATTTCACCAAACCAAAAATTTTACCAACCAAAAATTACAAAAACTGTTCAAAGTGCCCACCTCGAGCTCGGATCCAAGAATCCAATCTTCTCCTCATTGACAGGCGAACTCTCTCAAAAACACCAGGATCTGTTTTAATTGAGTTGCACCCAGCTGTATTATGCTCGATATTTTCCAGTGAATTACTATTAATGAATAATTTTCACTTTGCCCTTTTAGCTCAGTCGGATTTTGTACTTGCAAAATAAGGATCGGGATTCGTTATTCAGGCTCTCAACGCTTTGAACAAATAGATTACAAGGTTTATATACATTTATTCCCTATTGTTCCTGTTATAAAACTAATTCTGTTAATTTAAACTACTTAACTATGATATAAATACAAATATATTTTCCGGTGGTTTCTCCTTTTGTCGGGCAGGATCGTCCAGTTTATATACTACTTCCTGGTTGGTCCTGGGACGGAGGGTTAGGTGGTCCTCTGGAGTTTCTGCAATATAACATTAATAGAAGGGTTGGGTTTTGACTGGTTTCAATTTATACTGTTTAACTGCCGAAATAAAATAAATAATTTTACCTGAATGCGTCCCTGTATAAACTACAGCAAGATAACCCTGTTATAAATACGTGTGCGATAAAACACCGAGTTCAATACTCTGTCTTTAAAGAAATAATCGATATTTTAAAGCGGTCGGTTTTCAAATGTATAAAAGTAATCTAGTTTTATACCTGCTTTTCTTATGAAAATAAACTCATTCACGTTTAAATTCAATTTTGCTCTTTTAAGTAAATTAAAGCTTTTCGTTTTGAAGGTAGCTTCTATACGGTAGCTGCGGATTATTTGTTTCTTTTCCTATATTAACTATTTTAGTACACAGGTTTTTATTTAAATAAAAATACTTTTGTTATGTTGGCTGATTTTAAAATATAAAACCTTCGTTTTCTATTAAATTGAATCTTTCGCGTCTAGCAATAATGATTTTAATTATTTAACACGAAATATATTATCAGATAGTTTCTGGTTTACAGGTAACAATCTTATTAATTGCAAACGGTGTAACTTACGTTTCTCGGTGGTGGCGGCGGCGGTTTTATTACAGGCGATAATTTAATACTGACGATGTTTCTATATTCCTGGATTAACGGCGTTAACTAGGTGTTCGGCTTAATATTCCGACGAGGTTTTAATTACAGGTACTCTGCGGTTGCGGGTACGTTTGTCGAGGTGTTTGTAGTGTTAGTGTTAGTGTAAATTTGTATAGGTGGGTCTCCTTTGCTAGCAATCTGGGCAACCACCCGTTAAACTAAACAAGAGGATCTCCGGCGGTCAATGGAATGTCGGGCAACTACCCTCCAAACTCCACAGTGTAAGTGTGTGTGTGGGTCTCCTTTGTTAGCAATCTGGGCAACCACCCGTTAAACTAAACAAGAGGATCTCCGGCGGTCAATGGAATGTCGCGCAACTACCCTCCAAACTCCACAGTGTAAGTGTGTGTGGGTCTCCTTTGTTAGCAATCTGGGCAACCACCCGTTAAACTAAACAAGAGGATCTCCGGCGGTCAATGGAATGTCGGGCAACTACCCTCCAAACACCACAGTGTAGGTGTCTAGTAATGAAAGAGTATGTCGGGCTTACAACCCTGCATATCCCTATCACTAGGTGTATAGGGCTGTAGGTATCTCCACTTACGTACGTTCAACGTTAGATCTCTGCAACTCTAACCCGTTGACTTCGGTGATGCTATCAAGTCGCGGAGTCGCGATTTCTACTTCGGACGGCGGTTACAGGCTGGCGGTTTTAAACGGTAGTAGTCGGCGCGAATGCGACGATAGAGCACACGATTTCTATTCGGATTCTTCTGGTAGCGAGCTTCTGGTAGCGAGAGATGTTTCTAGACCGATTCATCATCCTCTCACTTTTCAACGCGTGTCGCGTTTTATAAAGAATTCGCGAGGGTGGTTACGAAACTTTGGTGATGACTGATGAGATTCCGTAGGTCGGTATTGGCGGAAGATGATCTGACCTATACAAACTTTTAAACGTTTTTGGGATTTACGTCTGGAGGGAGAATGCATGATTAATTATTGTGCAATTTTCTGCAACGTTATAAAATATGTTTAACTTTTACTAGAACTTCTACGAATTTTTATAATTGCTTGCACCTGTGCATTTAGCGAGTCACTTTATCTTAATAAATTCCGTGAATATTATATCAGTACTGGTATTTTACTTAGCAAATAATTAATCATGACAGGAAAATTTTGATAAAGGAAACTAATTAATAATAGTAAAAAATTGGGATATCTGACGGCGTCCCTTTACACAGCAATGATTCGATTTCATAAGTCTTCTACGTTTTCCAATGGAGTAGCGTACACCAAGGATTTCAAATGGCCCCACAGGAAAAAATCAAGGGGATTTAAGTCCGGGGATCGTGGAGGCCATAAGTGGGGTCCACCCCGGCCAATCCAACGATTTCCGTATGCTTGTGTTAAGAAATCACGAGCTACTTGACTAAAGTGGTCTGGTGTGCCATCGTGCATATACCACATTGCATCTCTAATTGCTAATGGTACGTCCTCCAGAAATCCAGGGAGCGTGTTTTCCAAAAAGTTGCGATACACCTTTCCGGTAAGTCTCCCGGGTAGAAATACCGGTCCAATTAGGCAGTCACCCACAATCCCAATCCAAACGTTCAAAGAAAACTGATGTTGAAAGCGATCTTCGTTTCGATTTTCTTCACACCATACATGGTTATTATGGAAATTCCGTATTTCGTTTCTTGAAAAACTCGCTTCATCGGTGAACAGAGTCAACATCAGGAGTTGAGGGATTTGAAGCATTTTGTGCAAAATCCATTGACAGAAAGCAATGCGAGGGGGAAAATCAGCAGGAAGAAGTGCTTGAACGCGTTATATATGGAATGGATACAACAAATTTTCCTTAAGAATGTGCCAAATAGTCCCATTACTTACATCCAAAGCGTCATCTTCTTCAATCATGTCCAGCACATCATCTTCCAGCTCTACCGTTCTTGCTATCCTTGGTGTTCCTGCTCATCCATTTCGTCTTAATGTGCCTGTTTCATAAAGACGCCGATGAATAAGTTCGAAAGTTTTTCTATCAGGAGCAATACGGCCCGGAAATCTTTCAGTATACAACCGCCTAGCTTCCAATGCAGTCCCATCAGCAAGTCCATAAATGTAGTGCATGTATGTCATCTCGGCATTCGTATAGCGATTCATGATAAGGAACTTCAACAAATTCGACACATACAAAATTATTAATCACGAGACTCATTCAATATGTCAGTGATATGTCAGTGAATAATACAGGAATGTTTAAAAATATTTTTGTACGCATGATAAATGGGCATGCACTAAAATGTTTTTGTTATTCAAAAACGGTACGTCGTACGAGAAAAAGTCAAGAGAGCTTTTTTCTTCACAATTGAACAAAGAATTGAAAATTATTTTTAATTTTTAGAGAAATCAGTGGCATCCTATTTTTTTCTTGAAAAATAGCCTGTGACGTGCCAATACGCGCGCCAATGGTACGACTGAAACATCGTGTTGTATTGCAAAGTATACGTCTCCCACAGCTATTGACACGCGTAAAATTTCATTATGATATCTCAAGCCGTTTTGGAAAAATCTAATTTTGATTGGTTTTTTAAATTAAACTTCAACACGCTGTAGATCGGTAACGAAGCGTTTGCAGACCTATGTTTATAAGAACTTTATTGTATAAAATGACCTGGGCAATCACCCCCTTTAATATTGCCACATCTTTTTTAAACACCTTGCAAGTATACTAGGCTTGTAAAGTTGTAGGTATTATGTTTAGTTTTTAATTTTGTGTTTTTGCATAAAACTTCCTAACCCTTAATCTTGTTTTTTCATTGCCAACTATATCATCAAAATGTTAAATTAACGTAACATTCATTTTTAAGGTTAATAATGCAAACGAAGTGCCACGCAATATATATTTTTTGAAAGCTGAGAGTAAGCTCTATTATATAATAAAAAATATATACAGGGTGTTCCATTTAAAAAACAAAACTTTGGTTTATTGCGAAGAAACTGATTTTTTGTGGGGAAAATTATGCACTCTACTAAATTCTACGGAAAATTCTGTATAAATGCTCACTTTTCACCATTTCGATGAATTACAGGGCAAAGCAGTTACGAGGGGTGCTTAAAATGTGTAAATTTTGAATTTACCCTGAAATACTAATAGGACTATGACAGTTCTGTTTGTGGCATCTTTCGTGAATCGCGAAAACCGTATCTTTCTATTTTTGCTCGCAAACGAGATTTCGACGAAAATGGGACAAATTGTATCGGGTGGACCAATAAGCCGATCTTCCGGCTATAACTCAGGATCTGTTTATCGTACAGCTTTGTGAAAAAATTCCTTAATAAAAACGGCCAACGGAAATCGCTGGAATTAATTTTCAAGTTTCTAGCTTTACCGCTAGAGGGCATAATCTTTATAGAAAAACTAAAACAATTTTTTTTATAAAATATTTTCAATCATAGTAGGTATTAAATAAGTAAATTACAGGTAAATGTAGTTTCGTTGGTATTAATTTTTATAATTAAGTAATTTAACATCTATGTATGCTTAATTATGACATCCTTTAGCTCGCTTGAACCGAATTCATTTCCAATAGGATGGAGCCCCATCTCACAATGCGCAAATTATACGGCCTTTTTTTGAAAACAATTTTGGTAATAGATGGATTGGCACTAATGGCCCGATAAGATGGCCTCCTAGGTCTTCGGACTTGTCAGATTTTTTATGGGGTTACTTGCAAAATAAAAGTTAACAAACTTAATATGATAACATTGAACGTTTGACAAATGCTGTTACAGAAGCTTTCAGACATTTACAAGATCACCCTAATATTGTGCTTAATGCTATAAAACGAATTGGAAGAGTGTGTGAAGCATGTGTAAGACAAAATGGTCTTCAGTTCGAACATCTCTTTTAGTAATTTATATTTGTAAAGTTGTAGGTATTATGTTTAGTTTTTAATTTTGTGTTTTTGCATAAAACTTCCTAACCCTTTGTTTTTTCATGCACAACTATGTCATCAAAATGTTAAATTAACGTATCATTCAATTTTGAGGTTAATAATGCAAAAGAAGTGCCACACAATGTATATTTTTTTAAAGCTGAGAGTAAGCTCCATTAGGGTGAGTCACAACGGACGCGACCAGGTTTTATAAGAAAACTGGAAATATTTTTTGATTTTTGTTGCAGGCACATTGTGTAGGGCCATTAAGGCTACATTTTTAAAATACTTTTAAATATACAGGATGCTTCATAAGAGAGAGCACATCAAAGTTATGTTTTTAAAATAGAATGCGCTGTATTTTATCACATTTTTAAATTAGGTATGAAAAATAAGATAGACTTTCGTTAGAGTTCCCTACACCTAAATACAGGGCGTTTTGATTTATTGTGATTTTTCTTAAATTGCAAGGTTTTGGAAAAGAATTAATTGTTACCAAATGAAACTAATTTTGTCAAAACTGCTTTAGGATCTCGAAAATAAGCTGTTTCGTTGATTTATTTGGTAATTTAATTGCGAAAAATATTATACTGGGTATTCAGATTTTTCGGTTATATTATTAATACATTCAAACTATGACATCTTGCTTATCTGAAATGGAACACCCTGTATAATAATCTTCCAAAAAGTATTAAGGTATCCTATGAGTAGTAAGGGGGCACTTGACGCCATCTTGGATTTTGACGTCACAAGCGCGCCCACGTGGGGGGCCGGTTTTTCCACCCTTATTTTTACCCGCTTACGTGTGAGACCGGATTTTCCACCCCTATTTTGCATATCCACGTGTGAGACAGGATTTTCCACCCTTATTTTTACTCGCTTACTTGTGAGACCGGGGTTTTTCACCCCTATTTTTTATATATCCTCGTGTGAGACCGTATTTTCAACCCTAATTTTTACACGCTTACGTGTGAGGCCGGATTTTCCACCCTTATTTTTACTCGCTTACGTGTGAGACCGTATTTTCAACCCTTTTTCAACCCTAATTATTTTCGCTTTTTGATTCGTCCACGTGTAGGACGCGTTTTTCAACCCTTTGCATTCTTAATTAAGGCCTTTTTTGTATTTATCAGATCCGTGTGGGGGATATATTTTTCAACCCTTGATGAAATTTTTTAACTGTTTTGTTTGTATTAAGGGCCTTTTTGACAGCAATTTTGTGTTCACTAGCGTGAGCGACGTACATTTCAACCCTGACAGTATTTTCAACCTTTTTGTTTGTATTAAGAGCCCTTTTGGCGGGGAGCCCCTAAAGGATAGGCAAATGCATGCGCACGTAGGATCGTATTTTCTACCTATTTTTAAGGGTTAATAAACGGTAGAATATTTTTTAGTATTAAAAGAAACTAATCAAGGTAAAGATAACGTATACGTTTGATTTTAAAATACACTATTAAATTCTATAACGATAATAAACAGGTAATGGTATTGCATAATCAGTTAATTACCCTGGTATACAATGTGAATGTACGGTTTAGCGACTATTTAAAATGTGTTTATTAATATTTATTAGGATTCCGTTTTTTTGTCAAAAAAGAGATTGCATGTTTGTTGTTATTAAATTATTAGGTTCCTTTTAATCCCATATCTAGATTGTAGTCCTCTTGTGGTGAAAATTCATTTGAATATATTTTAAAATGAAATTGATTTAAAAATAAAACGTGTAATTAACTAATTGGTTAACCTGCTTACAGCAATAGTAATTATCGAAAATTAAGGAATGTCGCTTTTATTTATTTACCTTTTTTAATACGTATTATTTACATGCAATATATTTTGGTTTTAAATATGAGTCACAATGTGTCGCAATCCTTTTTGCTTTAATTATGGGTCATAATTAAATCTATTTGTCGCTCAAGGTAATCACTACCAAATTAATCTCATGTACAACAAGAAACTTAATATCAATAATGTTAACAAAGTATTTTTATAATGCCATTTCTCGCATAGTTTAATGTCCATGTATGGGCATATTTTAGTCTTGGGAGATCGGATTTTGTCACAAAATACAAGCACAGGAACAATTACAAGTACAAGCACAAGCGCAAGCACAGGTACATACAAACACACATACACGAAAAACGAAAAATCGCAAACACGAAAACGAAAATCGCAAACACGAAAATTCGTAAACACACAAACTCACAAACACAAAAAACGAAAACGAAAATTCGCAAACACGAAAAATAACAAACACACAAACGCGCAGAGTACGAAAAAACGCAAACACGAAAAATCGTAAACACAAAAATTCTCAAACACGAAAACCTCGAACATACAAACGCACAAACACGAAAAAACGAAAACACACAAAACGAAAAACACGCAAAGCTGCCGAATGAATTAAGACTGGGATTTGGAGTCTATAAACAAAATGATTCTCTCTGTCTCTGTCTCTGTCCCTGTCTCTGTCTCTGTCTCTCTCTCTGTCTCTGTCTCTGTCTCTGTCTCTGTCTCTGTCTCTGTCTCTGTCTCTGTCTCTGTCTCTGTCTCTGTCTCTGTCTCTGTCTCTGTCTCTGTCTCTGTCTCTGTCTCTGTCTCTGTCTCTGTCTCTGTCTCTGTCTCTGTCTCTGTCTCTGTCTGTCTCTGTCTCTGTCTCTGTCTCTGTCTCTGTCTCTGTCTCTGTCTCTGTCTCTGTCTCTGTCTCTGTCTCTGTCTCTGTCTCTGTCTCTGTCTCTGTCTCTGTCTCTGTCTCTGTCTCAGTCTCTGTCTCAGTCTCTGTCTCTGCCTCTGTCTCTGTCTCTGTCTCTGTCTCTGTTTCTGTCTCTGTCTCTGTCCCTGTCTCTGTCTCTGTCTCTCTCTCTGTCTCTGTCTCTGTCTCTGTCTCTGTCTCTGTCTCTGTCTCTGTCTCTGTCTCTGTCTCTGTCTCTGTCTCTGTCTCTGTCTCTGTCTCTGTCTCTGTGTCTGTGTCTGTCTCTTAATCGCATACGGTCGTGGTGAGTGTCTGGGTAGTTGATTAGAAGCACATACAAGTCGAAAACACATTCTTCTTGTGGCTGGGGGATCGATTTCAAGCATCTCAACACTTGTGCCGCATACATCTTTCTTCAATTTTTATCTGCACTCTGTTTTGAGGCTGTAGTACGTTTTTCTAATACATAAACAGAATCTTCAATACTGTGGTACGTGTAGCAGCAAAACACATTAGCTAGTTAGTTTCACCTCTATATTACTTTACATGCAAGCCTGATCTAATCATAAATAAATACATCTGTTAAAAAAGCTAATTAAACATAACCCACGGCCTGGGTATAGCAAGCAACGCTTCCAATTATAGCTTTTAGACAACACAATAGGGCCTACAACTAAATACAATCGACTAGCACTGCTTTAGTACGAGGATCAAACGAAAAACGCGCATGCACACACGCACGTACACGTACGCACGCACGCACGTACACGTACGCACGCACGCACGTACACGTACGCACACACGCAAGCTAGCACGCATGCCGTATGCGCGCGAGCGTTCGCACGACCGTACGTACGCTCACGCACGCACGTATGTGCACACACACACACACACACACACACACACACGAGAGAGCGCGAAAACACGCTAAAGAAAAACTTGTAAACTTGCAAACATGAATCAAGACGGTGGAGCACCGCTAGGAAAAAAAACAGGTTTATTAACAAAACCGAAGGAAAGCTTAACGTTTTGAAAAATATATTATTATTATTATTATTATTATAAACAACAATACATTATTATTATTTAATAAGATGCTTTATCGGTTTCTTCTTCTTCTTGAACCGTGAGTCGTCCTCATCATCATCATCATGATTTTGAGATTTGCCCTTCACCCCTACCTCATAGCTCTTCTTTCTCTTCTGTGAACCATCATCTTGGATGTGAGATACACCCAGCTCAACCACCTCATCGCTTTCATCATTATCTTGAACGGTTATGTTGTAATAGTTTATTAACAAGTCAGTAAAATCTCTAATGTCCGCTGATGTTGGCTCATAAACAGGAGAATACATTATAGTAATGCTCACTCGATGACAGTTACACTTTAAAGAGCGAAACACACGAAACGAACAGCTATGGCTTGTGCGCAAGCGTACTCGTCAACGTCCGAGAATCGGACATCTTGGGGATGTCTGAGTATTGACCTAACCACACTAACATAGCCTGATGTTTATAAAATCTAAATGCCTCTTTTATGGTCGAGATATTTTCTCTAAGACGCCAGAACGCAGCTAGCCTTTGGTCCTATCAACCGTGCTCGTCCATCGTAGAATCGGATTCGGGGATGTCTGAGTATTGACCTAACCACACTCTAACACAGCCCTGGGGCATGTTTATAAATCTAAACGCCTCTTTTGTGATAGAGCTGTTTCTCCTAAGACGCCAGAACGCAGCTAGCCTCTGGTCTTGCGTAAGTGTCGTCATGTCGTAGAATCGGACATCTTCGGGGATGTCTGAGTATTGACCTAACCACACTCTAACATAGCCCTGGAGGCATGTTTATAAAATCTAAATGCCTCTTTTATGGTCGAGATATTTTCTCCTAAGACGCCAGAACGCAGTAGCCTTTGGTCCTATGGCAACGTGCTGTTGTTCAGTAGAATCGGACATCTTCGGGATGTCTGAGTATTGACCTAACCACACTCTAACACAGCCCTGGGGCATGTTTATAAATCTAAACGCCTCTTTTATGATAGAGCTGTTTTCTCCTAAGAGGTATTTTCGCCTAAGACGCGTCTTAGGCGAAAATGCCTCGACCATAAAAGAGGCGTTTAGATTTGTAAACATATCCCAGGGTCTATGTTAGAGTGTGATTAGGTCAATACTCAGACGTCCCCGAAGATGTCCGATTCTACGAACATTGACGAGCACTTACGCACAAGACCAAAGGCTAGCTGCGTTCTGCGTCTTAGGAGAAAACAGCTCTATCACAAAAGAGGCGTTTAGATTTATAAACATGCCCCCAGGGCTGTGTTAGAGTGTGGTTAGTCAATACTCAGACATCCCCGAAGATGTCCGATTTAGAACATGGACGAGCACGGTTGCCATAGGACCAAAGGTTAGCTGCGTTCTGGCGTCTTAGGAGAAAATATCTCGACCATAAAAGAGGCATTTAGATTTATAAACATGCCTCCAGGGGCTATGTTAGAGTGTGGTTAGGTCAATACTCAGACATCCCCGAAGATGCCGATTCTACCGAACATTGACGAGCACACTTACGCACAAGACCAGAGGCTAGCTGCGTTCTGGCGTCTTAGGAGAAAACAGCTCTATCATAAAAGAGGCGTTTAGATTTATAAACATGCCCCCAGGGCTGTGTTAGAGTGTGGTTAGGTCAATACTTCAGACATCCCGCGAAGATGTCCGATTCTACCCGAACATGCGAGCACGCTTGCGCATAGGACCAAAGGCTAGCTGCGTTCTGGCGTCTTAGGAGAAAATATCTCGACCATAAAAGAGGCATTTAGATTTTATAAACATGCCCCCAGGGGCTATGTTAGAGTGTGGTTAGGTCAATACTTCAGACATCCCCCGAAGATGTCCGATTCTACCCGGACGTTGACGAGTACGCTTGCGCACAAGACCCAAGGCTAGCTGCGTTCTCGTTTCTCGTGTGTTTCGCTCTTTAAAGTGTAACTGTCATCGAGTGAGCATTACTATAATGTATTCTCCTGTTTATGAGCCAACATCAGCGGACATTAGAGATTTTACTGACTTGTTAATAAACTATTACAACATAACCGTTCAAGATAATGATGAAAGCGATGAGGTGGTTGAGCTGGGTGTATCTCACATCCAAGATGATGGTTCACAGAAGATAAAGAAGAGCTATGAGGTAGGGGTGAAGGGCAAATCTCAAAATCATGATGATGATGATGAGGACGACTCACGGTTCAAGAAGAAGAAGAAAACCGATAAAGCATCTTATTAAATAATAATAATGTATTGTTGTTTATAATAATAATAATAATAATATATTTTTCAAAACGTTAAGCTTTCCTTCGGTTTTGTTAATAAACCTGTTTTTTTTCCTAGCGGTGCTCCACCGTCTTGATTCATGTTTGCAAGTTTACAAGTTTTTCTCTTTAGCGTGTTTTCGCGCTCTCTCTCGTGTGTGTGTGTGTGTGTGTGTGTGTGTGTGCACATACGTGCGTGCGTGCGAGCGTACGTACGGTCGTGCGAACGCTCGCGCGCATACGTGCATGCGTGCGAGCGTGCTAGCTTGCGTGCGTGCGTACGTGTGTACGTGCGTGCGTGCGTACGTGTACGTGCGTGCGTGCGTACGTGTACGTGCGTGTGTGCATGCGCGTTTTTCGTTTGATCCTCGTACTAAAGCAGTGCTAGTCGATTGTATTTAGTTGTAGGCCCTATTGTGTTGTCTAAAAGCTATAATTGGAAGCGTTGCTTGCTATACCCAGGCCGTGGGTTATGTTTAATTAGCTTTTTTAACAGATGTATTTATTTATGATTAGATCAGGCTTGCATGTAAAGTAATATAGAGGTGAAACTAACTAGCTAATGTGTTTTGCTGCTACACGTACCACAGTATTGAAGATTCTGTTTATGTATTAGAAAAACGTACTACAGCCTCAAAACAGAGTGCAGATAAGAATTGAAGAAAGATGTGTGCGGCACAAGTGTTGAGATGCTTGAAATCGATCCCCCAGCCACAAGAAGAATGTGTTTTCGACTTGTATGTGCTTCTAATCAACTACCCAGACACTCACCTCGACCGTATGCGATTAAGAGACAGAGACAGAGACAGAGACTGAGACAGAGACAGAGACAGAGACAGACACAGACACAGAGACAGAGACAGAGACAGAGACAGAGACAGAGACAGAGACAGAGACAGAGACAGAGAGAGAGACAGAGACAGAGACAGAGACAGAGACAGAGACAGAGACAGAGACAGAGACAGAGGCAGAGGCAGAGACAGAGACAGAGACAGAGACAGAGACAGAGACTGAGACAGAGACTGAGACAGAGACAGAGACAGAGACAGACACAGACACAGACACACAGAGACAGAGACAGAGACAGACACAGAGACAGAGACAGAGACAGAGACAGAGACAGAGACAGAGAGAGACAGAGACAGGGACAGAGACAGAGAATCATTTTGTTTATAGACTCCAAATCCCAGTCTTAATTCATTCGGCAGCTTTGCGTGTTTTCGTTTTGTGTGTTTTCGTTTTTCGTGTTTGTGCGTTTGTATGTTTGCGGTTTTCGTGTTTGAGAATTTTGTGTTTACGATTTTTCGTGTTTGCGTTTTTCGTACTCTGCGCGTTTGTGTGTTTGTTATTTTTCGTGTTTGCGAATTTTCGTTTTCGTTTTTGTGTTTGTGAGTTTGTGTGTTTACGAATTTTCGTGTTTGCGATTTTCGTTTTCGTGTTTGCGATTTTCGTTTTTCGTGTTTGTGTGTTTGTATGTACCTGTGCTTGCGCTTGTGCTTGTACTTGTAATTGTTCCTGTGCTTGTATTTTGTGACAAAATCCGATCTCCCAAGACTAAAATATGCCCATACATGGACATTAAACTATGCGAGAAATGGCATTATAAAAATACTTTGTTAACATTATTGATATTAAGTTTCTTGTTGTACATGAGATTAATTTGGTAGTGATTACCTTGAGCGACAAATAGATTTAATTATGACCCATAATTAAAGCAAAAAGGATTGCGACACATTGTGACTCATATTTAAAACCAAAATATATTGCATGTAAATAATACGTATTAAAAAAGGTAAATAAATAAAAGCGACATTCCTTAATTTTCGATAATTACTATTGCTGTAAGCAGGTTAACCAATTAGTTAATTACACGTTTTATTTTTAAATCAATTTCATTTTAAAATATATTCAAATGAATTTTCACCACAAGAGGACTACAATCTAGATATGGGATTAAAAGGAACCTAATAATTTAATAACAACAAACATGCAATCTCTTTTTTGACAAAAACGGAATCTAATAAATATTAATAAACACATTTTAAATAGTCGCTAAACCGTACATTCACATTGTATACCAGGGTAATTAACTGATTATGCAATGCCATTAACTGTTTATTATCGTTATAGAATTTAATAGTGTATTTTTAAAATCAAACGTATACGTTATCTTTACCTTGATTAGTTTCTTTTAATACTAAAAAATATTCTACCGTTTATTAACCCTTAAAAATAGGTAGAAAATACGATCCTACGTGCGCATGCATTTGCCTATCCTTTAGGGGCTCCCCGCCAAAAGGGCTCTTAATACAAACAAAAGGTTGAAAATACTGTCAGGGTTGAAATGTACGTCGCTCACGCTAGTGAACACAAAAATTGCTGTCAAAAAGGCCCTTAATACAAACAAAACAGTTAAAAAATTTCATCAAGGGTTGAAAAATATATCCCCCACACGGATCTGATAAATACAAAAAAAGGCCTTAATTAAGAATGCAAAGGGTTGAAAAACGCGTCCTACACGTGGACGAATCAAAAAGCGAAAATAATTAGGGTTGAAAAAGGGTTGAAAATACGGTCTCACACGTAAGCGAGTAAAAATAAGGGTGGAAAATCCGGCCTGACACGTAAGCGTGTAAAAATTAGGGTTGAAAATACGGTCTCACACGAGGATATATAAAAAATAGGGGTGAAAAACCCCGGTCTCACAAGTAAGCGAGTAAAAATAAGGGTGGAAAATCCTGTCTCACACGTGGATATGCAAAATAGGGGTGGAAAATCCGGTCTCACACGTAAGCGGGTAAAAATAAGGGTGGAAAAACCGGCCCCCCACGTGGGCGCGCTTGTGACGTCAAAATCCAAGATGGCGTCAAGTGCCCCCTTACTACTCCTATGCCTAAACCTTCACATTCAACAATATTCACGAGTATATTAAATAATATTATTCTTAACAATTTAACATAACTACTGTAACAAATGTTCGAAATGACTGCCATCTTTCAATGCAGAGTGCGATTCTCTTTTCAAGCGAACATCTTAAATTTTGCAACATAACAGAAGTGACGGTTCCAAATGCGTTTTGAATTCGGTCTATCATGTCTTCTGCAGTAGCAGGAAGGTAGCGTACACTGAATTTTTAATATATCCCCATAAAAAGAAATCTATCGGAGTGAGGTCGGAGATCTAGGCCAGTTAATTGGGCCACCTCTTGCGATCCATTTGTTATGAAAGTTTCGGTCTAAATATTCCCTTACACGTCGTGAAAAATGTGCAGGGGCACCATCTAATTGTAACCACATTTTTTGTCTGATGTGTAATGGAATATTTTCTAAAAGTAGCCAAAAGTCGTTTTTTAAAAAGTTTAAGAATTTGCGACCAGTTAAAGTGCCGTCGAAGAAATATGGATCAAGAACTTCATCGGCAATTGTTCTACCATGCACATTAATACTCCATCAATTCTGTCGTATGCAATAAATGCTTTTTTTTTTTTGGTATCCTAGTTCTCGACATGCACAATGCCTTTCCAAAGAGTTTCGGTGTTATAATCAATTAATTATATAATTATTTTAAAAATGAATTTATCCGAAAAATGGGCTATTTTTTGACTAATTGTAAAAAAATTATCTAATTAATTTTATCATCGGAACTCTTTAGAAAGGCATTGTATATGCTCAGAACTATACGAGAATTGTTTTAGAATAATCAGAACTCTTGAAAAACGCCCAGTGTCTCATCTATATCCTCGTAAATTTTCAAAGTATCGATGAACAATATTCTGAAGGGTTCCAATAGTTCTCACAGTAGATTTGGATAGTACTCAGAAAGTTATAAAAGAAATTCTGATGATTAAAGGCAATCTGATTAATAATTAATGTGTTACACAAAAAAATTCGGATTTAACACCAAAGTTAAAGACTTAAAACCATTACAAAATAATCTTTTTTTTTTCATATCCAAATCTGCTATTAGAACTCTTTAAAATATTTTTTATTAACATTTTCTTTTTTTAAGTTTTGATTATAATTTTTTTTAAAAGAACAAATTAGTTTCTTTTGGTAACAATCAATTTTTTTCCAAAACCTTGCCATTTAAGAAAAATCAAAATAAATCAAAACGACTTGTATTTAGGTATAGGGAAGCCTAACAAAAGTCTACCTTATTTTTCATACTTCATTAAAAATGTGATAAAATATAGCGCATTCCATTTAAAAAACATAACTTTGATATGCCACTCTTTTTGAAGCACTCTGTATATTTGAAATTATTTTAAAAATGTAGCTCTAATGGACCTACACAATCTCCCTGCAAAAAAAAAATAAAAAAATATATCCAGTTTTCTCATAAAAACCCCGTCGCGTCCGCGGTGACTCACCCTGTATAATAAAAAAATTTAGGTACAGGGTGTTCCATTTAAAAAAACCAAACTTTGGTTTATTGCGAAGAAACTGGCTTTTTTGTGGGGAAAACTATGCACTAAATTCTGTATAAATGTCACTTTTCAGCATTTCGATAAATTACAAGGCAAAGCAGTTGCGAGGGAAGCTTAAAATGTGCAAATTTTGAATTTCGCCTTGTATCTCAAATACTAATACGACTATGACAATCCTGTTTGTGGCATCTTTCGTTTCACGAAAATGTAGAACAGGGTCGCGAAAACCGCATCTTTCTATCTTTGCTCGCAAACGAGATACCCTACAATTTCAACCAAAATGGGACAGTGCATACAATAAATTGATTACACGACAGATATTCGTGGTAACTGTGAAAAACATGATACAATATTTTACAATTTTTCTAAATTTAGTATCTTCCAATTCTTTTATATTATTTGGCAAATGATTGAAAAAAATTTGCGCATTATAAATTGATTCATTTTGAGTGTTGGTGAGACGACAATATATAAATTATTGTGCGACATGGTTTCATGCGAGTGTACGTTTGACTGTCAAGTGAAGTTCTTCATATTGTTTTTAACGGAGCAAACAGCTAATATATAAATGCAAGGAAACGTCAATATTTTAAGGTGTTTGAATAAATCTTTTTCACCCTGCGCCATTGAGTAATGATACTCGATGCCTGCGCGATATCCAACATTAGCAATTATTCTTTTCGCTCTCCTTTGGAGTTTGAATATATTTTCCAAGGATTACGTCCCCAGCCTAATACAGTGTAACCAATGACATTGTGAATCAAGGAAAAATAGGCATTCAAGCTACGTAGTTACTTCCAGCACGCGCCGCAAGGATTCGATACTGCTCGTGTTAACGACTTCATTAGGTAATTTTTTTAATGAGAATATTAATTTCTCAATTTTATTTGAATTTAAAGATAAGTTGTCACGTTAACACCATTTCGAGATGCGCCTAATTGCTTCTTTAGAAACCTCATTTGCTACACCGTAAGTAGTATAGCGCGAGATTATTGCAGTATCATCGCATGCAGTAAGCAACTTACTTCATGAGTTTAGTACATCCGTTAATTTAAATTAAAAATAATACCGGACCGAGAATAGATCCTTGTGGTATTCCTCTTTTTAAACATATATGTGACGCAGTACCTTGTTGAAAGAGACCTTCTGACTTCTGTTACACAGATATGAAGCAATGATATTAATATTGATTGATCGTATTCAAAAGAGAGCGATTAGGCTTATAAATGACCCGTCCTTAACTTCTCACATACAATCCCTTGACCATAGAAGGATGGTTTCAGTTCTTTCTTTGTATTATCGTTATTACAACGGCTATTGTGCTGGTGAATTACATTCTTTGATACCATCTCCGGCTATCTTTGCGAGAAACACTCGGTTCGCTCATTCACATCATCAGTATGCAGTACAAATCTCCACTTGTCGTACCAAACGGGCGCAATCCACATTTTTCTACACGGCTTCTAAACTCTGGAATGATCTCCCTAGTTCCTGTTTTCCTCTCACTTATGATATGAGAAAATTTAAGGTAGCTGTTCATAGGCATCTATTGGCAATTCATTATCCCTCTATCCATCCTCCTAAGTGTTCCTGAGTGCTTTAGCACGATAGGCCTTATTTAGCCTGTTCAGGTCCACAATCATAAAAAAAATAAAAAAAAATACCGTTTTCACTAAAATTATAGAGGATCCGCAGTTTAAGGGTAAGTTGTGAATAAGGCACTGTTGAAGGCCTTAGAAGGATCTAGAAAGCTGCCAATGAAGTAACAACTGTTTTCAAAATCGCCAAGTATACAGAGTGACTCACGACTATTCTCTCGGTCTCTTGTGCCTAAACGCTACGAGATATCATTTTACATCTTTTGGCCAAGTTTCGCCAAGGGCCATGATGTCTGGATGCCTATGTGTGTCTGTGTGAGTGTATGTTAGTCCCTATCCACGATAACTCCAGAACGTACTTAGGCTTGTTTTCATTTGGCTTGCAGCTGATTACATTTTGGGTGAAATCCAGCGGCGGAGGAGGGGAAGGGGGTCAGTTTTACTTATTTGTACGTACACTCACCTCAATTGTAACAATTACCTAAATTTCTCAGAATCTGAGATCGGCTGACGTGTTTTGTCTTTTAAAATTGAATTTTGTAAATCATATTGTTAAAACGAATAACAAGCTCTCACTGATTACCAGGTTACCGTAAACTTCGTTAAAAATTTATGTCCGATCAAAGTGTCTAAAGGTGACCTCCTTCGTCATTCTTTATATTTAAAGAAATAAGCGCAAGGAATGATAAAATTGTATTTATGACGTAAATACGTGATAATTTGATACATTACGCGTTTCTCTTTAACGGTCGCGCTTTTTAGAATGTATAACGACTAAACAGTAATTTTAGCTCATTTATAAATTATATTCCTTCCTCCTCCACCGAAATAATAAATAAAATTTTTTTAGTACCTAATGTACTTGCAACGTAAGTAGTAGACAGACACCTTCCGCCACCTTGGATTTTGACGTCATAAAACCGCCCACGTGGGAGACCGTATTTTCCACCCATATGGTTTCTTTTCAGAGGCCTTTTTCAACCCCTTTTCATCCCTAATTATTTTTGTTTTTACTCGTCCACATGGGGGACCGTATTTTTCACCTCTATGGCTTCTTTTCGGAGGCCTTTTTCAACCCTTCTCATCCTTAATTATTTTTGTTTTTACTTGCCCACGTGTAGGACGCGTTTTTTCTACCCCTATGGTTTCTTTTCGGAGGTCTTTTTCAACCCTTGATAGAATTTTCAACCCTTTTTGTTTGTATTAAGAGCCTTTTTGACAGCCATGCCTTTTTTGTACTTGCTCACGTGAGGGGCAGATGTGGGCCTTGGGTTTGGTCTTGGACTTCGGGTTGGTCTTGGAGCTTGGAGCTGGTCTTGGACCTGGGGTTGGTCTTGGAGCTTGGAGCTGGTCTTGGACTTGGGCTAGGTCTTGGGGCTGGGTTTGGTCTTGGACCTGGAGTTGGTCTTAGGGCTAGGGTAGGGCGACAACTGTTTCTGGCAAATATCTTGTAGATCATTTTTGACCCGGTGATTGGAGGGTTAGCATTCTGATTGGGGGTGAAATTTGAAACAAAAAACCCTAACCTTATGAGACAAGTGTAGAGCTTGGCCCCTATCGTGGCTCCTTGGTGCAATTGTATGTGGGTTCTAACATAATCTTATTAGACAAGTGTAGGCCTTCGCCCCTTGTCGTTACCCCTAGTTGGAAATTGGATTTGTTTTTGTAGGTTATGACTGGTAATTTGAAGTTGCATTCGAATAAAGAGGTTCTTCTAAGACACGTGTATGAACTTGTGTTAGGGATTGATCTTGCGTGGGGAATTTGAATGACAGTAAAATTTAATTATAGAACACTTATTTTTATTGTAAATATCATAATTACAAAAGCCTCAGTGAGTTATAAAAAAAAATTACTGACATTCAGGTTATTCTCTAGTGAAACAAAAAATTTTTATTAAGTTAATTAATTACATAACAGTTATTACAATATTGTTTTCTAAACGAATATTAAAACTGATTGCTTTACCTGCATTGAAATATGTTTAATATCCATCCGACCGTTAAATTGTTTGTATATTGTACCGGGTGAGTCATCAAGGAAGGACTCCGGCTATATCCCAGAAACCGCTTGTTACTTCTAAAAAAAAATTCTTCAGTAACATGAAATTTTCAGGGTATAGGCGAAATTTTATGCTTTTTCTGACTGAAATATAAAAAACATACCATTCTATTTAATATTTTGAAGAAAATCGCTAAAATTTTAGCAATGTTTGGAAAGCGTCCTCTAGCTGTTTGTTCGTTAATCAAACTTAACTTTTTAATACATCAACGAATAACGCAAGAAAAGACCTTTCCAACGAAATATTACTTTTTAAGATTCGATGACTGGTTCCGAAGATAATTACGTGTTTGGCTGACAACTTTCGCAGCTCCCCCTACGGAAAACCTGTGAAGTTAGAGAAAAACTTCTTATAGTAAAAATGGGTAAAATTGTCCCAAAAACAGAACTACGATATTTCCAATATACCTTTTCCTTAAGTTTCTGTTACTTACTAGACATTTTTTAATTTAGTACAGCAGTTACGCCACCTAGCGGTCTATTTACAAACTTTAAAATTATTTCTAGCATTTTCTCTTGGCCACATTTACTGAAGAATTTTTTTTTAAGTCGTAACATAGGCGGTTTCTGGGATATAGCCGGCGTCCTTCCTTAATGACTCACCCGGTACATCTTAATATTTTTTTAAAGAAACTTGTTACGTATAGCTTAGATGTGTTTTATAACTGTAATTAAAAATCTGTACAAGTAAATAAGATAAATAAAAGGTTAAAAACACACTTACCAGCTCTGTATTGAAAGAACATTTTTGAGGGACTGATTCACGAGTGGTACCCGTTTTCTGTTAGCCGTATACTCACACTAAAGCAACTTTCTATGTTTTACGTTTATGAATAGTTGATGTAAAACTAGCTATTGATTTCTCCATAATTAATTTTTAGAGTGTAAATATACAAACAACCTAATTATCTTTATCACACTTACTGCAACTCGTATTTACCTTTCCCTTAAAGTAATTAATAACAAAGCGGGTTGAACAAAATATTATATGCTGTACATACACACACAAATTGTTTTTAATAAAAACCTCATTAAAAGTTTGGAATGTAATAATTAGGTGTGCAACATACAGTTAAAATTGAACGTGTATTTTCCCATATTATTTTTATTAGAGTTTTTAAATTTTTATTGCCATGATTATTATTAAAATTATCACATTTCTATTAATGATCATTTTGATATAAAAAGGGATGGCTAAAATTTACCATTGCATTTTCAATTTTGGTAAATCATAATTTCGTTTTGAGGAAATAACTTTCAAAACAATCAATCAAGCCAGATACGTAAGAATGTTTTAATTATATCCATTTAAATAGCGAAATAAATAAATTTAAGATGTATCTGAGAATGACTTCTATCAAAAAAAGGTTGTGTCTTTTTAAAGAACCTTAGATTTTTATAGAATAAGACCGAACGTCCTAGTCGTTATTGAAAATACTCAACCACCTATGTACAGTATACAGTGCAATAACAAATATAATTTAACTCATTACTTTAACAATAAATGTGTAATTAAGAGCTGGTTGGTATACATCAAAATGTTATTTGTTAACATGCAATTTAAACACGCGTTGAATAAGCGGTCTTGCTTGCTTATATGTTTTATTTACACAGACCTTTTGAGAATTTTATGCCAAGGGTTCGCGACAAGAGGCGAAGACCCGAGCGCAAGTTCCTAGGAACTGTATGTAGTTTTGAAATATACAGCTACATGGAGCCACGATCAGTCTCTATTACAGAAAAAGTTTGTTAGCTCATACACCACTAGATGGCGCCACAAACAAGCTCAAACTTTCAGCCAAGCGGACACGACAGACGTGTGAGACGAAAGGGACAAGAGAAACGCGGGGGATGGGAGAGACGAAAGCCACGTTTAATTTCCAACGCTTTTGTTTTTTGTATTAAATCCAATAAGATTGATAGAAACTGGCTTCTTAAATATACAAATTATAAACAAACCCGAAAGACCATTCCGAAAACAAGATTATTAATAAAAAATTGAAAGAAAACTTAGCGTTTAAAAAATATATTTAAAACAATACATCATTTATTTATTTAATTTAATTACAGTGTTATCAGTCTACTTCTTTTTTCGACTGTAAGTCGTCTCTATCATGATGGTCTTGAGATTCGTCCTTTCCCTCTAACTTATCGGTCTTCTTCTGTGAATCATCATGTGTGCATTCATCTCATCCACTTCATCGTTTTCATTATCAGCTTGAACAGTTATATTGTAGTACTTTACTAACAAATCCCTAAAATCTCTAATGTCCTCTGATGTTGGTTCATAAACAGGAGAATACATTATAATAATAATGTTTACTCGCTGGAAACTATGTACACAGGTAAAATTTTGCGATGCGATGTTTTCGTATAGGTACGAATCGCATTAACCGTGCTATAGTTAGTGCGACCCCACTCCTCGACTCCCGAAGATAACCGATCCTATCCGAACATTGTTGCGTACTTACACCCATTCCTCCAAAATAATTTAAATAAAATCTAATAAACAAGTTTTACAACACTTTTATTTTTTACACAAAAAATAGGTAACATTTTTACACACAAATTACAATTCTCGCTTTATGCCTAATAGGCGTATGCTTTAGTACATCCAATTTAATTTTAATTTTATAATTTAAATCTATACTTTGTTCTTCCAATTCTCTTTCTAACCAATAATTAGATGTACATAACGTACCCAGATCGTCGAAATGTAATATGTAATGTAATTTATTTCTTGTGGCTATCGGTTTAATACCTATTATAACTAATTCTGTCCCCTCGGGTAACAGTTGCAATTCCCTACACTCTCTAGACTTTATCATACGTTTAATTTTTTACATAGAAGCTTCGTTAATTTTATCCATGTCTTGTTGCGAGAAATTTACATTTTTCGTATTTTCTAAAGCTTTTACATGCCCCACAACATCTATCTTAGCAAAAGAATTCCATTAAGTTATGTGGTGATTACAAAACCAACTAGAGTTTTTCTCCCGCATTAGGGAAAGACTTAATAAAAGGCAGTTAGGTTGATTTCTTTGAAAATATATAGTGAAGTGTTTGACTTTACGAGAATTTTGAATAATAGGGAAGAAAAATATTTCTAAACTTGATGCAGTAAGTACCTACTTTTTAACAGTATCAAGTACATTTGAATTGATGTAGAATAATATACAGGAACATTTGTTTAAAGAAATTTACGAAAATCTTCACAACCCTACATAAGAATGTTAGTGTAAGTAATAGCACTTCACCCTCCGAAGAAGTGGAATTAAATAATATTCCTGGTCTTAGTACTGCAACTATTGAAGATGTGCCCATGCCTGACCATGAACTGGACAGTGAATTTGCAAAAGAGACTTCACCTTACAAAATTGAAGGACGACGACTGGTGAATGTTTTATATTTTTGGGAACAAATCAAAAATGTTGAACACATGCCGCTATTTGAGTGTACCCTATCCCATTGTGATATCATTAACGAAACTAGAAATGGATATTTTTCATCCTTTACAATAAAATGCAAACTGTGCGGGGAAACCTCTACCCTAAAAACTGACGACCCAGCTAAAAAAATTGATATTAATATGGCAGCAGTAGTAGGTAAGTGTGTATATACACTAAATGTCTGCGTAAAACCATTTCCACGAATTCCTAAACCTGTTTTTATTTATCCATGTTTTTTGTGTTTTCAGGAACACATGTATAGGAAATGGTCAGTGGCAGTTAGAGGAATTTACTTCTGTGTTAAATATGCCAACTCTAAATACTGTGAATAACAATAAAATTAACAGTCATATGGAAACAATAGTTGAAAAAGTATTTCTCGAAGAAATGAAAAAAACGGGTGAAGAACAAGCGGCAGTAGCTCGAGAACGAGGGACTGTGGATTCAACAGGAACGTCATGCATAACAGTTATTGTAGATGGTGCTTGGTCCAAAAGATCATACGAAACGAATTACAACGCACTATCTGGTGTATCGTGTATTATTGGAGAATCCGCAAGAAAAGTCCTGTTTTTGGGTGTAAAAAATAAATCTTATATGGTATGCTTACATTATGAAAGTAAGAAACAAGATATACCTCAGCATCAATATGCAAGGAATCGGAAAGGATCATCAACGTCAATGGAGATTGGAATAATTCTGGAAGGATTTCAAAAAAGTTGAGAAATATTTCCCATAAATTAAAAGATTTAGCGAAATTAAGAAGAAGCCCATCGAGTCTGCTAGAAGTACCTTTAAAATTAACCCTTATCCGGGCAAGGGGAGCCTCTTAGGCCCGAACAAGAATTAAAACTTTAATATTTCTATTAATAAATGTAATTTGAGTTAATGCATTTTACAATTCCTCCAAAATGGTATTTACTAATTACCCATCAAGAGATAATGGAATTTATTTTCTGCATATTGATTTTGTCAACATTTTTCGATTAAAGCCTCATTACCAGGCAAGCGGACCTAATGAGACCTTCATTCTTTAACAAAATATAATTGCTTTCAAAGATTCTGTTTATCTAATGAGGTATCTGCATGAAAATGAACCGAAAGTTAACTCAAGGAGAACTCGAGAAGATAGTAGGAAATCTGTGGAATGACGACGACGACGACATTGATCATGTGGCTGATTAATCAAGTGACTGCGAAGAATAAGATGATGTTTCATCTGCAAGTGAAACGGGTGACATTCAAGAACTAAGTGAAGAGGAAGACTCGCCAAATTCAAATATTGCCAATACATCCCAATTCACTTCCAAAGACGGTACAGAGTGGATCAGCCAATCTCCTCCTTCAGGTCGGTCTTGTTCTTGCAACATAATAAAATCAAAATTTCATAAAGTCATAATACAGCCGGGAAACATTATTGACGAGCCGATTGATGCTTTCTATTTATTTATGGACGACGATATAATCTCTGAAATTGTTTTACAGGCAAACAATGAAGACAACAGGGTGTTGAAGAGTGTATTTTGGAAGTCATGTGATAATATTGAAATACTAACTGCCGGTCATCTGAGTGCAAATGATATTAGTTATGACGTGCTTTGTACGGTCCGCCAATTTTTCGAGGAACGATGGGACTAAAAAGATTTAAAAATTTGTTGCGTTTTATACTCTTTGATAGCAAAGAAACACGCAACCAACGGAGAAAAGATGATAAACTTGCACCTATACGAAAAATTTGGAAAATGGTCAATAATAATTTCAAAAACCATTACCTACTCGAAGATAATATAACAGTGGATGAACAGCTTGTACCTTTTCGTGGACGATGCCCATTCCGTCAATACATACCCTCAAAACCTGAGAAATATGGAATGAAGATCTGGTGGGTATGCGATTCTCAAACGTATTATCCCCTAAATGGTATTCCTTACATTGGAAAAGAAGGTAATCAAGTTCGAAGGGCCTCGCAAGTGGAGTGGTTGAGCAGCTGGTACAGCCGTTTTATAATACAAAGAGAAACATGACTTTTGATAATTATTTCACAGATTATTAAAAGATTATTGAAGAATGGATTGACGTGCGTAGGAATGGTGAAAAAACAAGCGTTTTGTACCCCAAGAATGTTTGCCTAACAAGAAACGGGATGAAGAGGCCTCAATCTTTGGTTTCACATCACATGCATCCTTGGTATCCTATGTACCAAAAAAGAACAAAAGTGTGATAATATTGTCAACTATGTGCCAAACTAAGGGACTCAATGGCGATTATAAGAACAAACCGGAAATGGTAATATATTACAACCAAACTAAGTGTGGGGTGGATACATTAGACCAAATGGTCCATAAATGTATGTCTAAACGTAAAACAAATCGTTGGCCATTTGCATTTTTTTTATAAATGTGTTAGACGTGAGCGATGTGGCTGCATTTGTTGTTTGGACCAATCTAAAACCGGATTGGAACAAAAAAAAAACACGAAAAGAGACGTTTATTTCTGGTATCCCTATCTGAAAGTTTAGTACGTAATTATTCGGTTGTGTATTTATATGTGCCACAGTCATGCTCTGAATCGACTACTGAAGTACTCGAACCGCAACGGCCACACTCATCAGCAAGTACTGAAGCAGTCGAACAGTTGCAGCCATCCTCTAGCACACCAAAAAGTATTCCACCGCCACAAAACTCAAATGCGCGTCCGCAATTGCTTAATAAAAGACCAATTCAGAAAAGAAGAACACCCGAAGATGACACATTAACTACACTGCAGCGCCTAGAAAATATAATCACAGTCATCAACACATTTTATTATTTTGGCGTCAGCTCTATCATGAACCTTCACAATCAAACTCGTATTCACAACCTTCCACTCTGCAGTCTTAATTTTCCACATTTTAGAACACAGAAGATACATCTAACAGCAGACCGCACTTTTACGCATACTCTCATGAGACCACGCAATATCCAGATCAACTCATATGTATGTCTCTATAGAGGATGTTTTGCATTATATTTTAGGGGATGATTGTACGTCAAAAAATAATACATGTGGCAAAATAAAAATATATAGAACTGTACTTGGTTTACTTTAACATAATCCTTGAGCGTCTCGTTTATAACCACACAGACAGTTGGAACAAATTGTCAAATTGTAGATTTTCCTACCCTAAAAGTGCCTCCAGTTACACGTACGAAACACCTGTAGCCATGAATCTGAGAGTTATTTCCAATTTTGTTCTGACAGGGATAACATTTCTCATATATGTATCGCTTTTCTGAATTGTATGTTCAATTTTTGATAACAATTCATTAAATTTTTCAGGTAGCATTCTCAAATGATTTCTATAACCACCTACATCTTCCTGTCGCACTTCTGAGAGAAGACAAGTAGTTGCTCCAAATGTTTTCCTTCTGCTAATCCAATCTTTCACCTATGTATATCTTCTTCTTTCAGTCCTCGGTTGTCTTATATATCTAAGTACGTATTGCGTTGCCATGGACAAGATAATACTATTTATTTCATTTCGATAACTTTCCATGATTTACCTGGTTACTGAATATCAAAAAACTTTAGATATTTCGAACACCAAATACAGCAAAATGTGCTGCAGAAACACAAAAGTAATCACGCTGTACTGGCATGAGTGACCTCGGCAAGGCATGTGTATAACCGCTTGCCAGCTATAGTCACAGCAACAACCAACGTGACATAAAAGGCATGCCAGTTCACTTGCAAGTGTATTTTCGAAGTGCCAGCTACTGGCATATGCCAGTTACTTGCATACAAGCTATTTTCCTATTTTACTGGCATATGTATCGCCGCCTTTACGCTTTTAGGTGGATGTTTTCCGTGCCGCATTAAACTTGACGTAACTATCGGTATCTCTTTTTGGTGCATTCAAAACGCTAATAACGTAGAACGTGCTTCTTAGTTCACCGCCCGCGCTCAAGAAAACTAAATGCCTCTGTTACCTCTAGCATAAATGCCTTGTATAAGAACGAGAAAGGTATACAGGGTGAGTGTCTACTGCGTGGACGGAGGATTGCTCCTTAACTATTAGAGATGTGAAAACCAATTTTGGTGTGGTAATACAAGATCATTGGACCTACATTCTAAAAATATTTAGCTATATACAGGGTGATTGACAAAAATGTGCCAACCCAAACCTGTTTTTTTATGGAACACCCAGTATATTTTTGCATTTTTGGATTCATTGTTACATTTAGAATAAAAGTATAGAAATGTGTATCTGTATCACTAACCGTTCTGCAGATATCGTCACTTTAGTACCAAAATGGAGTTAACTTTGGAACCACGAACATGTAAAACTATACAAAATGATTAACCTACGCGAAATGTAATTTTTCTCAATTTTTTCAAATGCGACACCCTGTATATTTTTTCACATTTCGATGCTTCGTGAAAAGTACTAATTGATAATAGGTTTCATGGCCATAAGACGGACCCTTCTTGTGATATTGACGCTTTTACGTAAAAATATTCTAAAAAACAAATCAGGTAGGCTAGCCGCTCGTAATAAAGGCGAACAATTGCATATATTGTTTTGGCGTTTGTATAGTTATTAAAATATTGTTCTATTAGTTTGTTTTTGGATTTTCGTTTTGTCAATTTTTGTATAAAATGACTTGTCCAAAGAAGAAATGGTCGATAAGATTTTTATTTACGGCAAAGCTCAAAGAAATGCTTTGCTGGCTACCGGTTATGCACTGTGAACGATACCCAGAGAGAAGACAGCCGAGCAAAGAATTGTTTATGAATATAGCTGAGAGATTTATAAATTCTGGAATTGTGTGTTATCCCAAGCGCACAAAAACAAGCCCAAATGAAGAAATTAAGTTTCAAGTTGTGGCATCTCTTATAGAAAATCCGCAAATTAGTACCAGAGAAATAGAAATAGAGTTCGCAGCTTTATTTAAAAAAAAACAAATTGTATCCTTATCATATCAAGCAACATCAAAGTTTAAGTGAAATAGATTTTCAAAATCGTGAATCTTTCTGCCAATGGGTAACTACTAAACTCATTGAAAAACCCAGTTTTGTTGATAACATTTTATTTACGGATGAGGCAACTTTTCACAATAATGGCAATATTAATATACATAACTATCATCGCTATTCAGATACTAATCCACACATCACCAGCATCCTTTTTTCTTTGATGGGAGTCTTACTGGAGAAAGATATTTACTGTTTTTGGAAAATATTCGTACGATGTGGTTTCAACTGGATGGCGCCCCTCCACTACTATGCAATCAACGTTAGGCAATATCTCGATAGAAATTATCCGATGAGGTGGATAGGACGACGTGGTGTGCGAAACTGGCCATCCAGATCACCGGGTCTTACGCCCCTTGATTACTTCCTTTGGGGCCACGTTAAAGAAAAAGTTTACCAACATCCTCCCACCACAAGCAAAGATATGAAAATAGAATTAGAGCTGCGTTTCACTCCATTTGGCCTATAATATTGTTGCGAGTGATTCTTTAGTTTACCGAGCGAATTGCAGTGTTTAGCTAGGCGTGGTCAGCATTTTGAACACTTAATTTGAATTTATGGTTTTATTCGTGTATATTTACTTGATCAACTTATTTTTAGGTGTAGAGAATTATTTTATTGTTTAGTTATTAAGTTTTCCTATCAGTTAAAGAATTTATTTGCCATTCGTCTTGTTTGCTCTGGATTTTGTTTTATTTGTTCTTCTGTATGCCATATTTTCAAGTAAAGCGTCAATATCTCAAGAAAGGGCCCGTCTTATAGCTATGAAACCTGTTATCAATTGGTCTACTTTTCACGGGGAATCGAAATGTGAAAAAATATACAAGGTCTTGCATTTGGAAAAATTGAGAAAAATTACATTTCGCGCAAATGTTAATCATTCTGTATAGTTTTACATGTTTTCGAAAAATTTCCCAATTTCTTTGTTAGTAGACCGTTTTTAACCGTTTCACCACTGCAGGGACACATATGTCCCAGCAAGGTTTTCAATATTACTGATTGGTCTAAAAGTTCCCATAATTACACGTAAACTTGTAAAATCAGTAGTTTATGATCCACCTAATGATATGGCACCACTGTGCTACCAGCATAGCACTAAAACACGTGTTTATAACCAACGTAGTGTGCTGTTTTACTCTGTGCTCTTTGAAGCTATTTTAGAACAATAAAAGTATTGATTTATTTTATAAAAACACATGGGAGTGTTTATGTACTGTTTGTACAGTGACAACAGCAATTGGTAAGTAAAATTAATAAATAAATCTATATAATTTTTAACGATAACCTCAAATAATTTTTGTGGAGCATTTTTGTCCCAGCCGTAATTTTCCTGGGTTGAAAATATCCCAGTAGTAAAAATATCAATATTTATTATATTTTATATTATACTATTTGTTACAGATATGAGCAGAGGCGGTCCTCTTAGTCAGAAAGAGCTTGAAGAAGCTATAAATAATATAGGTGAATCTGATGAGGAACCATTTGAAGATTCAGGTTCAGAATATTGTCCAGACGAAACAAGCGAAGAAGATAGACTAAGTGATAGTGAAGGTGACAGTATCTATGAGAGTGAAGATGAAAATATGTGGATCTCTCAAAATATGTCCATCCCCACTTCTGAACACTGGAAAAACCTACCGATAATTTCAAACCGAGAATGACACTGCCAGATGAAAAATAAGGCGTACCCCTTTTGAATTTAGGAAGAGATTCAAGTGAGCTTGATGTTTTCTTACAGATATTCCCAAGAAGCATATTATTACATATTGCAGATTCCACCAATAAAAGAATCAGGTTATTACAAAGAACAAAAAACCTAAAACTGAATACAGACGAAACTAATATGTATGAAATTTTGATTATTTTACACTTATTATGTCATACAATCGAGTACCAAGTTTTTATCATTATTGGTGGAGTAATGAGTCAATGGCCAATACAATTATAAAAAATGCAATTAGTAGGGATCGCTGTACCTTTTTATTATCTAAAATGTATTTCAGTGATCCCACAAAGCCGGGAAACTGCTCCAAAAGTTACTATTTAGACGATTTAGTAACATGCCTAAAAACAAGATTTCATAGAGCTAGAAATGAGAATTCGTATTAGGCCAAAACAATGTGTTACATTCGTTACTTTTGCTGTACGATTAAGTAAATTTTTGCGATCTATTAAAATTTATGGATTACTCGTATTTCTTTGAACTTTCTATTTTTCTAAAAATAATGACATTTCTCTAAGCTTATCTCTGTAGTTTCTTGAATATATTACCCTTCACAATTAAAAACATTTCTGTAGTGGTTGGGTAAACTCTTTGATGGTCACTTATAAGTTACATTTCAACTTCATGTGTTGGGTGTTACTGGTATATATCGGTTTGACATCCGAATATTTGACTTTTAATTTCACTTCCTTCCTGTCTGTTCGTTGACGAAAGAAAAGCCATTTTGTTGTTTCCTGAAAGAAAAATGTAAATTACTGGACTTTATTTAGCCCATCGATGGTTATCGGTTTTATAACATTTTTCTAAATTTTGTGCCGAATCGCTATAATTAGTGGGTACAAACGATTTATATCGGATATATATATATATATATATATATATATATATATATATATATATACATATAGGAAATACTGAAAGCAGACAATCGATGTGGTTCGATTGAAGAACTAAATCCATTAAGAAAATCATTAAAGCAATTAGCTAAAGGGGTTAGACTTAACCTCACAAATTTCTCTGTAACCACGAAGTTGTTTTTATACTTTAGATTCGTTGGGGGAAAGCAATTACTATTTAACTGTTCGAGACAGTTATCAGTTGTTCTCGTACTCGTACTTGACTGAATCCATTTCTGAACGTTACCATTAATACTTTTCTGATTCTCTACCTCATTGAAGAAGTACTTTTTGTATGCCATATAATATACTTTTCGTACACCATCTAAATATACTTCTATGCTATGTAAAAATGGATATAGCTACGCTGTAGTACATTTGTATATTATTCGTACATAGTTGGACATACTGGCATTTGGCTGATGAAGTGTGTTACTTATTACATAATTAGCAAGATATTTGACTTCCAAGTGTGGAACACCTGTGAAATATTTGAAATTATAGCTTTCCGACAGGCTGGGATATGAAAGATAAGTTATAAATCACTCATATTCAGGGTCTTTTGGATACCTTAATGCTTTGATTAATCTGCGACCAATCCTATAAGTTGTATAGACTTATGTACATGTTTGTGATAAAACTTTAAGTGTTATTGCACAAATTTTTGCGCTTTTTCATGAAATTGCTTTGGGTAAAATTTTGAGTATAAAAATTACCATCTTATTGGTAATCTATGTATTTAAACACTGTTTTGTAAGAAACTGTGTAACTGGATGCATTCAGCTCAACAGATTCTAGTTAAGGATTTTATTAACCACCTGATCATTTCTGTTTTATTTGTTTACTGCAAGTTATTCATAGCAATTGTATTATTACTATAATCTTTTATTCAATGTGCCTTTACTACTTGGGAATGCTTAAATTACCTGTTTACTGTATTTTATTAAAGATTATAAACCTATGTTTTAGCATAACTTAGCTTTGAAATTCTGTATATTACTTTGTCATTTTTGGATGTAAATTTAACTTAGTTTCATTATCTAAATTCAAGTATTAGACTCTTTGGTTGGCTTGCTATATTGTGTATTTAAGAGCACAAATATTCTATGTATTATCTCTGTGGTTAACGATTTGTGTAACACAATTGAAATTAATTATTTATTTAGGCAATTATCTAACTTTTTACTTTTTGGGGAATATAAATTAAATTATATGTGTGTGTACATACAAATGCAAACTATATACTGCCATAATTTGTAATTAATATCCGGTTTTGTTTGGGGGACTTTCTGCTTTATAACTATTTTTCCTAGTGCTCAGATCCTTTCACATATTCGTTGCTTGGCTAGAAAAGTGGCAAATTATTTATTCATCTAGGGCTGGCTGATTTATCGTTCTAACTGGCGCCCTCTCTTCTCTTTCAGCTTACAGATACCATCTGCATCACTGTAGAACCCCTCCACCTCTACCGTGACCGAGCGACCGGCAAGTCCTATAAAGGTATCTCCTCCGTTAGGGTAAGTTTTGGGTACAAAGTCGAAGTTTGCACGTAACAAATGGTGAAATTCAAGGGTAGATCATCCCTAAAACAATATATACCCAACAAGCCAGTCAAAAGAGGTATAAAATTGTGGCAACGTTGTGACTCAATGACTGGCTATATCTACGGCTTGAATATTTATTGTGGGAAAGAAACTCAAACTATGGAAGGAACTCTTGGAGAAAAGAGCAGTAAGAAAATTGTGTGATGCTATTCGGTTCACAAATGTCTGTCTCTCATTTGACCGTTTTTTTTACCAAAATGACTCTAATGAACGAATTACAATTTCCTTGCGTTGGTACATATATCAGCAATAAAAAAAAACACTGCAAAGTTCTCCCAACAAAAAATGTCAAGAGGTGATTCTCAATTCCTCGTCACTGACAAAGGTGTACTAGCAGTAATGTGGAAAGACATTAAACAAGGTTTGTTGTTATCAAATTGTCACAATGCTTCCATAGGAGTCGCTAAAAGAAAACTGAAGACTGGTGAAAAATTCGATTTTCCTTGTCCCGACTCAATAACCTTTTATAATAAATATATGGGAGGCGTCGACTTGGCCGATCAAAAAATATCTGCGTATGATATGGACAGAAAATCTGCTAAGTGGTGGCGAAAAGTTTTTTATAAATTACTTATGGCTGCGGTAATCAATTTCTGGATACTTTTTTGCGACATTCAGAATAAGAAAAAGCCGATACCACTATTGAATTATTTAGTTCCATTAGCCGAACAAATGATAAAATTAGGTCCATCTAAAGCTAATTGCGCTCCTAGTAATAATACGGCAACTTACGCTAGTGTTGTGCAGAATGTCTCTGATAAAGCAGATGGTAGGTCAGCTGAATGGAAAACGGTGCATAAAAAACTGAAAAATAAGAAACTGAATCCTCCCGTGGTTGGCATTAATGTCGAAGAAGCGTCCTGCGCAATTAAAGCCGCCGTTTCGCGATCGCATCTACATGTGTATAAATTGGATCCGTCTACAAGTGAAACCAATATTTTAAATTATCTTCAACCTATCTTTTCTGATGTTTCTTGTGAAAAGCTGGAGTCGAAGTATCCTGAGTACTACTCGTCTTTTAAGGTGTCCGTTAACTCAACATCTCTTGACAAAATAATGGATCCCTCAATTTGGCCTAAAGGTACATGTATCAACCGTTTTTTCTTCCGCAGAACAACGGCTTTGACCACCACTTAACACCTACTTCATCCAGTAATGTGTGCAAAAGGAAGAGTTTGTCTATTTTTCATATAAATATTCAAGCTCTGATTCATAAAGTTAATTTATTAGAAGCCTTTATAAGGGATAAAAACTTTGATATTATTTGTTTAAGTGAACATTGGGTTGCCAACTCTGAACAGTTAGACGGTCTACAAATTGGAGAATGGATAGTGAAATCTTTTTACTGTAGAACTACTAAGTTTCATGGCGGCGTAGCTATCTTGTGTAAATCGAACTTTACATCTGAACCATTATCTTTTATTAATGACTTAAGCATCGAATTACATTGTGAATTGTGTAGTGTACAGATTGATTTTAACATAGCTGTAATATGTGTTTACCGTTCACCTTTAGGCGACTTTGATCTTTTCTACGATAATGTTGAGGTAATGCTTGGCAAACTGATTAATTTCAGGATTGTGATCCTGGGAGATTTCAATGTTCATTTTAATAAAGATAAAAAGTCACGCATACTTTGCGATCTATTAAGTACTTATGGATTCATCCAAACTGTTTTCTGTGCTACTCGCGGAGATAACTGTTTGGATAATATTTTTATCAATTTCTCCACCAATAAGTATTTCACAAGTATCAGTGAATCTGGCTTGTCCGATCACTTAGGACAGAATGTAGTGTTAAATGATTTTGAAACTCATTGTACAAATACTTGCGTTCCCGTAACCCAACGTCCGCTAACTATGATGGGATTTAACTTATTTTTTAACATGTTATCAGAGTGCGATTGGGACAGTGTCATTGAACATAATAATGGAAATGATTGCAATGGTCGCTTCTCGAATTTTCTAAATTTTGTGTCTAGTTGTTACTTGTATTGCTTTCCTGAAGTCAAACGGATAAGGAAAGATAGCTTATCTGATAGGGAATGGTTTACTAATAAACTGCGTAAAATAAGAAATAATTTACAATTAATCTGCGAGTTATACGTCATTTACCGCACAGACAATCTTTATAAAATCAGAAAATCTCTTCGTGCAATTTACGCTAAAGAGATTAAACTAGCCAAAATTGCAGCTAATGATAGATTCATTAATAATGCTGGAAATCCGATTAGCGCAATGTGGACGATAATAAATTCTCAAAGAAATTTGCATATCGAACCGCATTGCGACCTATCGGCTAACCAGTTTAATATGTATTTTGCCAATGTCACAGCTGACATAATGTCTAATCTCCCCAGTTCGGATGTTGATCCTATCAGTCATTGCACATTTAATGTTTCTACTTCTATGACTTTTGAATTTCACACTATTTCACAAATTGAAGTACGTGATGTAATAACTAACTTAAAAAACAGTAATTCGAAAGATATTTACGGACTTAGTGCTACGTTAATTAAGCGTAATATTAATGTACTTGTTAAACCGCTAACATATTTGATCAACATTATTATTAATTCAGGAGTTTTTCCTGATTCTCTTAAATCGGCATTAGTGTTACCGTACTTCAAAAAAGGGAATCCCAAAAACGAATTAGGTAGTTATAGACCTATCTCTATATTACCGGTGTTTAGTAAAATAGTTGAAAAAATTATCTATAACCAAATAGTTAATTTCTTTGAAACTAATAATCTTTTCTATCGTCAGCAGTACGGTTTTCGGAAGGGAAGGAGTACATCGGATGCAATTATAATGTTTATTAATGATGCGTTGGAATGCTTTGAGAGGGGACATCACATGGTTGCTGCCTTTATTGACCTTTCGAAAGCGTTCGATTGCGTCTCACACGAAACACTGTTTCGTAAGCTAAAATTAGTGTATAATTTTGGGGATAAGAGTGCGGCGTTGATAGCTTCCTACTTGAGGGGAAGATATCAACACGTACTTTGGAACAACGTTTTATCTGGTATTCTTCCCATACAATACGGGGTACCTCAAGGTTCAATTCTTGGCCCAATTCTATTTTTAATTTATATTAATGACTTACCCGTGTCAATTTCTTCTAACATATCCTGCATCCTTTATGCAGATGATGCAACTCTGATTGCAACTAGCTCTGATATTAATATTGCGTTTTACAATGCTCGGGAGAGTGTTAATTCTGTTAACGAGTGGTGTATTAATAACAAATTGAAATTGAATGACGATAAGACAACCTTTGTGCCGTTATCCCTATCGAAAATAAATACTAATATAGTATTTGGTGATGGTACATCACTTCTGGGATGCTTTATCGATAATAAATTAAATTTTGAGTCACACTGTAGTAATGTTTCGAAAAGATTAACAAATCAATCTTCCTATTAAGAAGACTTCAAAACAACACTTCGACAAGAGTTTTACGTACAGCTTACTTTGCTTTAATTCAAAGTACTCTGTCTTATGCAATTTTAGTTTGGGGACACAGTGCTTCATGGCAAAGCATTTTCCGCCTTCAACGGAAAGCTGTTAGAATTATGGCTAATCTTCAATTTAGGGAGGATTGTCGAAAGGCCTTTATTGAATTAAGAATTTTAACTTTTCCCTGTCTATTTATTTTAGAATCTCTCTGTTATGCTAAAAAAGCACCAATTTGATGTACATAACCACGATACTAGACAAAAGGAAAATGTTCGTTTAGCATTGTGCAGATTAGCTAAAAGTCAAAATGGACCTGTCTATCTATCGCACTCCTTTTATAATCGACTTCCTAGTCACACTAAATGTTTACCTTGCTCTGAATTTAAAACTAAAATTAAAGAGTTTTTAATTTTTAATGCATTTTACTCTTTGGATGAATTTTTTGCGAAATGTAAGTTTATACTGTAGGTCGAGTGTACTGTGTTTGTAAGTTATTGTAATAGTATGTGTTATTCTTGTATTAAGTGTTACTAAACCCGACGAGTGTAAGTGTACCAACACGTTCACACAATAAATATTTATTATTATTATTATTATTATTAAGGTGAAGCGACGTCTTAGTGGACGAACTCGAAGGGTTACTAAAAAACAAAGGACAATGCTGAACGTTGGTGACCACCTACCAACTCAAATTCAAACTAGAAGGAGATGTGTTAGCTGCACAAAACAAAAGAAAGGGACTCGCACTAAAACTTTGTGTGTAGCTTGTAATGTACCTATTTGTAAAAATTGTTTTCTCCCATATCATGATTGAAGTTGTTTGTCATTTTGGTTAAAATTATATTTTCAATAAAAGTTATAATATTTCTGTTAGATTTTTTTTATTACGGATGGGTCATATTTATCCCATTATTGATTACTGCAGGGACATATATGTCCCATGTCCTTAGAAAGGATTTAGAGCAATTTTGTGCCTATAAATTACTAAGTGGGTTGGAAACTGATCATTACAAATGAGCATCTAAGAAATTACATTTTCTGTACAACTGTGATGTATTCAGTGGTGAAAGGGTGGTATAAACAGATTTACAAAATCGTGGTGACAACGCTCGCATCGTGGTTCCACAGTTAACTCTATTTTGGTACTAAAGTGACCATATCTGCAGAATGGTTAGTGATACAGATACAAATTTCTATACTTTTATTCTAAATGTAACAGTGAATCCAAAATTGCAAAAATATACAGGGTGTTAAATTAAATTAAAAACTCAGATTTGGATTGGTATATTTTTGTCAATCACCCTGTATATACCCAATGATCGTGTATTACCATACCAAAATTGGTTTTGGTATCTCTAATAGTTACGGAAAAAACCTCCGTTCACGCAGTAGACACCCACCCTGTATAACCGCATGACTGTATGACTATAGGCGCTAATCTGTTATTCACATTTACTCATTTTACCAGCTATATTTTGCAATCTCAATGTAACATTTAATGTTTACATGCGCTCTGAACATTTTTAACCAACAATGTTCAGGTTATGTTTCAACCATTAATATTTTTATAATTTGAAAGTGATGACATTTAAGTAAGCGGAATTGAGAAAGTCTTTTTTTTATTATTAATTATAAATAATATTGTTTTAATTTCTTTTTCATATACATATCATGGAGTGGTCATTGTGGTTTAATATTTACACTTCCATCTTCTAATTAATGTTGTGTGAATGTGTTCAAAGATAAAATTTAATGTGCCTTCTGTAATGAATTTTAAGTGCTAGTTGCAATTTTAAGCAAATTTTCTGTGCTTAATGTTAATGTGGCGTTTTTAGAACATGAAGGTCGTAGTAAAGACAAAATTCGATAACACTATTAACTGTAATAGGAAACCTAATTACCTACTCTAATTTGTTTTTGTATAATTAATATCGACTTCCTGAATTTTACCTTACCATTGTCTGTATTTATTGTATTTTAGTAAATTCTCACGTTTTCTATCCTTATCTTTTAACTAGTTACTTATATGTGTTAATTGTGAACTGGAAGAGCCAGTTAAGTAACTGTTCGAGTAAAAACTAGTACAGCGTGAGTGTGTCTTATCGTTCTTTGTACTGAAAGGGTTAGCGATTGTAAATGTGTTGTTACAAGGATAATTTTCCAATCCGAAACTGTGAGTATTTTTATTATTCTTATAAATGCCCATATACAAGAAATTATTGGTTGTCACAAGATTAATAACCTGTTCGCAACAATAACAATACTAAAAATTAATAATAATAGCCGGAAGATTTAAATACTTTCTTAAACACTAATTTTAGGGTATTGCACCAAAATAATGGATTCAAGGTTAATACTGCTCATATTTAACTAGTAAAACTACACCGGAATCGTAAAAAGAAGACAAAATTTTATTACTAACAACTTTAAACCAAACTCTTTACGTACAGATTAAAAAATGTGTTTTACATACATTACATTAAGGATGAAATGAGTATTAGGAATATTTTTCTATTGAAAAAATTTCCATTACTATCATAATTAAAAAAAATATTGATGTATTGAGATCAGACATTATAAAAAATGAAACATAAAACCAGGTATATTACGCTGGCACAGCCACTTCATAACTGCGAATCGTGATGTATCCAGTAATTTGTTGCTAATTTGTTACCCTATTTTTGAATTTATTGCACCATCCGTTTCCGAGAAATCGCGGCTATGCTAGCGTAATATTACGCTGACACATCCATCTCTGCATCTTCGGATCTAACGTTCCGATCCTGTTCGAACTGAGTGCATAATTTGTTGCTCTCATTTGCGACTAATCTTTATTTTGTTGCACCAGTCAGTTCCGAGAAATCGCGGATGTGCTGGCGTAATATTACGCTGACAGCTATCTCTGTAGCTTCGGATCTAATGTTCCGATCCAGTTCTAACTTGATGCATAATTTGTTGCTTTCATTTGCGACTAATCTTGATTTTGTTGCACCAGCCAGTTCCGAGAAGTCGCCGCTGTGCTGGTGTAATATTACGCGGGCACAGCCATCTCTGTATCTTCGGATCTAATGCTCCGATTCAGTTCGAACTGGGTGCATAATTTGTTGCAAATTTGCAAATTTAAAGTGAGATACTTTCTTTTCCTGTCTTTGGCTTCACGAGTTGCAACACTGTAGTTTACTTCTTCCGTCATTTCAGTAAATTCGCTTTCACTCATACAATACTCAAATATAACCTCATTTTTATTGTATACATCAGATGCATTTGTATCATTTAACGAATTGTCCCAGCTGCTGTTTGCTCAGTTGGCGACTGCTGAACTTTTTTCTTCATTAAACAAATTCAAGCTTTTTTTAATCTCGTGCAAATATTTCTTCTCTCGAAGGATAAGAGCGTGAACTGAGCCTGCTGTAAACTGTATCATTTCTAGGAAACACTTGATTATTCACGAAAATTCGATGTGCGTAAGCTTTAATCACATCGATGAATTCTTCAGGTGATTTTTTAGGAGATCTACCTACGCGTCGTAACATTTTCAAGAGAGAATCACTACACAATAAAAGAGTCGGTTTTGTACAGGGTGGCCAACTAAGAATGCGAGGTACTGTATCTGGGAAACTATCCATCGTAGAGGCTTGCGCAAAAAAAGTTATTACTAAAACGACCAATACAAAAACCTGTAATGGCCGGTAGGGGACGTAACTGCAATCTTGAATCAAAAAAAGTGATGTCTCTGTGAACTTTTTTTATTTGGCACTTTTTGACGTATGTCTAAAAATAAAGTGGTGGAGGGTATTCAAAGGTTTTCTTAAATAACCCCCTGTATCTTCGAAACGGCTAAGCCGATTTTAACAAACTTTGGCGCGTTGAAATGAGCTATTCTTGGACTACAAATGTTATAATATTTGAAGTTTTGTTAGTTTCACATGTCGTCGCTAGAGGGCTTTGTTCGACATTCCGACAGAAACGGTTAATTTTCGCAAAAAAATTAAATGCATTGGCATGACAAGTAGCTAAATGATGCCTAAACAATCTCGCGAAAACCGCATCTCGATATCTTGTTCCTAACCGAAAATATCGGCAAAAGAAAACTTTATACGAAAAGACCTTACATTTTTATTTTATTTTTTTTTTCTGGAATTGTTTCTATTATGTAAGTTGTGGCCCTAAAAAGATTTAAAGGAGGAAGGTTTTTAATGCCCCCGTAAATGCTCGAAATGCTGACCATCACGCTCTATGCATTGTTGAAGTCTCTCATCATGACTAGACAAAACTGCAGTTTCAATTTCGGCTCTCGGTATGTTACGTATTGCGTTACGAATCCGGTTTTTCATATCTTCTCTAGTAGTAGGTTGAATCCGAAACACGATGTCCTTTAAGCGCCCCCGTAAATAAAAATCGAGGGAAGTTAAGTCTGGCGATCGCGGAGCCCATGGAAACAGACTTCCTCTTCCAATCCACCGCTGTTGAAATACTGCATTAATATACTCTCGCAACTGCAAAAACAATTTTTGCCTTGTTTCCGGAGGCACATCTTCCAACAACAACGGTAATTGATTGGCCAAAAAGTCAAGAAATACATTGCCATTTTGGGGTTTCTCGAAAAAATGTGGCGCAATAATTTTGCCCCCCAGTATGCCACATCATACATTTAAACTCCAACGTCCTTGGCGTTGAACTTCACGCAACCAATGGGGATTTTCTACAGACCACTAATGCATATTGTGCAGATTGACTCTCCCGTCACTACTGAAGATGGCTTCATCGGTCCAAATACTTTGAAATAAAAATTCTCTATTTTCGCGTATCATGCCTAACATCCAATGGCAATAGTCTAACCTTCGATCAAAATCTTCCTCTTTCAAGGCCTGATGCAAAACGACATGATATGGGTGCATTCTTAAAGTAATTAAAAAAGTTTAAACGAATGCCTATATATTTTGATGGCCATTAGAACTTACCTATGGCCCTTCAAAATATTTTGAACCGTTGTCCGTGATATGCCCAACTCAGTGGATAATGCTCTTGTCCTAACATGAGGATTTCCTTCAATATAGCCGAGTACACGGTTAATATTTTCTTGTGTAAACTCTTTTAGCTACTGCGGCATTCTGAAGACATTAAAAATAAACCGCAAGCATATCAACAGCTTCATTATTCGTAAAACGCATTTTGAAAATACAAAAATTGCTCAAAGTAACGCGAAAGTATTGACAACTATTGACAATTTGAGGATTATGTATGTTTTGTTTAGGTATCTGTTTCCATTGCCTGCTTCTATTAACTGTATTTTTCGTATATATCCATAGTGAATATGCATTTAAACAAACAAAAAATAGGCCTTTCGTATAACTTTTAGCATTGCTTACTTGCCCGTAGTAATTTCAAAAAGGGTGATTTTATTCTGGTGAATAAATTTACAAACATTTAAAATCGCAATTTCTAGGTAACCTATTCAGAGCCGAAATTGAAGCTGCAGTTTTGTCTACCCATAAGAGGCCTCAGCAATGCACAGTATGATGGTCAGCATTTCGAGCATTTACGGGGCATTAAAAATCTTCCTCCTTTAAATCGGTCCTTTTTAGGGCCACAACTTACATGATAGGAACAATTCCAGAAAAATATAGTTAAAAAAAAATAAAAATTCAAGGGATTTTCGTATAGTTTTCTTTGGACGATATTTTAGGTTAGGAACAAGATATCGAGATGCGGTTTCCACGAGCTTGTTTAAGCATCATTTAGCTACTTGTTCATGAAAAAAAGTCATACCAATGCATTTAATTTTTTTGCGAAAATTAACCGTTTCTGTCGGAATGTCGAACAAAGCCTTCTAGCGACGACATGTGAAACTAACAAAACTTCAATTACTTTAACATTTGTAGCCCAAGAATAGCCCTTATCAACGCGCCCAAGTTTGTTAAAATCGAATTAACCGTTTCGAAGGTACGGGGGGTGATTTAAGGAAACCTTTGAATACCCCCCACCACTTTATTTTGAGACATATGTCAAAAAGTGCCAAACAAAAAAAGTTCAGATTATCCTCGACTTCAAAGATCAGTTATTTTATTATTAGGTTAATATAGCAGAATTCACAGAAACATCACTTTTTTAGATTCAAGATTGCAGTTACGCCCCCTAGCGGCTATTTCAGAAACTTAAAAATATTTTCCAGGTTTTTGTATTGGCAGTTTAAGTTATAACTTTTTTTCCGCAATCCTCTACGATGTATAGTTTCCCAGATACAGTACCTCGCATTCTTAGTTGGCCACCCCGTACACCGTGTGCTTCACAAATGAAATAAAACTAAAAGGAAAAAGGAAAAGGCCACGTATTTCATTCCCTTCCAAGGGGGAGGGCGTGCTGTTTGAGCTTTCCAAGCTCCTTCAGCCACATTCATGGATTCCCAGCGTACATACATTACGTATACAATGCGTCCATAAAGTAATGTATAAATTAATTTAAAATTAAAGTATTTGTTTCTTGAAAAAACGCTTGGACACGTCGCACAGTCGCAAATGAGAGCAACAAATTTGCAACAAATTATGCACCCAGTTCGAACTGGATCGGAACGTTAGATCCGAAGATACAGAGATGGCTGTGTCAACGTAATATTACGCCAGCATAGCCGCGATTTCTCGAAAACGACTGGTGCAACAAATTCAAAAATAGGGTAACAAATTAGCAACAAATTACTGAATACATCACGATTCAGAGTTATGAAGTGGCTCTGCCAGCGTAATATACCTCATAAAACCAATACTTACCCTAATTGGTAACTTGCACAAAACCTATCTCCATTAAAATAAATTAATTGTTAATACCAACATGTGTATTCTAAAATTAATAAATCGTATTAAATTAAGTAAACAACTTTCTAAACTTACTATTGGAAAGGAAAAACGGAAAAAACAGGAAAAAACGTTCAACAGACGTGTTGTGTATTAAAACAAGAAATTTAAACTTTGATAATGTCGGCAATATAGAACACTGTTAGTCCGACCAATAAAATAGTGTACAGGGTGGTTTTTTTTCGTTAATATTATAGGGTATAGGCTAAACGGTCAAAGATGCAAAAAAACTAAGATACGTGTCCCGTTCTCTTTTTTAGTGTTTAGTTTAATGGCGCAATCGGATCTACGCTAACTAAATTGATTTCGAAGATACAGAGTGATTCTCAAAATCTGCCGGTTTTTATTATCTCTTATGACTCGGTTATTTATGGAGATAAAAAAAAGCTTTGGATACGAAAGTTTTATGACTTTTTACGTTGAATCCAGTGGCGTTCTTAAAAAATATATAGATGTTTGATTTTTTGAGATATTATCAAAAGTAGCATTTTCTTAAATGGGACACCCTGTATCTGATAATCTCAAAAAATTGCAATTTTTCTTGAGATTGCAACAATATATAACACTTAATATTTTGCATTGTCCTAAATAGCTAAAATACTAAAAAAACATTTTTTTTAGTTGGCCATTAATTTAATGTTTTAAGCAATTGTTTTTGTTTGTTTACATGTCATAAAATTCAGTAACAATTATGTATTGGTATTCTTATTTCGTTTCCGATTATATTTTTTAAAAAAGGTGATTAAAATGAATAATTTTCAAAATTATGAAAAATTAAATATGCTTGAGTGCTACATTGAGAGTAATAAAAATAAAGACCCAGCTCTAGACTTATATTTTGAGCGTTATCCGGAACGACGACAGCCAGAACAACAAATATTTGAAAGATTATATCACAATTTAAGTCAGTATGGATCATTTGGAAAACCAAGAACTAAGATTTACAATAAGGCAAATAGAGCAAGAGATGAAATAAATACATTAGCTTGTGTTGCTGCTGATCCGACGATATCTAGCCGTAATATTGAGAAAGATATTGGCACAAGTAAATCTAAAGTTTTAAAGACGTTAAGAAAGCATAAGTGTAAACCATATAAAATAAGAAAGGTTCATAACTTACATCCTGGAGATGAAGAGCGTCGTTTAACATTTTGTCATTGGTATTCGCAGCAGATTAATCGGAATCCCAATTTTTTTCAAAATATAATATGGACCGACGAGGCTTTTATATCTAGCGAAGGAATTTTTAATCGACAACATAAATCCTCATCAGACGGTTGCCAGGATACAACAAGGACGGTTTTGGTTCCATGTATGGGTGGCGCTATATCAAAACAGAGTCCTTAACTACATAATTTTTAATGAAAATTTTAATGCTCAAGGATACATCCAAATTTTGGAAGAATGTGTAATAATGGAGTTGGATAACATGCCATTAGCTGCAAGAAATAATGTTTATTTACAACGGTGCTCCAGCACATAATAGCCACATGGTAAGGGACTTACTAAATGTCAATTTTGGCGAAAATTGGCTAGGTACATATGGACCAGACAGATGGCCTCCGCGTTCGAGGCCACTCGACTTTTATTTTTGGAGATCTATCAAAAATGAAGTCTATAAAACCCGAAATAATACGGTAGAAGAACTCAGAGCAAATTTTATTAATTGCATTGGAATAGTGCCAAATATTCAAATCTATAACGCCACTCGTTCAGTTACAAGCAGAGCCCCCAAATGCATCGAGCAGAATGGAAGACAATTTGAGCACCTTTTGTGATTAACCACCTATGCTAATTGTTATATATAAGTATTTGAAATAATTACTGTTGAATTGTTATAAATCTTTTCTTGTTTTTTGTTATTGTTGTTTTAGTTTATTAATGTTTTATTATTGTTATTATCTGCAATTTTATTATGCCTATTATAAAATAAAGAATTGATTAAATCCATGGCCAACTAAAAAAAAATGTTTTTTTAGTATTTTAGCTATTTAGGACAATGCAAAATATTAAGTGTTATATTGTTGCAATCTCAAGAAAAAATGCAATTTTTTGGGATTATCAGATACAGGGTGTCCCATTTAAGAAAATGCTACTTTTGATAATATCTCAAAAAATCAAACATCTATATTTTTTTAAGAACGCCACTGGATTCAACGTAAACAGTCATAAAACTTTCGTGTCCAAAGCTTTTTTTTATCTCCATAAATAACCGAGTCATAAGAGATAATAAAAACCGGCAGATTTTGAGAATGACTCTGTATCTTCGAAACCAATTTAGTTAGCGTAGATCCGATTGCGCCATTAAACTAAACATTAAAAAAGAGAACGGGACACGTATCTTAGTTTTTTTTGTATCTCTTACCGTTTAGCCTATACCCTATAATATTAACGAAAAAAAAAACACCCTGTACAACAAAATGATAACAAAAGCAACGAGAATTACTTGTAGTAAATAAGAGCTCTGTGAAGTTGGCACCCCCAATTGCGAAATTTCTTAAAATAGATATAGGATTTATTTTCCACGTTCGCCCAACAAAAAATTGAACAAATTTTTGACCCAGCACCCCCATGCAAAAAATTCTTCAATTCGTTAATAGAATTTGATTGCCCACGTAAGCCCAACCAAAATTTTTATTCGCCCACCCTTCAAAAAAAGTTATATCCAAATAAAGACATTGGAAGGCCGTGAAGTTAGCACCCACAATTGCGAAATTTTTCAAAATGTATATAGAATTCGTTTGCCCACTATTTGCCTAAGTTTGCCCAATAAACATTTCCATTTGACCACCTCGCAAAGGATAGTTATAAATAAAATAATACGGACAATTATCTAACATGAGCAATTCTGATGCATTTTTTAATCATTGAGGACTGGAATCGTTTGCCCACCTCGCAAAGGATAGTTATAAATAAAATAATACGCACAGTTATGTAATATGAGCAATTCTGATGAATTTTTTACTCATTGTCCAAATTCCAAATTCTATTAACGCATTGAGAAATTTTTGCTTTACTCATAACTTTTTATTAGGACGTGGGCAAACGAAAATTTCTGTTGGGCAAACGTGGGAAAACGAATTCTATATGCATTTTGAAAAATTAGGCAATTGGGGGTGCTAACTCACACACTCTTCAAATTTTTTCTTTGGCTATAATTTTTTTTAAAGGATGGGCAAACAAAACTGTTGGTTGGGCTTGCGTGGGCAATCAAATTGTATTAACGAATTGAAGAATTTTTTGCATGGGGGTGTTGAGTCAAAAATTTGCTCAATTTTTTGTTTCGCTCATAACTTTTTATTGGGAGGTGGGCAAACGAAAATTTGTGTTGGGCAAACATGAGCAAATGAATCCTATATCTATTTTAAGAAATTTCGCAATTGGGGGTGCCAACTTCACAGAGCTGTAAATAATATATCTCGAAATAACAATGGTAACTCTGCTCGATTTCACCCTCCGCACGAGTCAGAATAACAAAATGATCACACTTAAACTCAAATTACAACCTCGATAATATCGCAATTCGCAATGCATACGAGTCATGGTAGGTGGTGTAGAAGAGCGCGCAGCATAGAGTGTGCGCTGACCTCATAGGAAACTCGACGTCAGTTTTAATTTAACAAGTCCTATATGGTTAACGCACATGTAGCGCTAACCCCATATGGAACGGAAAAATGCAACCCGAACATACGGATTTAACATTGGAATGAACGTTTTTGCAGATTCTTGCTCGCCAATTCAACCGATAGAAAAGCTAATGGTATCAATCAAAAGGTAAAGTGATTGCACATCAAAAGGTACTAATTACAACACTAAAAGATGAAGTATTTAGTTTAAAACACTAAATAAGCAATTGGCGTTTTTTAAATATGATATGCCTTGATTTCAAATGTGTCAAATAATTTTTAAAAATATTTAGCGTTGTTTAATATTGTTGTCCATGTTATTAATTTTAAATTGAATAACTACTGCAATGAAGAAAAAATTTTCATGGTAAAAACCTTTACAGTGGTGTTAGCTTATAGAGGGTTCGAGATTTGTTTACCGTTAATTTTGATACAAACCTATAGCCCAGACAATGAAGGTTTTGTGTCTGAAGAAATTAGGGACAAGCTGAATTTTTTATAGTTGTTAGTACCTGCCTAGAGCAGTATTTTCCCAATATTTATAAATGGAATTGCACCTTCTGTAATTATATTTATATTGCACAAACAATTTTGATATTAAACACAAAGAACACATTAGATGTTACTAATATAACCACACAGACAAATCAAATAATGCTAAACATTTAATAGTAAATAATCACCTTATTTTTGTAATAAAAAAGACAACTTAGATGTTTTGGAAGCATTCGAAATTTATAAACAGAAACAGAAAGTAACTGTAAAGAACGAACAGGTTGATTATATAGACTCACTTTATTAGTAACCAAAGTTGGGATCGAAGAAGTTTCAAGAGAAAATCAGGAGATCTGGTTTCAACAAGACGGTTGTCATGCACATTTTGGTTTAGATGTTACACATTTTTTAAATGATTCGTTTTCAAATCGTTGGACAGGTAGAGGTGGTGCTGTAAATTGGCCTGCCAGATCTCCTGATTTAGCCCCTTGCCACTTCTTCTTGTGAGGCCGCCTTCAAAGCAAAATTTATAAATGGCGCCACCCAGATTCTTTGAGGGAGGCAATAGAAAACCAGTGCCGGTTAATTACCGAAAGACAATTGGCTAACGTTTTTATATATATTTATTGTAATTTTATTTTTCTTTGTCTTTCTTTAGATTTTACAATAAAATTTTAAAACTTGAATATTTTAAACTACATAATTGGGTTTTTTTGCCTTAATTAGTTTAAATTTTTTCATTCATACCATTTAACTTTTTTGAAAATTCTTTCTTCATTGCAGTAGTTATTCATTTTAAAGTTAAATATAGACGACAATATTAATCAACGCTAAATACTTTTTAAAATTATTTGACACATTTGAAACTAATTGGAAATCAAGGAATATCATGTTTAAAATACGCCAATTACTTATTTAATGCTGTAAACTAAAAATGTATTTTTAGTCTTGTAATTAGTACCTTTGGATGTGTAATCCCTTTACCTTTTGATTGATACTATTAGCTTTTTGTCGGTTGAATTGACGAGCAGGAATCTGTAAAAACGTTCATTCCAATGTTCGGTTTTGAGACCGGACACCCGGTATACAATTTTGCATTTGTATTTTAACGCAACCTCAATTTCATATTTTTTTTCCCAAAGCGTAAAATGAATATTCGGAACATTTTTTATGAAAAAAAGATCCTTTCCTATCATAACTAATAAAATATTGATGTATTTAGACCAGACATTATAAAAAATGAAACACAAAACCTAATACGTACCCTAATTGGTAACTTGCGGAAACCTACCTACATTATAATAAATTGGGTGTGTGCTAAAACTAATAACGGTAGATTATACCTCGAGTCAATAATGATAGCTACGAGGGTAGTTTGACGGAAGAGTGACTTTTCAATAAAAAACTTGTTTTAACCCTTTCCAACTTAGTGGTATGAAGGCGATACCACATTTTGCACGTTTAATTTTAGCCTGCTTTGTGGTATTTCGTGCGTACCAATGCAGCAGCGTATTCCGCAGTTATGGTGACATCTGTTGAATATAGGATAAAGTAAATTTCTTTTAAAACTTTCCTGTAATATTTTATCAACTGTACTGCTTAGAGGATATGCCTGCATGCGGTGTTTGTTTATAAAAATTTGTGAATTATTGAACCGATTTTTACTGATATGGCAGGTAAGTTCAATCATTACAAATCATACTATTTATTGAATTAAAATTGTATTGAGTTTTTTCATTTTGTACTTGAATAATATCGTTACATATTTGTGGCATATCGGAAGTACCACAAAGCATCAAGACTATAAAAATAAATGTTATCTAGAAAACTCGTAAATTTCTATTTTGACAACTGTTATTTCGACGGAAACAAAAAATTTATTTGCTGCTAACATTTCAAATTTGACTCACTATTTTAATTATTTTATAACTTTAGGAAAAAGTAAATGTACTTACGAAGAATGGGAAAATATGAATGAAGAAGAGTTTGAAATGTTATTGGCAGACATTCCATCAGATGGAGAATCTGTTGATAATTACGGTGACGATGATTTGGAGGAATTATTGAAACTGATGAAATGTCTGGCGATGTAGTAGTTGAAAACATTGCGTTGGATGAAGATTGTGACGAGGAGTAGCAACCTTGCAGTCTATCGAACAGTTTGTTTGGCAAAAAGGTCTTCAAGCTTTCAATAATGATAATAATATGAATGTAGCTCCTTTTGCGGAACACGTTGGGCGAAATAACATTCCGGAAGACTTACAAACTCCTGTAGATATTTTCAAATGTCTAGTATCTGACCAAGTTATTGAACACATTTCGTTTCAAACCAATCTCTACGCCATCCAAAAACTGAAACGTTTTGCTCCTACCACGCCAAAAGAAATTCAAACATTTCTGGCTATCAATATTTTAATGGGAGTCAAACGTCTTCCTATCTACCGCGACTATTGGTCTTCCTTGCCTGAACTGCGAGATTCATACATTTCGTCCCTAATGCCTCGAACTAGATTTGATTGGCTTCTAGGAAATTTTCACCTAAACGATAACAGCGTTCAGCCAACACGTAACGAAGCTTCATTTGATAAACTTTACAAGCTTCGCCCTTTTCTAAATATGTTGTCAGAAAATTTTTCTTTCCACTATAATGTTTACGAAACAATATCCATTGATGACTCCATGATCAGTACGATAATATATGCCAAACAAGCCAATACAGTGGGGATACAAAGTATGGGTAAGAGTGGATAAGTTTGGCTATATTGACCAATTTTAAATATATACTGGAAAAGTCAACAACACAGTCGAAAAAGAATTAGGTCCAAGAATCGTTAAAAACCTTACACGTGACTTAGTTGGTAAAGGTATATTTTGATAACTTTCCTTTATTGAGAAGACTACAGCGCGACAAAATTTATGCAACTGGAACAATCAGAAAATCTAGAAGAAATATTCCAAAAAATTTCAAACCTAACAAGCTGCTCAAGCGAGGTGAATATGATTGGATGACGACGCATGACGGTATATCATGCGCTAAATGGATGGAAAAAAGAACTGTCTATTTGGCTTTTGAAAATCCCTCTCAAGTTGAGTATGTAACAAGAAGAAATAAACGTGGCGAAAATGAAAACGTACAATGCTAAGGAATTACAATATGTATATGTGATATGTAGACCAGGCTGATATGCTAAAAAAGTGCTATGAAATTGACAGAAAGAGTCAAAAATGGTGGCCACGCATTTTTTGGCACTTCACTGACGTCAGCATTGTAAATGCTTCTATAATCTATAATCAAAGAAATGTAGATAGTAAAATGGACTTGAAAAGCTTTCGGATTGCTGTTGTAACTGGTCTTGTTGGGGCAAGAATGGAAACTCCAGGAAGAAGCAAAAATACTCCACTTCAGGTTCTCAACAAATGCAAAACAAGAATAGCATTGGAAAAAAGATTCGACCAAGCTCTCCACATGCCCCTGTATGGCACTTTACGAAGATGTCACTTTTGTAGCACTTGTAGCCATCAGCGAAGTAGTAAATGGTACTGCAGCATCTGCAAAGTGGCTTTATGTTTGTCCGACAAAAAAAACTGTTTAGTAAGCTTCCATAAAAATACATAAAATTACATTTTATAAAACTTTGTTTCAAATATACAATATGCTTAGTTGCTTTGTGGTATACGTAGAATACAACGTTTTATTTTGTTTATAATAATAAAAAAAATTGTTAAACTTTTTTTGTTGCCTTTCTTTATCACCAATAATAATGTTCCTGTGAAAAAAATAATAAAAAACGGTTTTTTTTAATATACTGCCTGGAAAGGGTTAAGGCAAAAATATATTTTGTTTTTCTATATAACTTCCTTTTAATTCTATACACTTATTCCAACGGCTTTCCAACTTTTTGAAACCTTCAGAAAAATAATTTTTTAGAAACTCTGCAAAATATGTATCCGTTGCTTACATTACTTCTTCATTTGTATGAAATCTCTGTCCTCCGAGCCACTTCTTCAAGTTTGGGCACAAGAAAAATCACTTTGAGCCAGATGTGGCAAATATGGTGGAGGGGGCAGCAATTCAATTAATTTATTGGATGCAATAACGGACGAATGAAAGGGCGCATTATCATGATGGAAAAGAACTTTCTTTTTGTTTAAATGTGGTCGGTTCGATCTTAATTCCGCACCAAAGCGTGTTAATAAGTTGGAATAATACTCGCCAGTGATGGTTCTACCCTTCTGCACGTAATCAACAATGATTACCACTTGAGAGTCCCAAAATACCGTGGCCATAATGGCAGAAAAACGGTTTGGGCACGTTCATCCGCAGAAGTCCATTGTTTCGACTGCATTTAACGTATGGACGAAATAATTCGCTTGGATTACGCTTCAATTTAACCAGTCACTTGAAATCGAAATACGTGAATGAATTTGTGCTTCTGTTAACAAACGCGGCACCCATTTTGCACTTAACTTTTTCATATTTAAATATTGATGCAAGATATTATGCACTCTTTCCGTTGAAATGCGCAGTTCATTAGGTATCTCTCGCACTTTAACTCGACGATCTCTTTTTCTAATGGAACTGACTATCGATTGTTTCTTGAGAGGTAACCGTATTCGACGGTCCTCGACGTTCCGCATCCTCCGTGCTCATATGGGCAAACCACTTGCAAAGCATTCCATGGGATGGAGCAGATTCGCCGTAATATTTGTGTAATTTCTCTTCTGTTTGTTTGATGTTTTTTCCGCGTAAAAAATAGTGTCTTATTAAAACATGAAATTCCTTTTATCCATTTTTAATTAATTACAAAACGTGTCTTGTTTGATTGACTGTCAAACATAAAGTTACTGACAGATTTTCACGAAATTTTGACAGCGGGCTTCTAAAAGATGGCTGAAGTATGCAACATAATATCGTCACGTTAGGGTTGCCAACTTTTGAAAAGTCACACTTCCGTCAAACCAGCCTCGCATTATTGCCGAGAATAGGTTACGAACCGAGCCGCGTAAGCGGCGAGGGAGCAACATTCCGAGGTAATAATAACCATTATTGCCAGTAGTATACTCTACTTTATCTACGACTAAAATACTTACTTCACAAAGTTTGTCTTTTATTTTAATGAAACTTTAAATTTACATTAATTGAGATTTTCAATGAACAACTTTATTTGTTAACATTAAAATTAGTAATATTTCAATTAATAAACTGAATTGGTTGTGTACTCTTAACAAGTTTGCAAGAATTTTCTATACAAATATTTGGAATTTCGATTGCGAAGAAGAAGATGCTTCATTACTACTTATTTGTTTAGTAATAGTATGTGCTGTAGTTGTCTTGTTTCTCATAGACTGTTCAACGTAACCTTCAGCTACCTGTCGACTTTGTTACACGTCCAAACCGCACTAGGCGTCGTGTATGCTTACTAATGTAAGCGGGTTGCCAAGCCAGCTAACAGGGACATGGGCGTGGTCGAAATAAGAAGTAAAATGAATGATTAATACGCTCAAACATGTTACACCGATATTCAAACAGCTCAGTCCCGGAAAATATGTCTCCAGGCGCCACCACAATCGAAACTTTGCTAAAATAATTGTATTAAGCTGGGTGTTAATTAACTCTACTTGATTGTGGAAAGTAGGATTGTGCTTACTCAGTAAACTCTTACACGAGGGTCCTAAAACAAACACTTCAACTCAAACTCAAATATATTTAGTACTACCCAGGTTATTAGAAACTTTTTGAAAACACCTCGTATACCAAAATTTCCAAAACAAAATTTATCACTCAAATTTAACTGCATTCACGTAACCAACAGTTATAAAAAAAACTGAAATACACGGGTCGTCACAAACTTCCTGATTGTACCCTGTACATCCAGAATACCAAAGTTATAACACGTTAACTGAATATTTTCTACGTATCCCTCGTATACATATAAAGTTAAATTTCTACTTATTAATGAATAAAATAGTTCTTCATTCAATGGTCGATAATTAATTTTTTTTTAAATTCCTAACCAAAAGAAAATCGATGTTATCGGCTTAATAATTGTTCCTTTATTATACCTCTGAATCGTATGGGACATTCGTAAATATGTAAGTTCTCAAAACTCCATCTCTTAGTTATACTTAATGAAATTTTTAAATCAACAGCTGATCCATCATTAGTGTACTGCGTTAAACGAAACTAACATAAAAATCTTCTTTTTAAAATTAACCTGGCAAATGTAACCTTTCAGGTTGTTCATTAATCTTAAAACCAAAATATGCAAAGTCTACATTTAAATTGTCGGAAACTAGGTCACCAATTAAGTAAACGTCACAAATGTGTCTCATAACTGGCTAAATAAACAACAGAATAAAAGTTAACGATAAATATATATATATATATATATATATATATATATATATTGTCCTGCACAAAAAAAAACAAATGTTTACATACACTACATCAGCGTGGTTGAGAAACCAAACCACCACGCCACTGTCAATACAAATTTGCGTTTCTGCAAAAATTCTTACTACTAAAACACCCAATACAACATAACTCGAGATCGATTACCTTTTTCCTTCAACATTAAAAAAATTACACAACAATACGCAAATAAAACTAACCAAAAAGATGCTCAACTAAGTTTTCAAAGTTCTTAAATGTAATTCTTACTTAAAGACTGTCCATTCATCCTTCGCTTTTCTTTCTTCTCTCTTCCCGTAAACCAATTATTTGTGGTCCATGTGTATCCTTAGATTGCCTGAAGACACATTACAAGTACTTCACAATTACACAAACACATTCCTTTCGGTACTCGCGAATAGCCCAACTATACGAGGTTATTACTTCAATAAACCGTAATAATGTGTACACGTTTGGTTACCTCTATAAAGTTTCTTGCAACCTTTAGGACAATTTAGTCCTTCCTTACACAAATAAACTTTTAATGTCATATAAAATTACTTCAACATTGGCTCAATTTACTACGAATATTTCGTTCACTTAAAGGTGGCCCCATAAATAACACTATAACGTAACAACTGTTATCTTATTATAAATCTGCTTACGCACTTTTTTTTTTTGAAGAACAAAAAAAAACCATAAACTGATTTTTATCTTCAATCTCAATTTTATTAATTGTTTTATTTATGAATGTCTTATACGATTCATCCCCTTTTGGGTTATGCAGTTGTTTAAACAATGACTGCCTTCAATATTATTCACAAATATAATCCAAATCAACCCATTCTGCGGTCACACTTCACCTCACGCGCGCGTCTTCCACCGAGCTCTCACCAAAAAGCAAAAAGCCCCCGTCAATCTCTTTCCTATTTATACCTCAAGCCATCCATCTTTAAACATGTCTGACTCCCTCGCTATCTTCACCAATGGTATTCACTCAAACTTTCTTAGTGCCGACTGATGCTACCCTCTGTACAAACACGCTTGTAATTATTATACATCGCCATGTTTGTTCTTACCTGCAAATTTTACAATTACTTTATGGACAAACCATTTCTCGTCATCACATTCATTCAGTGGCCACTCTGGACCATTACACAACTTTCAACGTTTATCTCTCACATGCGCTCATCCTCCTTCTGCAACATTTGCAAAAATAAGTACAGTCTAAGGTCTCAAATCCCATATACGTACATGTATTCTCAAAACTGATTGCACAACATTACGAGAACTTTCTATAATCAACAATTAAACATACCAAATCTTTCTCTACATATTTCCTAAAACATTCTATACTTATACATTCACATCTTCCGGCCAAGATTACTCCTTTATCCTCCAACATTCCATTCCTTACTCAGTAGTCAACAGTAGCAAACATTATCGTCCCATCGACACATTTCTCTTCATATTTACATTCATCAGAATCTATTTATTCCAACACCAATGTCTCTATAACATTCAAATACACGTATCTGCATACTGAATGATATTTCTCCTACATTGCCAGTGGCGTATCACCCACCCACATACATTATGCATATACACCAAAAAAAATTTTTTTTTCTCGTTCAAACTCAATACACCCGTACTCAAAACACGTAATACACGTCATTATAACATCTTACATACAGGGTGCGTCAACACAACCTTACAACTTCCAAGTTTTAATCCAGTTAATCGCCGCTTCCATCAATGTACAGAGTGGCAGATGATCTGTGATAACTAGGGCTAGGATTTCTATAGATTTGCATGTTTTTTTGCTTACAGTAATCATATGCAAAGAGAAGTATAAACATGTTTTATGAGCATGTGCACCACATATGTGAATTTGAAAGTGCATATAAATGCATATTTTAATGATATTTTCTAAATGGATGCATATTTCGTTATATTTTAATGTTAGTGCATATTTTGTACGTTTTTGCATTTTACAGTTACTTTTGCATGTAATTTAAAAATGACTATTTAAAAAATTCTTCATTTAAAATTTATTTTGTGTTTATTTTTAACATGGGAATTACCAAGCGGATTTATTTTTACAGTCGGAAGTATTTACAGATTATTCATCCTCTGAGTATTAAGTATGCTATTGTCCTATTGTTAATAACTGGAGGATTATACTTTTTAGGTATACAGCTTTCATAAATATTTCTTGGAACATCCTATCTGCCTGTAACTGTTGTACTTGTTATTGTAATTTACATAGCTCAGTTCAGAACTTTGTGTCCTAAGGATGGGAAAAGAAAAGCGATCCGTTTCTGTAACTCTGCGAAGTTACGTTCGCGAATTCGAGGTTTTTACTGATAAAATATTATTTTGTACAGTGTGTGAGGATAGAGTCAGTACAAACAAGCGGTTTTAAGTAACACAACACCTTAACACATTAAAACACCAAAAGTGTGTGGGTTTAAAAACTAAAAAACAGTCTCTGTTGCCGGGATGTCTTAATAATTTAAGTAGTGCTAGTAATAAATCTGCCGAATTTAATAAAAAACTGTGTAATACGTTAGTGGCTGCGGACATTCCATTAAGCAAGATTAACCACCCCGCATTTCGAAATTTTTTAGAAGAAATTTCAAAAACCCCTATGCCTGATGAACCTACTCTTAGAAAAAATTACTTACCTAACTTGTACCATGATACCATCCAATTAATTAGAAGAGCTATAGGTGACAATTATATTTGGGTTTCGATTGATGAAGCTACAGACAGCGTTGGCAGGTACGTAGAAACTTAATTATTGTTTTGTTAGGTTAAATGGCTGATGTACTAATACGAAGGTTTTACGAAATCAAGAATATTTCTTTGTCAAATTTCACCTATACTCGTTTTTTAAATGTATGGTTCTTTAAATAATGATTTAAGTTTGTTGTTGCAACTAAAGATTTAGTTTAGTAAAAATTTATTTTCAGATACGTTGCTAACGTTATAATAGGCATTTTAACTGGAGAGGCGAATACCAGTTCATATCTTTTAACCATGGATGTTTTTGAAAATACAATTGCAAAATTGTGTAATGATTCCATGGCACTTTTGTGGTCCCAGGATATTCAGTACGAGAAAGCGCTCCTTTTTGTTACTGATGCAGCACCTTACATGCTCAAGGTTGGAGCAGGCCTTCAAGTCTTATACTCGAAGATTATTCATCTCGCCTGCCTGGTACATGGATTACACAGAGTCGCGGAAAAAGTTCGGGAAGTACATCCAAAAGTGAATAATTTAATTTCAAACGTTAAGAAAGTCTTTCGTAAAGCTCCACATCGTATACAAGCATTTAAGGAAATAGCACACCAAATACCACTGCCCCAGAGCCTGTAACAACAAGATGGGGTACCTGGCTGTCTGCAGCAGAATATTATTCAAATTACTTTGATACAATTAAAGAAATTGTAAACATATTTAACAAAGATGATGCACTTTGTATACAAAATGCACAAGACGCAGTTAATGCAAAAGGAATTAAAGAAGAACTGCTGTTTGTTTTTTCAAATTTTGTTTGTTTGTCAAAAACAATTACTTTATTAGAAACACAAGGTTGTTCAATTTCAGAAAGTATTAATCTGGTAGATAATATTAGTACCTTTCTTGCTAAAGTTAAAGATCCAAAGGGCCTTGCAGTACATAAAAAAATGAAATATGTTTTCGAGAAAAATGTAGGTTTTGCCTTAATTAGAAAAATAGATGACGCAATAACTGGTCAAGCTACTATCGCAGATGAACTGAAAGAATATACTATAGTCGAATTGAACAATTATAAATACGCTCCAGCTACATCTTGCGATGTTGAAAGGAGTTTTTCCAAGTATAAAAATATTTTTACAGACAATCGACAAAGTTTTACTTTTGATAATTTAAAAATGTATATAATTGTAAATAGTAATTCATTTAATATATAGGCTAAATTTATTTTGTAAAGTTGTATTATCTTTTATAAATAAAATAATGTGATTATTTTTATTTTTTGATTTCTTTTTCCGAATTGCAAAACGCATATTTTCTATAAAATATTGCTTTTAATGCATATATCTTCAATTTTAAGAGCATATTTAAGTGCATATTTCAGCATTTTATAGTGCATAAGTGCATGCATATTTTGGCATTTTTAAGTGCATACAAATCCTAGCCCTAGTGATAACAGTGGCCGGTATAAGTTTGAGAATTTGGTAATTTGTTTACCAATGTCTGCAAATTTGTTTTTTTCGATGCGTTGTTTTGTACATTTGGATTTTTGTTAATTTATAAAGAATGAATTTGTTTTAGTATGCGACAGACGGAGATCGAAATACTTGTCCACAATATTGTAAAACGTACTGTTTATGGTGAATGTTCGTACAATTTTAATTTTAGGTATTGTTATTAATAACTGCGTTTGGAGATTCTTCAGGTCTTCTATATTCATTTCATTATGCTTGTTTGAGCGGCATGCACCCATAATTCCAATAATTAATATAACCAGAAACAAATAAATTAATATGGAAATTAAAAAAATATTTCCCGTATAGAATTGAACCCGAAATCTTTTGGATGAAAGGCAGATGTCCTATAATGGATTATACTAACTGGCTTCGCTCTATCGCTATTATGGTGTAGTACGCGTTGGCGCCGGTAATGATTTTGTGGTTTTACAAATTTAATTATGAGTTTGAAATAGTTCAGATTAAATGTGTCTTTGTATTTACCTTATGTAAAAGAAAAAATTTCATCAGGTGCTTTGTCAGTAAATTTCGTAATTTGTTCTGGGGTCAGAGTGGAATACTTCTTTAATCAGGGCCGGATGGATACGGATTGACTTGGGAGGAGTGTGTTTGGGCGCTCCCTAGTAGAGTTTTTTATAAGTAGAAATATTTTAAGAATAGTAGTAGTAATACGGCACCTCGCCTTTCACTTTTGTGACGTCATTTGACCTTGGGATTCCTCACGGTCGCCCACGTAGGAGACTGTATTTTCCACCCTTATATTTTATGGTTTCTTTTCGGAGGCCTTTTTCAACCCCTAATTATTTTTGTTTTTACTCGCTCACGTGTAGGATGCGTTTTTTCACCATTATTTTTATGGTTTCTTTTTCGAGGGTCAACTCTTGATGGAATTTTCAACCCTAATTAGAGTCTTTTTGACAGCAATTTTTTGTACTTGCTCACGTGAGGGGCATATGCAGGTCTTGGGTTTGGACTTGGGGTTGGTCTTGGACCTGGAGTTGGTCTTAGGGTTATTTTTGATGGTCATCTTTAACCCTAATTAAGGTCCTTTTGGTTGTATTAAGAGCAGTACCCCTGGAGGTTAGGCAAACGCACACGCATACAATGTTGGAAAGTGCATAATAAAACATTGTAGATTGAGCAAAATACATACCTGCGCTTGACCGAAACACGGTTTCATCGACCAACAATCGTTTTGTTGACCACTACACCTCATCAGGAGGGTGAACCTAAACTTTTTAACTAGTATTTAATCACTCGACGATCGTTTCATTGACATCACATCGTCATCATGAGGTTTAACTTAAATCAGTTTAATCATAGTGACGAAATACCTTGTTCGATGAAGTGGTATTTATATTAACTGTTCAAAGTGGTCTCCCATTACATTTAAACAATGTTGTAGCCGATCTTCAATTCTTTACTTACATTTCTAGCCATTGGGATGCTAATGTTTCGGAAAACCACTCTAATTCTATACTTCATGTCCTATAAAGTAGTTACGGATAATTTATCATTTTTCACATACCCCCACAGAAAAAATATACTTTTGTTAGATCAGGCGATCTTACAGGCCACGGAATTAGCCCTCCTCTACCTATCCATCGTCCTGGAAACTAATCGTGTAGTTAACCGTGATTGAGTGCGTTATTATGTAAATACCACATGTACTGACGTATACGCAGGGGAACGTTTTCAAGAAGCACAGGCAACTGATTTTCCAGAAAATCAAAATAAACGTCACCGTGTACCGTTTCCTCGAAAAAATATGGTCCAATCACGAAATCGTTAAGAATACCACCCCAAACATTTAAAGACCATCTTGTTTGTGGAGTAGTAACTATTACATCAGGATTTTGTCTTGAATAATAATGAAAATTATGTCTATTTAAACATCCATTTTTATGGAACCCATCCCCGAAAAGTGCATAATGAAAAAAATCTCTTTGATTGCAAATTTTTCTTTGAGCCCAATTACAAACATTTATTCTTCGTCGAAAATCATCATCCAATAATTCCTGGTGCAATTGAATATGATATTAGTGCATCTTGTGTTTAGATAGTATTTTTTGTACAGATTGTCCCATTTTCGTATGTTTTACGGGGTATCTCGCTTATTTTTTAGGTTAGGACCTTTCGGTTTTCGCGACACCGTGCTACTTTTTAATGAAACTAAAGATGCACTAATCAAATTTGCCATAGCCATCTTAGTTTTTGTGCTACAGGGTGATTTTGGAAAAATTGCATTTTCAGTCATCCCCTGCAACTCTCTTATTGTCCGACATATTAAAAAAGTAAAAACTGATATTTGTGGATTTTTTTACATAGAATCCAGTGGCGATACTCAGATTTTCTTTAGAGGTCACAGTTTTTGAGATATTGACATAACCTACTTTTTTTTAATGAGACACCCTATATATTTTTTTAAAATCTTTTTCTCCTAGCCAAGAGCTTTTCAAAAATACAGCATAGTCTATATTTATTTTTATAAATAACGTGACAAAATGATTTTTTTCTATAATTTACATTTATAAAAAACAAAATAATTAATTAATCACAAATATTGTTCAAATTGCAGACCATTATGTCTCCTACAAGTTTCACAAAGTTTATAAATTCTTTTAATAGCATTTTCCAAAATAAATGAATGTCTTCGTAATTCTGCTAAAGCATTTTCCGTTGCAATTTTTAATTGTTGCATGTTGGCATATTGCCTTGAATAAATTTCATTCTTTAAAAACCCCCACAAAAAAAAATCCAAAACCGAGAGATCCTAAACTCTAATGGGCACTTACAAATTCTACAAGAAAAAACTATGAACATTTTAGAAGATATTCCACTGGCTCAACTGAACGATATATTCTTCCAGCAGGATGGGGCTCTAGCCCACAGTGCTAGAATAATACAAAACTGGCTAAATGAACGTTTTCCCAGGAGATGGATTGGAACAAATGGACCTGTTCGATGGCCACCACGATCGCCGGATCTCCCGGTTTTGGATTTTTTTGTGAAACTTGTAGGAGACATAATGGTCTGCAATTTGAACAATATTTGTGATTAATTAATTATTTTATTTTTTATCAATGTAAATCATAGCAAAAAATCATTTTGTCACGTTATTTATAAAAATAAATATAGACTATGCTGTATTTTTGAAAAGCTCTTGGCAAGGGGAAAAAGATTTTAAAAAAATACATAGGGTGTCCCATAAAAAAAAATAGGTTATGTCAATATCTCAATGTCCCTGTAGCACACAAACTAAAATGGCTATGGCAAATTTGATTAGTGCATCTTTGGTTTCATTAAAAAATAGCATGGTGTCGCGAAAACCGCAAGGTTCTAAGCTAAAAAATAAGCGAGATACCCCGTAAAACATACGAAAATGGGACAACCTGTACACTTCCATAACTTATTTCTTTTTCCCTGGAAATTTCTCTTATACTTTTATTGGGATCATCTGTAACTGCCAACAATACATTCAGTTCATTTTCCTCGGTAACAATGGTTTTCGTTTTTCTTTCTTTCCATATATTACAGTACCTGTAGGATTAAATCGATCCATCACTTTTTTGAAATTCCTTTTTTCAGGTAATCGGCGCTCTGGAAATCTCTCGTGATGCACCCTTACTGCTAGCAAGCAATTTTTATGACATTCACCTCGTATCCAGATCATATCGACTAATTCATGATGAACTCAAAATTTGTACGTGAATAACAAAGAAATTAATCGAATAAAACTAACATATTAATTTTACAAGCTTGATAGACAAATAATATTACCCTCCGTCAAAAAATACTCAGTCATGACAAACTGTAGAAACTTGCAGTGCCAAAAATGTCGTTGAAAAATATAAATAAATCAATAACTGTAAGATTTAGGTATAGGGAATGCTTAAGAAGAGTAAAAGTATTTCTTAAGTACTTTTCAGAGATGATATAAAATAGAGGGTGTTCCATTTAAAATAACCAAAATCATCATTGGCGTGAGTTTTGGATCACCCTGTACAAAAAATAAAAGTTAACACAAAAGTGATAGGCTTTAACAAAACCAGACTATCACGAAATTATTTTGCCCATGAAAAATTAGCCCTCAATTGTTTATTTTAAATAATATAGGGTTGCGATTTCATTACGATTTTCACATAAAAATGGCCATATCTTTAAAAGTACCCTGCAGAACCCAATAAAAGCCTTTATCATTGGAATAGGAAAAATGAGCCTAATTAAAATGTGACATAATGTACAGGATGTTTCATTAAAAAACATAAATTTGCTAAGCTCTAATTAAAAAATACCCTGTATATTATTAAACAATTTTAAAATGTGCAGCTTGACTTTATGAATAACTTTTATATAAAAATTCTTTTCGTAACTCTCAAGGTAACGGAGTTATAGAACTCCGGAGTATAAGTTGATCACTCGGTATGTGCTAAAATTAATAAAATTTAATAAATTAAGTGATCAATACTACCGGGTATCCAGGACAACCTTGAAAATAGGGAATTAATATGGAAAAATGATTTTTATTTTCTCCTGGTGCGCACTATATTTTATTTCGAATAGTCTTTAGTTTTCCTTGCAAGTGACTTAATCAATAATTTCTAATTACTTACTTTTATGGGCGTTCAAATGGCCCTCAGTGGCATCAGAAGACATATGTCGTTCATAAACCAGTCAATGTTTTGAATGATTGTGGATTATTCTTATAAAGGTTAATTATGTATTAAAAAAAGTTTTATTTCTAATTTAGGCTACACTTATACCATGCAGCATTAATACCCCTCGATTTTGATAGAACGCTTAATTATTGCCACTGGTTGCTAAACGTGGTAGCTCAAAATCCTAGACTATTATCAAATATACTATGGACGCTACTTTTAACTGCGATGGGCACGTGAATTTGCATAACATGCATTTCTGGTCGTAAACCAATCCTTATTGAATGAAAGAGGTGCAACTTTAAGACAGGTGGAGTGTAAACGTTAGGTCCGGTATATTAGGAGGAATGACCAACGTATTGCCAGTTCTTTTAAAAAAACGTGCCATTAGAAACACGCCACAGACATTATAAAAAGGAAATTCGTAATGCAAGATAATTTAAAAAATAGACTTTATTATCCGTTCTAAATGACAAATACGCCCCCCAGGGGGCATTTAATATATTAAATTTTATTCCAGTTGTTTTAATAGTTTAATAATTAATAAATTTTAATAATTAATGGCAGTTCAACGTGTTCTCTAATTCTGTTATTTGTAAAATATATTATGACATTTATTTTTATCCATATCTTTGTAACGAAACTATATCGACTTGCGATTTTCACCAAATTCTGTTATTTCTCATGCTTTTTTTTTGGTGAGTTAAAAATAATTATATCCTTACATTTAAAATTTTTGAGAACATTGAAAAGATTTACGGCTTTGTTACAAAACACCACCTACCGACTAGAAAAAATATTAAACTGACAATATTAATATGTTACTAGAAGCACCCAAGAAGCCTTTCTCAAACGAGACTCAGTTTATAAAAATCGGATGAGTTAAAATGAAGTTATGACATTTTTTCATGTGACCATTTACTCCCTCCCCTTCACCTAAACTATTTAACAAGATAGAGAAAAATGCTAGAAAAGAATGTAGTTTATAATAAAACTATTTTGAACATATGTTGATAATGCCGATTTAAGAGAAAAAAACGATTTTCTAATTTGGTGTTCGTGTACCCCTATCGGCCGATCACACAAGCTTGAAACTAATTTCCAGCAATTTCTCTCGGTCACTTTTACTATCAATATTTTTTTCCCGAAACTGTGCGATGTGTAGTTTCTCATATACAGCCGGCCTCCTTTATTAATGTACCACCCGGTACAACAAAATAGTGACAAAGACAAGGAACATGCTTAGAGTAATGATTTAACTACGACAGCCGTTATTCTGTGTGATTTTTTTTTTTTACAATTTTATAAATATCTCGGTAATTTCAATGGTAACCCTGTACGATTTTACCCTCTACTATACGCCTTTGATGGTAATAGAACGGCCCACTTACGAGACATTAGCAATTTTCAGCCGTTTTTTGACACTTTTTTCAATTGCGTTTTCTCCGAAAACTTTTATTTCCGTTAAAACCGATATAAGATTTTTCATAGTTTTCAATCGGTTCTCACCGAATCAATACTGTATTTTATTAATGTTTACTATTAACATTGTTTCAAGTGTATGTGCTATTAATACTTACTTCTTATGAATAAAAATTAACAAAAGACAAAGGCGTGCTCTAAATGGGAAGAATCTTCGTTTAGTCGAGAACGGTCGAGTGTTCCCGAAGTGGTAGTTTCTTGATACCGGTGAACACCCATTAAAAAAAATTAAAAATTATGTAGTTAAGTCTAATTTCTACCAACAACATAAAAATTGTAACCCAACTCAACAAAAATTAAATACCGAACACCAGAAACTTACAATTAAAGACTAAATATCCCCGCCATTTACATTTAAAATGGATTTAAATCAGTTACTGTACTGTATAGCACTAATTACAGATTGATTAGGACCGAATATTTTTTTGTTATGTGCCTTAAATCGGCGATTTTTGGTTTCCTGCTGTTATAAAATGTAAAAAATTATACATGATTCTTTAAGTACTTATTAAAGACTTATTAATTGCGGATTTTAGTTTCGTGACGTCATACTGTGTTATTTCCTAATTACGAAATATCATAAAATGCACAAAATAATATATGGATCTTCAAGAACGTATTGTGACTAATTAATACCCCAAAAATTAATTATTTTGTACAATTAAATTTAACATAAATCGATCATTTTTTCTCGGGACGTTATCAGTACTACGGTTTTTCTAATATTAACGGCCAAATGATATGAAATACACGAAATAATATATTATTATTCTTTCTGATTAAATGAAGATTAACATGATAAGTCTTGTGACGTCATACTAATGTATTTCCTTTAACCAACGACAACATATAAAATATAAATAATACATGAATCTATACGAACTTATTAAAAGTATATTAAAAAACAAGTTTTATAAGACCATTTTTGGAACACGAATTTAAGTTTAAATTTTAAAGAATGAGTGCTTCAAGGTCTTATGAAACGCATTTTCAAAATTTTCCACTTGACGCATCCTGTTTTTGAAACACTTTGTAAGTGAAATGCATGACATAGTTCCGGATCAAGTTTTGCCAACCTGAAAATTGCCGTAAAATATTCCGTGAATTAATGGCTATAATGACATCGGAGATGATGACGTCGCGTTTCTTAATATGTCTATTACAGACTTAGAACCCCAAAAATTATTTGTTCTGTTCGATTAAAATTAATCTCTTTTAAGCTAGCAAGACCAAATGAGCAGAATCAAACGAAACCTATCAAATTATTTAATACTCATTTTGTACTAATTTGTAACATTAATTAAAATTTTGTATCCCATGCCGTTTTTAAAAAATCCGTGGCGCTGCCACATTAAGACGAGCTAGCAGGATTTACAATAAAAAAAACGATAAAAAGAAAATTAAGATCAGCAATAGAAAGAACTAAATTTGTACCATAAAAATATATTAAATATTTTCATTTAATTCGTGAAAACAACCCCAATTGATTTCAGACATATTAGGCTCTCCTATCAGCAGAATCAATCGCTACTTAC
>JARFJB010001598.1:1725000-1967500 GCA_036346205.1 Vesta saturnalis
TTATTTTACTAAAATTGAGTAAGTGATTTAGAATTTACAGCAATTTTAATGATTAAACATTCGATAGCTTCCCCCACTCTTATTATCGTCAGTACGCCAATAAACTTTAAACCGCAATTATGTAGAATTGTCTAGACTTTCAAATGATGTTATCAAAGTTATATCTTTGTATAGGAGTTTTGGGAGAAATTTAGAATTTTATTTCATTTTTAACTGTGCCCCCCTAGCGGTGAAATACGGAACTTCGTATTTTATACATGGCAAACAAGACAGATATGCAAAGGATGCGAGTTCTTCAAAATAGAGCAATGAGGATTATGCTAGGGTGCAATAAATACGCAATGATATCTGATATGCTAACTTCCAGCTGACCTGAAGAACTTAAGCTTGAAGCTATTCAAAACAAGACTGAAAGAACATTTAAGTAAGCTGGGTGATAACAACCAAGAGTTTATATTTTACTAAAACTTTCTTCAGTATTCGACTATTTATATACGTCCAACTAATGATTCATGCAATAAAATAGGATATAAATTATGACATAAATATAGTTGTTTTTATAAGATGTAAAAAATTACAACTGTATATCTAACTACTAAATAAACTGGTTTATTATTATTACTATTATATTATTTTGAACACTTTTGAGTTTCATCACTGACTTTGTTTTTACAGCCATCTTTTTTTAGACGTAAAAAAGTTTTGCTGCTTCTTAATTTTCTTGTTAGCAGGTTCATTTCTGAAAGGTAACGGATCGTGTATAGCTGCACTTTCATTACTTCCTACATTATTCTTAAGAAAATGTAAAATAGCTTTTTGAGACTTTAGTGCATGTTGTGTGATGGTGTCATCTACATGATTTAAATCTAATGTTAGCATTCCTGACCATTGGTCTCGTCTCTTAATAATTGCCTAATGAGTTTTCTATTTTTCTCGTGCTTCATTATTTTCATTAAAGATGGTGTATTTTAAATTATACAATCTAAACGTTTCGATAACACTTAAAGTTATCTTCGTCAGTAGTAATATCTGTTAAAATAGTTAAAGATGTTGTAAACAATTTTGTCAAAGTTGAAAATTAAAACATAAACATCAGCCTGCTATTAATATAACGGTTTGAGAAACGTATAAAGCCAACTATAGAATTAAATTTTAGCAAAGAATAACTAGGTCATTAAAAATTAAATATTGTTAAACTGTGTTAAAGATGACAAATCAGAACACTCTCTAACGTTTCTCAAACTGTTACGTTGATAGCATCTTTAACAATTTTATCAGATATTACTACTGACGAAGATAACTGTAAGTGTTATCGAAACGTTTAGATTGTATAATTTAAAATGCACCATTTAAAGAAACCAAAAAAAATAAGTATTTTATTATGTGTGATAATGGTAAAAGTTTACATTTTCATATTGTTATTGCTACTTTTTTGCTGCTCCATTGCTACAGTCTCATCATTTAATAAAATCACGTAATATACAGGGTGGTCGTAAAGTAAGGAATAAATTCAATATCTCGTAAAGCACAATTTTTTTCAAAAATCGCTCGGACTCGTCGATTTTATATTTTTTCGGGGCATATTTTGCGAAAAAAAAAAATTTTATACAGGGTGTCTCGAAAAAGATTTGCTAAAAAAAATTTTTTTCTTAAATTGCAACCCAACTTTTTTATTGCATTTTTGGATTACCCTTACAATTCTAAACATTTGTCATGTAGCATGTGCTATACCTAAGTCCAAGCGTTTTGGAGGTATTCGCATTCAAAATTTAAAATTGAAAAAGATCATGAAGAAAACGAAAAATAAAATAATTTTATAACGTTTTATTATATCGAAAACAAAGATTCGTAAACTTAAAATAATTTTATTTCAGCAAATGTTCAAAATGTCCTCCGTTAGTCAACTGACAATAGTCTAATCGATCTACAAATTCATGCTGCACATTTCGAACCATTTCGGGCGTTATTCGACGTATTTCTTGACGGATGCGTTGTTTTAAATCATCTAGATTTGCCGGTTGGCTTTTAAATACCTTGCTTTTAAGGTATCCCCATAAAAAAAAGTCTAGTGGTGTTAGATCGGGTGATCTTGGTGGCCACTCAATAATACCGCTCCTTCCAATCCACCTGTTTGGGAAAGTGTCGTGCAAATAAGTTCGAACTACCACAGCAAAATTGGGGGGAAGCACCATCTTGTTGGAACCAGATGTTATGGTGTGGCAAATCCGGACGTTCTATCTCAGGAAAAAGGGTAGCCAGAATTGGAACAAGTTCCTCTTCTAGAAAACTCAGGTATCTCTCACCTGTTAAATTTTCTTCAAAGAAGAAAGGCCGATAATAATGTCACCAACAACGCCAGCCCACACGTTTATTTTTCACTAAATTTGGATTCTCCAAACACATATTTTGCAAAAGCTCACAAAATTCAAGGCGCCCCTCAAAGTCTCCTTCCAAGAGTTCTTGATGAACTTGCATCTTATAAGGGTGGTATTTACTCGTTTGTAGTATTTTTAGAACACTTGTTTTTCCAATATCCATGTCCTTTGCTACCTGCCTAGATACTACATGCTGTTTGTCTTGAACCGCCAATAAGACTTCTAACTGCTTATTTTCATCAACTTGAGGACGACCACATCTAGGAACATCTCTTACATGACCGAATTGACTAAACTTCTGCTCAATCTTGCTAACTATCGATTGCGATATTGGCGGACGATTGGGGTATTTTTGATTAAATAAGTCACAAACTTCCTGCTGCGTTCTAACTCGATTACCGTAGCCAATCATCATCAAGATTTCTATGCGCTGTGTTTCAGTAAGCCGCATATTAATGTAATTTAGTGTTAAAAAAACGAAAATATACTTTGAAAAACTAGTGAAACGTTACGAAAATACACACAGAACTGTCAACGATAATAACTTTAATACTAGACTTTGAAAAACTAGTAAAACGTTACGAAAATACACACAGAACTGTCAACGATAATAACTATTGACATTAATTATTCTTTTGTTTCCCGCGTTATAAATCCAAAGCCTACTATTGTCAGTCATTTACTTGCAGTTCACTACATTTTTGGGAAACCCTTGTTTATGTCGCTATCAATATCAGACAATGCTATTTTATAAAAATTAGTATTATTTCACTTTTTAGTGAAAAAAAAAGTTACCGTTAGTTTTCAATTAATATTCGTTGGATTTGCCTCTATAAATTTAACTCAAATGTGATAGATGTTAGTGAAATAATGTGATGATAGATAGTGCCAACGGCGACTGCAATAGTCGATTTGTGTCCATAGAAAATATTCACTCAAAACATGTAAATAAACATACACTTGCTTAAAACGAAAATAAAAAGCAAAATTATATTGAATATCAATACCTATTTATTTATGATTGCTTGTGATGAACATGAGAAAATTTTAAAGTTGTATTTATTGAAGTCATGACATCCCATTTGTACTAGAACAAAAAATAAATTACTTGTTGCACAGATGCCATGGAGACACCGAAGAATCCCGAAATCAGCCATACTTTTAGAAGGCGGTAAACAGAGGAACATGGAAAGACATAGGATGTGCTTTCAACGACAAATTGCGCATGCCTGCATAAATAGGTATTTATACAAACGCTTTAAATATCACTTTCAATGTACCCAGCTAATAGCGTAGTGGTGGCACGACCTGCTTAGCATTCGGGAGCTGTGGGTTTGAATCCCATTAGCGTCTACCTTGTATGAGGTTTTTTCATGGTGTTTTCCTCATACACATGTAGCGGCATGGTTACTGCGTATATGAACACCATGTACAGCTACTTAGGCGAATGCTGGGGTGGTATTTTCCCCCTCAGAACCCTAACTCCCTTCCTTCCGATCCTATCCTGACCACACCTTTCCTAAATCCCACCATGCATACGTAATGTATGTATGCATACTGGGAATCCATGATTGTGGCTGAAAGAGCTTGGAAAGCTCCATCAGCCCGCCATCCCCTTTGGAGGAATGAAATACGTGGCTTTTTCCTATTTTTTTCACTTTCAATGTCAAACTGCTCGAGCGCTGGTCGTGTAGTGGTCGGAGTCGTCTTGTACGCTGTTGGCGCGGGTTCGAAATTCGGCCCATGCAATTTTTTTTTAGGTTATTGACAATGTAGTTTTGTTTATCTAATCTAAAATCTAAGTTCTAAAAAATATATATTGGATTACTCAGTGGCTCAGCGGTAAAGGTGTCAGACGAGTAAGTGAAAGGTACCAAGTTCGAATCTGAGAGTAGTCAATTGCTTGGGAAAAATTATATATAACATATGAATTCGACTCAAGTACGAAAACAGTCCCTCTCAGGACTAAGCCTGATGAAGCAGTGTCCGCTTCCGAAACGTCGTGCTCCAAAAGCAAAAACTGAGGAAATAAGCCGATCCACTCCACTAATAGGAAACCACAGTTACAAAACATTTATAATACAGAATTAGTAACTCGGTACGGCCCTGAATTTAAACAACTTTTCAGAAAGCTTGAAACATCAATGAACAAGCTAGCGCTAGAGGAAAACCATCTAACCTTCCTCTGTAAAGCCCGTGATAACAACGTAATACCCACCGGGCTCAACATCAAAACTCCGACAAACAGCCGGAAAATATCACTAAGCGCAAAGAGAGCTAGCGAAGCGTTAGTCAAAGAACGAATCAAACATTACCGTTTCAGAAAATACAAGCTAGAACAAAAATCCAACGAGATTAGAGAAACTATTTGAAATCGAGTGAATGAACAAGACTTTGATAGGATAAATACGGCTACCAAAAGTAAATTTTCGAAAACCAAGGCAATGCACAAGGAAATTCAGCAGAAGAAACTCGAAAAGCTAATGGGAGAGAAGAACGAACCAACCAACCAACATCAATTGCAAAAACACTGTCATAAACATCTCTAAACGACAGTTGAACGAAAACGAAATGCAGGTTCTGTACAAAGGCTTGAACTATGCGACAACACCGAGGTATATTCCGAAAGTAGATTTAATAACCGCAGCCGAAGAAACAGCTATGAAATTAGATCCTGAAGAAGCCGAAGAATACAGAAGTAAGGTTAGATCAGTCCTAGATTCATCTAGGCGAACTAAACCTAACCTCTCTAACCTAGAAAGGAGAGTGGTCATTTCCCTTAAGAATGACCCAACGATCAAAATTCTTCCGGCAGGCAAAGGAAACGCGACTGTGGTAATGTATATTGACACTTACAACAGTAAAATCCAAGCACTACTAGACGGGGGCGAGTACAAACAAATACCAAAACACCCCACAACATCAATCGAAAGACGGATATACCTGACGCTGGAAAAACATAAGGGGGAGTTCTCTGATTACCATAGAACTAGACTTACCCCACACTACAGCAAACCTCCGCATCTGTACGACCTACCAAAGATTCATAAGCAGGAATTCCTCTGAGACCAATTGTGAGGTCGAGAAATTCACCTTGTCACCGATTACCACACTATCTGCCAGGTATCACCACACTCTTATCGGGAAAAACCGAGGCTATGGTCATGAACACGCAGCACTTCGTGGAAACCATCAGAAACTTCCAACCAAACCACAAAGAAATACTGGTAAGCTTTGACATTGTGAGTCTATTCACAAATGTGCCTACTGATAAGGCACTAACTATCATAAGGGACAAGCTGGAAAAGGGTGAAACGTTAGATGAACACACGCAACCCTCGGTAATCACAATAATGGAACTTCTGACAATATGCATTAAAACTACATATTTTCAGGTAGAAGACAAATTCTACCAACAAGAGTTTGGGATCGCGATGGGTTCCCCACTATCACCCATAGTGAGCAATATATATATATATATATATATATATATATATATATATATATATATATATATATATACAGGGTGAATCTTATCTAATCCGCCAAAATTAAAGAAGTACTAGAACTCATCATTATAAGCAAAAAAGTTCATATGTACATGGGTCCGGAAATGCTTCGTTTCCGAGATATAGGGTGTCAAAGTTGAAAAAAGAAATCGCGTTTTCTTCAATATCTTTCGACTGTTTCGAAATAATTTCATGAAATTTCGTATACGATGGTTTTTGAAATGAAATATTCAAATTTGTGGTCCATTTAGTTGTGGTCTCTAGAGGCGCCAGCGGCAACCATTTCGACCCCTTTAAATCGTTGCAATTTTTGTGCTACACTGTATACCATTTTGGACTAGAAAATCGATTCTCCTATCTTTTCTGCTAAAAAAAGATATGTTTTAGTGATGTCGCTAGAGCAACCGTTTCTGAGAAAAACACATTTAAAACTCACAATGTTTATTTATTTAAAACTTGTAAGGAGCACTAAAATATCCAATATTAAAAACAAGAAAAGAAATTAAATAATTTTTAAAAAGTTAAACAACCAAATGAATTTCTAATTTTGAATAACAACTGTTCAAACAACTGTCCCAAAAACCCGTATACGAAATTTCATGAAATTATTGAAATAATATATATATTTTTATATATATATATATATATATTATATATATATATATATATATATATATATATATATATATATATATATATATATATATATATATATATATATATATATATATATATATATATATATATATATATATATATATATATATATATATATATATATAGGTGAATCTTATCTAATCGCCAAAATTAAAGGAGCACTAGAACTCATCATTATAAGCAAAAAGTTCATATGTACATGGGTCCGGAAATGCTTGTTTCGAGATACAGGTGTCAAGTTGAAAAAGAAATCGCGATTTCTTCAATATTTTATATAATATATATATATATATATATATATATATATATATATATATATATATATGTATGGAAGACTTTAAAGACCATACGATATCCGAATTCACAGAGAAACCAAGGATGTGGCTTAGATACGTGGACGATACTTTCGTAGTTTGGTAACACGGCAAGCATAAGCTAGACAAATTCCTAGTGCATCTAAATAGCCGCGCACCCTCCATCAAATTCACAATGGAATTGGAGTCGGAACAAGAACTGCCATTCCTGGATGTACTTGTACACAGGAATGACAACACTACGACAAGTGTATACAGGAAACCTACCCACACGGGGAGGTATCTACACTACAACTCCAATCACCACAAAAACGTGAATACTCAAAGAAATTGGCTACTCCGATCTAACACCTAACCTAAACAGGGAAAGGGTAACCGAAAAAGAAGAACCTAAATATACAGCGATAATACCATATATAGAAGGTACCTCAGACAAAATGCGAAAGATAGGCAGCAAATACAAGATACGCACTGCCTTCAAATGGACCAGAACGCCCAGGGGAATACTAACCAAAACCAAACCTTACAATGAAGATCAGAATTTCAAGAATTGTGTATCCAATCTACCATGCGAATGCGGAAGAGCATACATAGGAGAGAGCAGTAGACCACTCAAAGTGAGAACGCAGGAACTTAAGAACAACGTGCGCAAGGGCAAAACAGAAAGATCAAGAATCGCCGAACATGTCTGGAACGAACACCACCGCGTCCAATGGGATAACATACAGTGGCAAAAGACGAGAACACAACTCGTCAGAAACTCAAAGAAGCCACATACATCGCACTAGCAGATAATCCAATAAGCCAAGCTAGTGTAGAAATGAAACCCATATGGATTCCAATAATGCGCGAGGAGGTTAAGCGTAATACTCTTGCGCAAGAAGTTACTGCGCAACATGCGCAATAAACTTCTATATAAGTTCTAAAATATATATGTATATTGGATTACTTAGTGGCTCAGCAGTAAAGGTGTCAGACTAGTAAGTGAAAGGTACCAAGTTCAAATCTGAGAGTACTCAACTGCTTGGGAAAAATGATATATAATCGAGATAAAAAAAAAACTAAATTATACTGTAACCTAGGACCCAAGGTACGGTACTCTACTTGACAGGATCCTAGGTTACAGTAGATTTTAGTTTTTCTTTCTAACTTTCTATTTTTTAAACAGATTGTGGGTGTGTTGCAGGTTGTCTCGTTACAGCCAAAAATTTTACTGTTGCCAGAAAGCGTTAAAAACAGACAGGACTCAAATGGCAACAATGCAACACACATTTGCGCACATTGAAGATCATTGTCTGACACATGACATGAAATTTACGCTTCCTGATTAATCACAGGCAGCCTTAAACCTTATTTATTTGTATAAATTGTATAATTATTCATCACGTATTCTTCGAAATGTCTTATGAGATTGATATGAAACTTATTAAAGTCGAACCAAAAGAGGAAGAAGGAATAGATTTACTTCCAACACATTTTATTGTAAATAGTGATCTAATAAAAGGTGAAATTAAGTGCGTTCAAGTTAACAATTTGACACTATTTTTACAGATAATGTGAATATTAAGAAAGAAGATATGAATACCTCTTCAGTAATAAAAGATGTTAGCTCAACTGTCAAGCCCTTCACAAACGTACAGTGTGAATGTAATCAATTTAATAGTTCAACAATGCTGCAAGAAAATTTTACAGCTCAAAATTTAAATATAAATGTGACAATTGCGATTATATTACAAAATACAAAGCATCTTTGAAACGTCATCTTTTAAAACACGCTTCAGGTTATGAATTCAGATGCAATTATGCAACATATTGCAAAGATAGGCTTAAACTTAATCTTAAAAAACATTCGAGTTTTGAATTTAACTGCGACCAATGTGATTATACAACAAATCACAAAGGTAATTTTAAAAATCATGAAAAAAAACACTTTCCAAGTTTTGAATACAATTGCCATCAATGTAATTATGCAACATATCGCAAATATCTTCTTACAATTCATCTTAAAAAACACTCTTCAAGTTATCAATTCAAATGCAATCAATGTGATTATGTAACACATTACAAATCTAATTTAACAATTCATCTTAAGAAACATTTTTCAAGTCATGAATTCAAATGCGACCAACGTAATTATGCAACACATTGCAAAGCTCATTTAAAAGCTCATCTTAAAAAACACTCTTCAAGCTATGAATCCAAATGTGATCAGTGTAATTATGCAACAAATCACAAAGGTAATTGTAACAAACATCTCAAAACACACTCTTCAAGTTACCAATTCAAATGCGGCCAGTGTAATTATGCAACACATCACAAAGCTCATTTAACAATCCATCTTAAAAAACACTCTGCAAGCTATGAGTTCAAATGTGACCAATGTGATTATACAACAAATCGCAAAGATCATTTTAAAATTCATCTTAAAACACACTCTTCAAGTTATCAATTCAAATGCGCTCAATGTGATTACACAACACATCACAAATGTAATTTAATAATTCATCTTAAGAAACATTCTTCAAGTTATGAATTCAAATGTGACCAGTGCAATTATGCAACAAATCGCAAAGGTGCTTTAAAAGTTCATCTTGAAAAACACTCTTCAAGTTACCAATTCAAATGTGATCAATGTGATTACGTAACACATCACAAATCTAGTTTTACAATTCATCTTCAAAAACATTTTTCAGGTTATGAATTTAAATGCGACCAATGTAATTATGCAACATATGTTAAAGGTGATTTAAAAAGTCATCTTAGAAAACACTTTTCAAATTATGAATTCAAATGTGACCAATGTAATTATGCAACAAATCACAAAGGTAATTTTAAAAATCATGAAAAAAAACACTTTCAAAGTTTTGAATACAATTGCCATCAGTGTAATTATGCAACATATCGCAAATATCTTCTTACAATTCATCTTAAAAAACACTCTTCAAGTTATCAATTCAAATGCAATCAATGTGATTATGTAACACATCACAAATCTAATTTAACAATTCATCTTAAGAAACATTCTTCAAGTTATGAATTCAAATGCGACCAATGTAATTATGCAACACATTGCAAAGCTCATTTAAAAGCTCATCTTAAAAAACACTCTTCAAGCTATGAATTCAAATGTGATCAATGTAATTATGCAACAAATCACAAAGGTAATTTTAACAAACATCTCAAAACACACTCTTCAAGTTGCCAATTCAAATGCGGCCAGTGTAATTATGCAACACATCACAAAGCTGATTTAACAATTCATCTTAAAAAACACTCTGCAAACTATGAATTTAAATGCGACCAATGTTATTATGCAACACATTGCAAAGCTCATTTAAAAGTTCATTTTAAAAAACACTCTTCAAGCTATGAATTCAAATGTGATCAATGTAATTATGCAACAAATCACAAAGGTAATTTTAACAAACATCTCAAAACACACTCTTCAAGTTACCAATTAAAATGCGACCAATGTAATTATGGAACACATCACAAAGCACATTTAACAATTCATCTTAAAAAACACTCTTCAAGTTATGAATTCAAATGTGACCAATGTAATTATGCAACAAATCGCAAAGGTAATTTTAACAATCATCTCAAAACACACTCTTCTAGTTACGAATTCAAATGTGAACAATGTAATTATGCAGCACATCACAAATGTAGTTTAATAATTCATCTTAAAAAACATTCGTCTGATTATGAATCTACAAATTCAACCACATTGTAATTATGCGAACTTATCTGAAAGCTGCTTTAAAAATTTATATTAAAAAATACTTCAAGATATGAGTTCAAATGTGGCCAATATGATTAATTAACCCTCTCATGCGCAACTTTTTACATTCATCAGAAAATAAAATATAAAATTATTTTTGTGTTTGTATTATGTTACCTTCAAAAATTGTAAACAAAAATAAAAATTCAAATTAGAACATTTTATGGACATTTTTGTTTGTGTCCTAATTTGGGAACAAAATCCCTGAACTTTACTTTACCGACGTCTTCATATGGGGGCAGAAAATTGAATGCAGGTTATTATAAATAAATAATTAAAACATAGTATAAATGATTTGATTATTATGAAATAAGTAAACTTAATAAAATGATCTAAAAAACACTGAAACTTAAATATAATAAATAGTCAAATTATAATCAAAATACGCAAAATAGACAGACAAGAAGTGATATCACTTTCGAGTATGAAATTCTTGGAAACACTCTGGGCATAACGCGATATTACACATTATGCATATGAACCTAGTTTTACTTTTACAGTAGGAATTCCTGCATCGACTTGCATTTTTATCTTCCGTCTTCTTGGGGTAATGTGGTCTCACTTTTTTTTTTTTCTGTCAGTACAATTTTTCTAGGCCCCTTTTTTACTTCAGGAGGAGTTGCACTTCTAGGACGTCCTTTTTGTCGTTTCATTTGAGATTCCCCCTGAAGTATGAGTGCAGTTGCTATTCTACTTTTAAAATGCAAGAGATCAAAAAATTCCTTTTCCTGGTGGCCATTCCATTTTCACAATACCCAAGCATTTACCACTGTGACATTTATAAAGTGGTAAAATATTCTCATATACCAACGCTTATTTCTTGTATAATTAGTATACAGTCCAATCAAGGAGTCCATTAAATCTACCCCTCCCATGTGCTTATTATAAATTTTTATGGCAAAGGTCTTGGAATATCAACATACTTCTTGTCCTTCCTTGAAAATCGTCTAACAGAATCAATTAACCAACTTATTATCAAACCATCTTACCACTGTGACATTATCTTGTGATGTAGCAAAAGAATAACTGCCTCGGCCTCCTACCTTTAATGTTTTCTCTAATGTCAGCACCTTATCTATTCCTTGAAGTCTGTTCAATCTCACTGTGCCTAAATACCAAATCTTATTTTTTGTAAGCTGTTTGACCAGAGGTATGCTCGAGCATAAATTATCGGCATATATTTTATAGTTTTGGTTTTTTATATCGTGGCACATTCTCAAGACATCACCTGTAGCGCCTGCTTTTGAAACAGCTTCCCGTTCTCCAGCTTGTCCTTGAAAAACTTCCAAACGATATGCATACTCTGATGTACCTGCACGAATCCAAACCTTATAACCCCACTTTTTGGGTAAGTATTGCTTTAGACCTGAACGCGCCTTGAATGGTATAACCATTTCACCCACCGACATATACTCTTCAGGCTGGACGGCGGAATGAAAAGTATCGTGAAGCTGGTTCAAAACAGGATGTACTCTAATCAGTTTGTCTGTATTGTTTTTGCTAATGGTATCATCATCCATAAAATGCAGATACCTCCTAATTTATTCGTAGCTCTTTTGGCTCATTGCTTCTGAAAAAAATGTCATTCGTAAACCTCCTTCTGATGACCAATAATAACGTATTCGTGCATATTTAATATAGGTCATCATTATGGTAATTCCGAAATAAAGTTTTCAGTTCTTTTAGACTAAGATTGAAGTTTACTTTATTATTTCTATGAGCATAAATGTTGATTTGAAACACAATTTCTCGTAAAAAATCTTCTGGAAAAAAATTATGAAAGTATTCCAAAGGTGTATCAAATTTTATGTTGGTCTTATGTTCCTTGGATACTTTTGGAATATCACCAGAATAACTGTTGTCTTTTGTCAAAGTCCATATAGGAGTATTTTTGGTTTTGTCTCTCAGCTTATTTGCCTTTTGCGTATTTGCGACATTATTTTGTCTTTTGCTTATTTAGCTTTGTTTCTCCCCGTCAATATTATCTTCTTCTAGTTGCTCTGATTCACTGTCACTTGAACTTGTTCCTTCTGGTTCTGGCAAATACTCTTCTTCACTTTCTGAAAAGTCAAATTCATCTTCTGACAAGTCATTATAAATTAGAGACTCAAGTTCCTCTTCGGTTAATATTCGCCTTTTATCCCTGAATTCCTTATTTTCCATTAGCATCCTATATTCATTCTTCTCTTTAATGCCCATGTGTACAACTTTCTCCTTTTCATGCAAAGACTCTACTAATTCATGTTTTTCATATTCATCTTTACTGGAACTATATAGGAGACTTTCCAGCTCATTTTTGGACAGTGGTTTTGGCATAGAACTTCCCTGTGCTAATTGATGGCTGCAACCAGGTTCACTCTATAATGCATTCTCTTATTTATCCATAATTAGCTGTAATAGAAATAAGAAAATGCATGAAAATAGCTAAATAAGAAAATTTGACATGTATATGCCCTCATCTGAGGACAAAACTTTATTGCCATTATTGAACATTGTCCTCAAGTGAGGACATACAATAAAATCGCGATTTATGACAAGTAAATATGAAATCGAGAAAACATTTATTTGTTTATAAAACTACACTAATTGGGACAACTGAAAATATTCTTACTTACGTTTTAAATGGTCTAATCAAATGTAATCACGATGTTGAAGTTGATATTCTCAGAGACACGCACACAATATCAGAAACATAGGTTAGAATGCAATTGATGGAGCTCCAAAAATGATTAAATAACTTGTTATGTCATCTTGAGGTCAATAGCGTAATCTTTCAAAGTTTTATGAATGATCTACTACGGTAAATTGCAGTTTACAGAAGTATTTAGATAATTTACCCCTCCCCAAGTTATGATACAAATGAGGTCCAGTGATCAATAGGTTATTTCAGTGCATAGGTTATGGACTTCAAAGAAAGGAGAATACGTTCTGATTAATAAATTATTTATTTGTTATATTCCAGGCATCTTTATACTGTACTAAATAACTCGTCGATACTGAGGGGGGATACAAAATTTATTCCAAGATTAAATATTTTGTCATATTTTTGGAAATATTACAAATTTGATTTGAGTATCCTGTTAATTTCAAAAATCTATAACAGATTTTTGTAATATTGAAATTGATCTTTAATATATGTCAACATAAAGTCAAATTGAAGTAATTTTTCATTAATATCACATGTTCCAAAAATTGTTTTTTAATCCGCTTAATTTTCAATTTCAAGCGATTACACATTTAGCGTTAAATTTGTCTGTAAGAGCTCGAATTGAGGACGGAGTATCAATTGGTGCAATAGCAACAATTGTAAATATAAATAAAAAGTTTTAAAAATAAAAAAGAATTGAAAGCAGGAAAGAATCAACATCCAACTGGAAGAAATAGAATATGGACTGATCAAGAGGATGCTATCCTGATTGAGTTTCTTACGGAAAATACTTTTGAAACAGTGAGAACTGCTACGGACTTTCCTCAGTTTCAACAGTTTGTCGTCGAATTAAAGCTCCCAATGTTAGAAATCATGTGGCCCAAAAAAATGTTTCTTAATGCTGAGCAGAAGCAGACAAGGGTGTTATTTGCGCCTAACAATATATATATATATATATATATATATATATATATATATATATATATATTTTTGTTTGAGATGATATTTACAATGATAAATATCATGGTAATATAGGATTATAAGAATAAACTCTGAATAAAAGGTACATTAAACATAGAGTCATTGTGAAGGAATTGATTAAACATATATGTAAACTGCAAGTTGCATAAGTTCAACTTAACATAAAACTAAGTACATATGTAATTATACGGCATGTCGTTAACTATTTAATTCAAGTTTCACGTATACAACAGAATATTTGCTTCAATAAAATTGATGTTATCCATTTGAATAACAAAATCCTATTCTGGTAGCATAATCTGCTTCTGTTCTGAAAGTAAAAGAAGATAATTTGTATCAGTTAATGTTGGTGAAGTAAAGTGTATGTTAAATTGTAAAATAAAAGACGAAATTAGAAGATTCATAGAACTTACAAGTGTAAAATGTGAAATTATACAATTATTATGAAAATAACTTACATGTTAGTGCAAAGAGAAAGTGTTGCAACTTAAAATAACATTGTAAATGCAATTAAGTGCAAGTCTTGAAAAACCAGGTTGTCAAGTATGAACATAGACGTTGAGATGGAAATGTTCAAAATAAACTATAATTGTGTTTCTTATGTTTTTTGGGTCATAGAATCTATTTCTGTTTATAGTTTTCCCGTAGAAAGTAAGATAAGTTAGATATAAGTAAATTTGTATATGTAAAACCGTAATTATTGAAATTTAAATGAGTTAAGTATTTTAAAAGTAATTAGGGCATATGAGGTATCGGTGGAAAGGAAATTTTGTATAGATTTAAAAAATAATCATGTTTTTAACATATGTCCTCATATAAAAACGTTATGTGTAAATGTAATAATTTGCAAATTTCATAAATATGATTATCCAATCAGAATTAAAGTCTGTTATGTTTGTCTAGAAAAATTGTTCCAATCAAATTGGTTGTTAGGCAAAGAAATGATATGATTTTGTTATATTTTTCAAACAAGTCTATCAATCCTTCAAGCTGAAAGCGTCACTCGATGTGTATATGGGTTCAGATTTAAGATTGTATGTGTGTTTCGTATAATCTAAAATAATTCAGCTATCAAAACAATTGAAATTTTTGAAACACATAATAAGTAAGGTTAATGTGAATTATTTGTACAAGTTATGTGTTATTATTAAACAATCGAAGTTAAATCATGTTTTCAATTATTCTTTTTAATATAAAATTATTTTAACAAAGTTACCATGGCGTTATTATTTCAATAGAAATAAAATTTAAAAAATTCGATTTAATAAAATGTGTATGCAGATAAATTATTGCATTTAATTATACAATAACTTTAAATCAAATAATTATATTTAAGTATATTGTAAATAAAATTGAAAGTGTTGACCCATTCATTGATTTTATATTGATCCAATATTATATTAAAAAGCAAAGTATACTTACTGAATTTATATGTTCTTCATTGTTTAGCCATGATGCAATGTGCGCACAGATTCAACTCTGTAATAATTGCATGCGTGCAACACGTTGTGTAGTTGCACATGATACAAGGTGTTTGAATAAAAGAATTTTTATACAATTCTAGCTTTATTTTAAAATTATAATTGATTTTATTTTGCAAAAGAACCTAACGTAGATGTTTAACACTGCACTAATCTTGAACTCTATCCCCTGGTATGCTAGTCGAGGCAATTTATTAAATTACGAATACAATCAAAGTATAAATTATATTAATAATTTATCGAACCCAAACATAGATCAAAGATGTTAAATATTAATCATTCTAATACATTAATCATACCGCAACGGGGGAAATGGTAATTAAATATATCACAATACACAAAAATATTAAATGCAAAAATAATAAAAATGAAATTCATCACTATATATATATATATATATATATATATATATATATATATATATAAAGTTTAGGGGAAGTAATGACCGTAGCTATTAATCGGGATGCGGCCTAGTTAAAAATGAAAATGACTATTTAATTCAAGCTTTCGAAATACTTTATTTCTTCATCAGGGATCGGTGTAAAATGAACATAAGTAAGAAATAATCTATTAACATCATAAAGACTATTTACTAAAATTCTTAGAAGATATGATTTATGAAACCTGTTGTACTGAATCAATTCAAATTAGTACTCAGAATATATGAATAAATGTTGCTTAGATTATCTAGATCAGTGTTGTAATTTAAGTATCTTGAGTACTGTAAATGTGAGTCATTTCAAGGAAAAGTCTGCTTCTATAATTAATTTCTGTGCCTAAAATTTTAATTTTACGAAAATTTGGAATGTGATTGGTGTTTTTACTATGTTTTGCTAAAGCAAATAAAGAGACAATGTCTAGAGAAATCAAAATGTAATTATGTGGTAATTGAAAATTATTGTATGTTGATGCAAAAGTAAAAGAATCTTTGGTATTGTAATCATCTATAATAAAGGAATTTGATAAAATGTTTGTAACAAAGCTAGAGAGTGCATGTGTCGGTGAATTGATAGAATAAACTATAGGTCTAAGTGGTATATTATTTTTATGTACTTTAGGTAGTCCATAAAATTTGGCTGCTATTGCATTATTTATATTTTGGAGTTTAGCTGTAGGTTCATCAAACCAATTATTTTTCTTTAATGTTTTAACTAATTCATTGTTTTTCTTTTGTGTGGTGAACGTAGGGTTAAATTTTAATTTACTGTAAGTAAGTTGATCTGCAAGAAGATTATTAGCTTTGCTAATGTATTGATGGCTACAGTTATCTCTCCTATATCTGCATTAGTGATAAGTACACCATTGTTATCTTTAAGAAACTTCCTAGCTTTATTAAAAACATAATTTTCAAGATTCTATTTAGGTGAACTAAACAAGTAATTGGTAATTTTATTGGTGACTTTATAATCTCAACGGGTGTCGTATAAATAATTCACCCAGTTAATGATTAATACTTCTAGCCCAAAGCTATAATTAACTATGGAAAATAATGGATAACTAGAAGATTTTATGCCACTTTGCTCATCGGTAGATTAATAGGTCCAGGTTCAATAACATTTGATTTGCTTATTAACAAAAATAGAATTGCTTAGATATTTTCGCTTTACAAAAAAAAGGTGTTGCTTCAAACCTGAAAATAAATAATGTAATCTCGGACGCCAATGTGTTTTTAACGAACAAATAAACCTTAAAAATAGAAAAGGCACAAAAAACTCATAAAAATACCAAGTAAAAACTTATAACAAGGAGTTTTATTACGATACTAGATTTGATTATAAGGATGATCTCTTAAAACTAATGTTAGTGATTCCTAATTAACTGCCTTAAACTAAAATGTGAATTAATTAACAATATGAAATACCTGAAGTAATTTCTTTTACATTTTGGGTGTCACTGGAACTTCAGCAGATAAGGAAATGCTGTCGATTCATCACTTTAAATTTATTGCGCAATTTTGATGGAAGTTGAAGTAAAAATCAGATTGATATGCTGGTAATTCCAAATATATAGAAATTTCTTTATAAACCTCCAAACTGAATTGATTTAGTATGGTTCAAAGTAAAATTTGGTAATTGAAATACCACCTCGCAGTAACAAAAGCTATTGCATCATCTTGCAAAGTTAACGTTAAAATAAAATTAAACCCAAAGTAAAATAAGTGGTAAGAGTATATGTAAAATTGCCTGAAATGTAAATGTCTCAAATTTCAGTATAATAATTTTAATAACTCACCATATAAATGTGGCACTCTTAATAAAAAAATTTAAACAAAGCGAAAATGCCTTCTACTTAAACACATAGTTCAAGCAATGAATGAAGGACGCTCAAAGTAACCCTGCGCAATGACTGAAAATGACTCGAAGCGCAGAAAGGGATGTGCAGACGTATAATACTTGAAATAATTTATTAAAACTATATGGACATTTTTTACGCCAATAAGGTATACAACTAACGCTACACGAAATGCACTTAAGTTGCCAATATGAACGTAAATTTTAAACATACATAAAAAGGTTTGTTACAACTTGAGCTCTTAACACAGTATTAGTATGAAAATGTAGAATGTTTTCAACATCTGCTAACAACCTTATGGTGGGTAATTCTTTAGGTGAAAGGTAAAACCATGAGAAATTTAATGAACGCTGGAATACTTGGACTCCCATCTGAAAACAAAAATAAGTCTTCGCTCTGTGTTGCCCTATCTAAGTGATCCATTGCACCAAGATTTTTACAAGGAACTGCTAGGCATGCAAATGGATTAGCAATGGTTTGTGATTTTATTTTATTTAAAACATGTATTGTACCACGTTCTTTTTTCTTCAAGAAATGTTTATTTTTAACATTGAATTTTTGACCATTGTATTTACTTTTGCTTTCAATCTAAGTTGTATTGTTAACAAACCCTAACATACATCAGCAACACTTTCTGACCCTATTTTGTTAAAAGTATATTTCGTGGCACTCGTTTCTTTTTTTTTTTAAGAAGCCACAGCTTATATCAGTGTTTATTAGAATATGTTTCTCGTTAGCCTTTAACGTGATTTTTAATGCTATTAAACCAAAAAAACAAATCAGTAGTTTTGTTAGATTGTTAACAATTTTTTTGAAGATAATAGGGTTATTATAGTTCTTCATTCGTGTGTTATAATTATTTTGTGTAAACACACTGTTTTCTCAACAACAGTTAAAATTAAGTAATGGTTTTTTAGAGATATTTTAGGTATTTGTAATCTAACTGCAAAGTTTGAGGTGTCTGCTTTATTTTTGAAATTAGTTAACTAGCACATTTAGTTCGTACTTTCATAAATAAATAAACCACTTTCAAAGGTTAAGAGAGGTAGTGCAGGTTATATTGACTGCCTAAGGTGGCTATTTATGTAAAAAGGAAATATGGACATGGACGCATCTCCCGAAGAGTCTGAGGGGAATACTCATCACTAAGGAGAATGAGAGGGAGAAATTTCTTTAATTTGAAACAAACTTATTAGTTTTTATGCTCTAGTCTTAAGTCACAAATGTAGTGGTTTTTTATGATAAATTTTTAGGCGTCCCATGTAATCATGCAATAGTGTTAAAAAATAGAAAACTAATTTTGTATGTTATTTACGTTTTTAAAAGTACACATTGAATAAAATGACGAGGGAAACGTTACTCATTTGAACCTATATATTTCTACTGAACCATTCGTAAAATATCTAGGCAATCCTGTAAATACCTAAAAAATCCAACGCAATTCTTTTTAAAATTATGTTGGCGTTAAAAACCCTTTGACCTTCATACAGTAAGGCACATGCACATTTCAACAATATTTAATTTGTTGTGTGGTATATCTTCCTCTTAAAATGGTTGAAAAGATCGACCCATTGCTTATCAATAGAAACATAATTTTTTTTAATGCACACTCATCTGACCACAGAGACTTTTTTACGCAATATCCAATGATACGATTGCGAATCTTGAAAATGTTGCGCCCGTTTATCCAAATAGGCCATAAAACATGGCCACTGACGTTTTAAATTGAGTTACGGCTGGATCTTCACACACATCCACGCACACGCGCACCCACGCACGCACGCACCCACCCACACACACGCACGCGCGCGCGTACGCACACGCACACACACGCGCACACCCACACGCACGCGCACACGCACTCACTCACGCACGCACCCCACACCCACGCGCACGCACGCGCACACGCACGCAAGCACGCGCGCACGCACGCGCACACACGCACGCACCCCACACGCACGCACGCACACACGCACCCACTCGCACACGCACCCACTCATGCACGCACCCCACACTTACATTCACTCACGCGCGCACGCACGCACACATGCACCCACGCAAGCACGCGCGCGCGCACGCACACACCCACCCCACACGCAGACGCACACGCACGCACGCACGCACACACGCACACGCAGACGCAGACACAGACACAGACACACACACACACACACACACACACACACACACACACACACACACACACACACACACACACACACACACACTTGTAATAGTGAATACGTAAGTGATTTTACTTTGCAAAAGCAGTGCTTTCACATATATACTTTTCAGAAAAGCATGATGTCGAAGCGAATGATATGTGATTATAAAATTTCAACTTATATAGAAGGGTAGACCCCACGAGGATACCCGAGCAATACCGAGCATGCAAAAAGTTTGACAATACTCACAAAGCCAGTTACATGCGTCATTGGTTAAAAATGTTTATTTTGCTATTCCTAAGAATCTTGAAGGGTCTAACATAAGAACTGTAATATGATACCTTCCCAATACCTTGTCAATAAAATTTAACCTTCAAAGTTGGTTTGTATGAATTGTGATATGATAATATATAAAAACCTGCAGACACCATATTATACGCTACATTTTTTTAGTCTCATCAATAGCAACTCTCTTCATTATGATGATATATATATATATATATATATATATATATATATATATATATATATATATATATATATGTTATTATTATTATTTTTTTTACAGAAATGTTAAATTAGTTGTCTTTCCTACAGTTCTGGCGCTGGTAATGTACACATCATTCTGAACCAGATATTTTAAACTTTTCAATGCGATCTCCTTTTTTGAAGTATTCATAATATCGTAAGAGAAGTATGCACTTAAAGTTCTGGGTTTCAATGATAATATGTTTACCATACTTCGTGTCGATGGTATTCATATCAATAACTTTATATTTTGCATCCACGTCCAAGTCTTTTACGTTCGTGAAGGGTTTACAGAAAGTGCTACTGTTCAATGCAGATAGATCCATCTTTACTGATTCGAGAACGATTTTGAATTTTGAATTTACACCGGAACTGTCCTATATATTACTGCATCATGATTTTTTATGGTAGAGTGGAGAGTGTGCTTTGAGAATTGCATCAGTAAGCTAATCTGCATCGGATGATGAGTAACTGCTACCATCAGGAGATGCTGTCCATTTTTGTATATCGCTCCAATTGTACTAGGACTAAACACTGTTGAGGAAATGATTAATCTGTAATTTACATATGGTGGGGTTCTAGTATGACCTTGGTCTACTTTTAGCATAGACAACAACCTTTCATTTTTTTTGTTTCTATAAACTGATTCTATTTTTATATTTCTAAGAAATGTAATATGATATACCTGCAGGTCATTAATTAATCTTTGACCTTGAAAACCCTATATTACATTTCTAAGAATTGTAGTATGATGGCCTAGCAATTTCTATTTTTAGTTTTAAATTTTGATCTAAATGTGTCCTTGATTTGAGTACCTCTTACATGTTTAAACTTGTTAAATACCCACCTTATCCTACTTTTAGTTTAGAAAACTATTTCACCTTCACACCATTTAAATTGATTTTTTTTTTGTTTGAAAAGGTAGAACTTAGAAAAATCTTTGCCTGTAAAAAGTTTACTGAATTATGCACACGCAAAGAAAGCCTTTTATTATAAACTAAGAAATGTCATACGATACCCCTACAGGTCAATAAACTTTGACCTTGACCACTCTATTTTTAGACTTCTAAGAATTGTACTATGATGACATTGCAATTTTTATTCATACCTCGCTGTGGTTTATATCACAAAAATGTCCTTGACTTAAGTACCTATGTAAGAAAAGGAATAAGCTTAAAGAGAGGAGTTATAAAAATACGTATGTATAATGTGTAATGTTGGTTGCCTATAGCATCTACATTCCACGTTTTTTTTAAAGTATACATAGCCCATATGTATACATTTAAGAAAAATTTCCTGTATATGACAGACGTATTAAATATACACAATTAGGGATGTGTTGAGTAATCAAGTAGAGTATATTCCACGATCACAACGAGATTGACAAAGACAGGTTACCGTACACTAAGGCTATCGTTGTCGTTTGCTCATTGTAACAACCCATTTTGAGTTGTATTAAAATATACCGTAATTCAGCTTCTTCAATCATTTAATTGTAAATATAAGAAAAATTTTAATTATTAATGGTTTGTAAGTATGAGGTAGGCGAAATAATTTGCATTTTGGTGTAACTTAATTGTATATACTTCTTAATGGTTTATACTCCCACTTTAAATTATTTTTTTCTGCTCAATGTTTTCGTGCACGGCTACATCGTCTGATATTCTAGGCGTTCATTTTGTTCACTTCTTGTGGTACGTTGTAGATGCAGGAAGCCATATTTTTTGGGTTTTCACCTCAATTTTGTGGTAAGTGCCATTGATTGAATGGTAAGATATATTTTAACGCATTATAGTAAAAATTAAAACATTTGCTCTTTGCAGGCACTTTCTTTTTTTTTACTTTGATTTACACTTTTATTACAATTACTTTTCTGCTTTAATTACATTTTAAGTGCGCATTTAATTTTACTTTGACGTACGCTTTCATTTTAATGCGTCTAAATATTGGATTCAAAATTTCAAGAAGAAATTTACAAGAAGTAAAATTCCATTCTTGGGTGTGGCTTACAACGTAAAGTATTATTTCGAGATATTGTGCAATATTGGTGCAAAGATGACATCACCTTGGTTGACATTTCCGTAATCGTTTAGATACCAGAGGTTATTAAAAAGTTTGTGTACAAAATTTTACGAACAGGTATTTATATTTATAACAATTAATTAGTAATTTAAGGCTATAACTAGTTTTAAGATATATTTTATATAACCCTATCATTTTAACTGTTAATAAACATAGTTTGTATATATTTTATTTTTTACATTTTGATAACATTTTTATTGTAAACAACCTCGGTTTAGTTATTCCGAGCATTATTAAAAAAATAACTTGGCGTCCGACATCATTTTATTAGTCTCTCCACTTGCATTATACAAAGTGTTTGAATCTTTAGAACTGCCTACTTGAAATAAATTCCAGTCAGGTTTGGATATACGAAAGCTAGCAAATTTTTGAATACGCTTCAAGTGATGGTTTTTTAAAATAATTATGATAAACTCCAATAGTGCTAATGGGTTATATGCGTTGCTCTACTTAAAACTACATCCTTTAAAATTCTAATTGAATCCTCTACCTAGTTATTAGTATTGTGACCCCTTGTTACGCAATTTTGTCGGTATGCATGACACCATTCTTTTTTTTTCTACTAATTAGAGCTTCGAAATATATCTCAAAATTTCTATATTGTTTAACAACGTTGTGTTCTCTTGTTTATAAGCTCTTCACAACTTTGAATATCGTTTTTGTATAAAATTTCACGGAATAATAACATTAGTTCCCTTCTGTCTTTATTTTCAACTTTACTTTTTGCAGACCAGATCCATCTCCAAACTGACTGACAAACATGAAACGTACATAGCAGCAATTCTGAATTTTCAAAGACTTTTCGTAAGACATTTCGTTCAGCTCTTGAGTTATGTCACAAAACCACGTGAACCAATAAGTTTTTTAATTTCATCAAACGCATTTAAATACTCTTCTTCAGTCTGATTTAAATGAATAGCACATCCGAAAGGTATGCCACCTATTTTACTGGCTCCTATTAAAATGTAACAGTTGCTCCAGATTGGTCACAACTGGCTGTGGAGTCAACAAATACGATTTCTGATGCACAACTATATTGATGACTTCTTTCCATTATAGAAGTAATTACGTTTATACATAAAGGTTCTTCATGAAACGGTATTAAAATTCCCGAATTTTGATATTCTTTTATTGTATTCCTTATTTTATCGATGTTTTCATATTTGTTCTTTCTAGTAAAAATTCCAGCAAATAGTTGTATTTATTTATTATTTATACGGATTGAATATTACACTAACAGGGTATACGAATCATGATTACATTTTCCCATTATGGATATTCTAAAAACTTTATATATATATATATATATATATATATATATATATATATATAATGAAGAAAATTAGAAATATAATCATAAATATATTTTTTTGTACATTATAAAATATTAGGACATCACATAGCTATTAATACCTATTTTCAATACCTATTTAGTGTTTGCCCTGGGCTAAAAAATCTAATTGTAAATACGACTGTATAAAAGATTGTCTTCGCAAATATCCTTAGACTACCCATAAATCCTTATAATTTTATGACAATACAGGAAATGACATTACCACCTTTGAAGTAAATATGTTGAAGATCATCAATATAGCAGCAGACGGAGGCGTTAATGGTAATTTGCTAAAAAGAATTAATAGTACTGCAGAAAATTTTACAATGGCAACTAATTTAAATGATTTTTTATTTATGTAAATGTAAAAATGATACAGTTTATAGCGTCAAGAAGATAAAAGTTCAACCAACAAGAATTGTACGTCGTCAAAGTAAGTATAAAGGCGTAGGGTAAAGGTACACAAGAGTGCGCATCTAAGAGGTTTTTTTACAATAAAGAAATATATTTCAAAAATAATAGACTGCATTTGGGAAAAAAAAGAACCCAATTACTTACAAAAGTATTTTATCTTCAAAAAATTAACAAAAGCTTATTAAAATGCATAAAAAAGGTACTTTATTAAAATAATGAAAATGCGCACTCTTGTAGACCTAAATTTCACGAGAGTGCGCATTGTGGAATATAAGAGTACGCAATTACAAACATGTCACATTCAAAATTTCCAGCCACATATGCAGTGCAACTTTCATGCCACCACTGCTGACATAGATGGCACTGAATCCAATCTTCCTTAAGAGGCTCAACAAAATGTTCTGCACAACCAGGACAGAGAACGTCTGCACTTTTCTGATTGCATTTGTTACCTTTGCCTGCATTTGTTATTTTCTTATCACATTTCAGCTTCTTTCCTCTTGATTTTTTCTTAATATTGTCCTCTTTTCCAGAAAGGTTTTCGGCAATTTTTCGTTTAATATTTTTAGTCTTTGCTTTTGTTTGTTCTTCTAGCTTATCTTTATATGGAGTACTTGTCAGGATTTCTGATTTCTGGCTAAGTTTTCTTCTTTGTTGTTTTTCTGTTAATGTATAGGAAAAGGTCTAAGTTCTTCAGGTTTCGTGGAACAACTTGGGCCTGCATCTTCATGTAAAATAGTAAAATTGGTGTTTTTCTCTGGAGTTGATAGAATGGGTATTTTTGTAAGCTGATTTTCATTGCTACCTTTAGTAACCTTGGGAGAACTATTATGGGATTCTTCTACAATATCTTCGACCTCTGACAAGTTAAAAATGTCGATATTTTTATCATTTATGGCAGATCCAGTTTTACTATTTGAACTTTCATTTCCTGACAGAAAAGTGTCTTCTTCTTCAAAGATAATTTCTGCTTGAGACAAGTCAAAATTCTCAGGAAGAATGGTTTGATCTAATGGTAATGGTAATCCATTTTGGTCAAAACCCATTTCTACAATCACTGTCCCACCTTCGTTTTGGTTTTCCATAATAGTACCACTAAAAATATCTTCGTTTTCTCCATCATCATTTAATTCTTCGCAAGATCCAACGTTTCCTATATTTTGCTCGTCAGTATCCAACACAGAGTTATTAATTTTTGGAGAACCCAATCTTTCCATAGCTCTGTTTGTAACCAGCGAGGGACTAAAATCTTCATCATCAAATATTTGTGGATTATAGGGCCAAACGCCTGTAGCTTCAAAAGCCTTCTCTGCCTTTCCAATATTTGAAACAGTATTATAAGCGGGTTTTAAATAAACCTGCTACATGTTTTGAAGTAACGGGCTTTCCAGGGTTAGACACTAACCAGTTTTCAACAACTCTGCTGTAAGCAGTTTTAAATGGCACAAAGTATCCTCTGTCGAGGGGTTGGATTTTGTGACTCGCGTGAGGTGGGAGAGATAACAAATGTATAAAACTCTCCTTACAATACCGAATAACATCTAGACTTCTGTGTGATGAGTGATTGTCTAAAAGCAGTAGCACCGGTTTTTCAAGAGATGGTTTAACATTATTTCGAGTTCCTGTTGGTGCCCCTTGGAATAAATCTGGATTCATTCTCTTTCTTTTAAGAATCAACGCTGGTGAAACATAATATCCAGTTACATTCATGCAGAAAACTGCGGTAACCAGTTCTCCTCGTTCCCCACTAGAGACTTTACCGACATGTTTTTTGCCCTTCCCACTTAGGACTTTTGGAGTCTTGTTAGGAACAGTTGGTATACCTTATTATAAGTTTTTGTTATGAACGAATGAGTTCAAAGGTAAATATGTAAGTAAAACTGATTATTAATTTTATTTAATAAGTAAAAGTTTACCTCAGATTGATACGACCTGCACTTTGCTAGAGTACCGCGCTAACCAACTACACCATCAAGGTGCAAGCCCCAATCGATATAAATTTTATCTTTATGTATGTAGAACTGATGTTAATTCTAAACGCGGTACTCTAGCAAAGTACAGGTCGTAGGTTCGAATCCTACTCGAGGTAAACTTTTTATTTATGTATTAAATAGAATTAATAATAATTTTTACTTACATATTTATCTTTGAACTCATTCGTTCATAACAAAAACTTATAATAATTTAATATTAGTCAAGTTGCTTTGGTATGTGTGAATCCTTGCGATATTGCAGGCTCACATTCCATTAATATAAGTAATTTGATTGTAATCTCATCACATTTAGAATTTACAACAGTTCTACATACATAAAGATAAAATTTACATCGATTGGAGCTTGCACCTTGATGGCGCAGTTGGTTAGCGCGGTACTCTAGGAAAGTGCAGGTCGTAGGTTCGAATCCTACTCGAGGTAAACTTTTTATTTATGTATTAAATAAAATTAATAATAAGTTGATATACCTGTTTCATCCATGTTAAAAATTTGATTGGCAGAGAAATTGTACTTTTCATACATTATTTTCAGGTTTTTAAAAAATAATTCAATTTGAGGTTTATTGAAGCCTACCATCCTACCTAAGAAACATTGCTCAGGTTTACGCAGTGTGATATTATTTCGTTGACAAAAACCTCGCACCCACGTCTTACTCGCCCTCTTCAAGCTTTCATTAAAACAGTGCTTTATTTTATTGGCATTAGCAAACTGAAAGGCGAAAGTCATTAGATCTTGCATGGTTATACCATGTCGATCCATTTCTTTGACATATTCCGCCAGTTCAGTTTCTTTTTCTGGTGAAAAAACTGTATTAAAATTAAAATTAATTTTCTACGTATTTCTTCCATTAATTCTTCTGTGAACACTAGTTTTCTTGAACTTTTTCTTTTATAAGTGCCCATTTTAAAACCTAAAGATGAAAAAATTACGTTAGATTGCCCATTTGCAATATTAACGTTTTTTAAAAATGCGAATACACAAGAGTACGCACTGCGCACTCTTGTAAAATGTTAAGTGCGTACTCTTGTATATTTCCGCCGCATGGTAAATTTCAGTCTTTAATTAACAAACACACAGATACTGGAGTTCAATTTTTACAAAATACTTACCAAATAATACTATATTTCACTTGGAAACACTCAAACTATTGTTTAGCACCGTAACTTTCACTAAGGACGCTAAATTAGACCGCGTAAATGTTACAGCTGTGACAGCGGTTTGACCACTAATACAGATATCTTCAATGTTGACACACCAGCAACGGAAACTGCAACATTAGAGGTTTCTATATGTTTATACTAATTCGATGATTGAAAGCTAGATGGCGATACGCGATTTTTATGGAAAATATTCACAATGCGTACTCTTGTAGACTGCGCGCTCTTGTATGACTTTACCCTAAACTGTCTACAAGCAGGTAGACCCGCAGGAAATCTGAAGAGTGTATCCAAAAAGAGGAAAAGATACCTTATTGAAAATATGATGGCAAATAAACCAAATGCAAAGTCTTACACATAACTGTGCAGGTGTAATTAATATTTATTTTATTATTAAGATATTGAGAATAAAACGTTTATTTTAAAACACTATTTTGTATATTAGCCTTATCCCTATGTTTTCAGACTTACCTTTTTTACTTTATTTAATTTTAGATTGGAAATTATAAATAAAAATGAAAATTAGGGAACGGACGTAAGAAGAAAACCTCAAATTAATTTGCGAATGATAAATGGATATCTGTTATATATCTCTTGCGTGCTTTTTAAAATCACCAATTCGGATAGGGTACGGAAATTTCCGTACCCTATCCGAATTGATGATCCCGGTCATGAATTCGTATAGGACACGTAATGTAGCTTCCAGGTACGTACAGGGTAATTGGCTTACTTAAACTAAAAACAAAATATAAAGCTAAAAATTTATTTGGAGGGACCTTATAAGTAAGAAAATAAAATTTTATAGCCTTGCACCTTGTGCGAGATGGTGGGCAACCGCTGTTGACCGCCATCTTGGAAGTTGAAAGAAAAAAAATTAAATGCGCCAAAAATTTTAATTTCAAAACTAAATCCCCAAACCAAGCAAATAAATTATTAAAATGTGCTAAAAATGCTAGGAAGGAGCCAAGTTTCAAGTATTTCGAGCCTTCGCGTCGCCATCTTGTTGGCCATATAGTTAAGCCAGTTTGAACCAAGAACAAAAAAATGCATTGAACTGGTTGAAATCTACGACCGGGATATCTGCAATTGCTAAATTTATGTCCTATAACATTTAATATAATTTTCATACCTTAAAAATCGATAGTTCGATCAGCTTAGTCAGCTAATATGGATGGTCCAGGTTCGTTTGGTTGAGCAGTATTATCATCTATGGAGCACTCCTGTATCTCCGACTGTTCTTGATCGTCGTCTAGCATGGAGGGTCTGTTGCTGCATGCTTCACCATTGCATTTTCCACTCATCGCGGTGCATGGAAGCCCTTCTCGGCGACAGTCACATTTTTGAGCACAGTTACAAAAAACCAACTTCAATAAATGTTCGGGGGCCAGAGGGTCAAGTGTAGGAATTGGCAAGAGTTGTCCTTCTTTTTTCTTCCATCCCCAATCAGTAGTAGGAAGTTCTACCCCACGCCAAGACTGAACTTGATGAAAAACTCTGTAGCTGTGATGCTTTGCTATTCCGGATGTTGGTGGTAGCACCGAGAGATTAAGCTTTCCATAAACTGGTTGTTTAGCTATAACTTTTTTATAACAGGTAAATCTGGTTTTGCTTAAGTCATCTGAACAAACACGGCCATTGTATAATAATTTTAAGAAATACTCCCCGGTTTGAGCAATATCCTCTTTAGTGGAATGTGTATCACTGAATGCAGAAACCTTTTGCCTTAATGTCTCGTTCGATTGCAAAAGTTTAAAAGCTTTTTGCCTTTATTGAAAAGTGAAGAGGTTGTATCGCAACCTGTAACTGCATGTAGAAAAGCAATGTGATTTTTTATATCCCCAAGTGCTTTCTGGATTAGCTTGCTATTAAACACTTTTTGTGGCTTAAACTTTGTTGCTGGAATTAACATAAAACATTCTTCATTACTTTTTGCTAGAGTTATCATTATAACCAGGAGATCAGTGTCCTCGCCGACTATAACTCCTTTCTTATTTTCATTAGAAAATGTGAGAGCTGTATTCACGATATAGGTGTCAGCATCCCCCGGAGAAATTTGAACCTTAAATTTAGCAGCTGTCAATTTTGCGGCCAAGAATGAAATAAAGTTTTGTTCGATGAATTTTTCAGAAATTCTGACTGCGTAGAAGAAGGAAAAATTTAATCAGCTACAACAATATCCACTTACTTCTTATTCTTATTTGTTCTTCTAATATGCTCTGCATTTTTCGTACCGCATTCATTTCCATTGTAGTCATCAAAAACAATAATACTGTCAGGGCTACAGTGTCTTTTTATATAGTCGATGTAACTGTCACATATTTGGGAAAACGAAACAGGTTTTGGCCAGATCACTCTATGCAAAAGGTAACCACCGTCTAACACAAAACAAGGTTCTAAAGGTAATGCGACAGTTGTCGGACAGCATTCTTCTAGGATACCAATTAAAGATGACTTTTTCCCTTTTCTCAATGAAATAGAATCAAACAGGGATGTTGGCCGTGGAGCTAATTCATACTTTAAACATGATTCCAGTTCTTCGTCAGTCTTTACAGTGCAAACTATTCGATGAAAGAGTTGGTTGGAATCGATGTTGATTTCTTCATTGCCGATGTTTATTGTTTTCATAATAGCTGCCATATTTTTCACTTTATCCTTGCGCAAGAACGTTGCTTTATCAAAAGGTTTTCCAAACAAACTTGTTTTGAGACATTTGACCTATTACTTTTGCGTTATCAGGTTATCACAATTTACTGAAATATCTACTTTTAGGCCAGTACTTAAAGAAATCATGTGTCGAAAGCGCCTTCAAAGGGAGAGTGATTTCGAAGCCAAATTAAAAATTTATTAAAATCAGCGGTGTCTCGTATTTTACGGGAGTCGCGTAGCTCTACATGTTGCTCACTGTATAAGGGCGATACCCCAGCATATTTTTCTACCGCACATATAAGGTTTACAGTGCCCGGAATTGTATTAACCCAGCGTGCGATTGTTGAATCTGTCAGACCACGGCCACATGTCTTCCTTCCACTTTCATGGATCTCATTAACACCTGCTCGATAGTAAGGTCCGTCCAAATGCCACTCCAGAATTTTGATGTTCGACGAATAGTAAAATATCCACTGGCAACAAATTTGTCATACTCCTCTTTAGGCATATGAGTGGCAAGTTCTAGCATAAGCTGTAAATAAGCATTTTGCATAGTGATTACGCCCAGCAGCGTGTAAAAAAGGCAACATACGATGAACTGAATATAAATGCAATTGCCAATCGCCTGTTCTTTCAGCTCTAACAAAAGTAAGCAATATTTGTACCATCTCAATATACTGGCTCCAAAGCGCTGCGGTACGATTTCTGGAGGACTCGCTCTTTAAAATCGACTCTAATGCTGAGGGAATTAAAGATACATCCTCGTAAACAGCATTATCATCGGAATCGTTATTACTGGAGTTTAACATGTTTTCATAATGCATTTTAATCTTCTTAATTTGGTCACCTGAAGTCATTTCCTTTTTGATTAGTTGTTCCAGAAGTATAGTACCGAGAGCGAGTAGAGTTAATACGTGGCCTCGGAATGCTCTAGCTCCCTCCGTCGGGGGAATTTTCTTTCATTATTGATATCAATTCTTTTAAGTCATACTGCCATTCATCATTATTTTCTAAAAAATTACACAGCTCATAAAATGCTTTATGCTTTGTCAAGTTTAAAGCGTTTTTATTATCACATGATTTTGACTTATTTCCCTTGGGATTACTTCCATGTTGGTTAAATAAAGCATAGCACGATTTATGGTATCGGGCTTCGGACGCTACTAAGTCTATAACTGAATTTACACGTACCAGAACTTGATTTCCCCATTCGTCATCACGCTCGTTACAAATTTTGATAATATTGTCTTTTATTTTCATAGTTGAGGCTAATGAAATAGGATTTCGCTTCGGATGGTTATAGTCCGGAACTTCGGCACCAAAAAGACACATGGTTTTAAAGTTAAACTGAAAGTCTAATTGCCGTAAATCCCGATGAGGCTTTTCTTTGGATTCCTGCTCTTTCTCTTTTACACGCAGTATATACATATATCTACATTTTGTATGTACTTCAACGGAATCTTTGTTTTCAAGCAGTATATGCACATTATCATTTCGAAGAACACTCATTCTTTTCATATTTTCAATTCCTTTTTGCACTTTAACTATTTGTCCGCCAATTAAAGTTTTCTTACACAGAACACAAATGTCCGAAGTTTCCATATAGGGATATAAAACACAAAGTTATTTCTACACCAGAATGTAGTAATTTCCGCCCTATTCGAAAACTAGACGCGACTTCCTCTGCTACGTACCGAGGAGAACTGAACTGCTGCAATGATGCCGCTCTGCGTAGTGCGCAGTGACTTCCACCCGTCCCGCGTCCCCGTCACCAGGCGCACACTGCAACATCAGAAATTATGAATTGCTATACTTAAGGCTACCCGTTTACCAATTTTTAGCTTTATATATTGTTTTAAGAAATCTTTAGTAATAATTGGCTAATTACCCTGTACAGGGTGTCCCAACGATAGAGTAAAGTAAGTTTATGCTTAACTAGAATTATTTGTGTAAATATTGTATGGACCATGGGGTAGAGGTAAGAAGTGTGCATTTTTTAAAATATTGGAAGTTATACAGGGTGTGCCAGAAAAGCAGGACGTGAAAAGTATGATTTTTTAAATAGAACACCCGTATTTGATTTTAGTTTTTAATTCTACGTGTCCATACAAACATATTTTGTCATACAAAAGATTGGCTGAAAGTTTTAGTTCTTGAGATATTCGCGTTTAAAGATTATTATGGTCATTTTCGTGGGGTTGATGAATGGGCAATTGTTCCGTTATTTCACAATAAAAAATTGATATTTCGTGTGAAAAATGAGTGATATTATACTAACGTTTAGACCGAGTAGTATTTCTAATTTTCTCAACAGGGTGTTTGTTATAACCATTCAAATTTGAAAATTCTCAAATTAAAAAAATCAGTTTTTTAATTGCACACCCTATATATTTTTATTTCATTTTATTCGGGATTAAAAATCTATCATTTTTGTCAAATATATCCTATATCTATCTTTGATAGTTTTCGAGTAATTTCGATTTTTCACACTAGCTACTTTATTTTCGATAACATTGCATTGCGTGGATCTTGGTAGCCATGGAAAATAATAATTGCGTTACTAAGATACAAAGGTTTCCTACTTGTCAAAATAAACACATATTAAATTTGTCGTTTTCGCATTTAACTTGTTATCAATTCTTGTATCAATTATGGATTATTCGACAAATGAATTAATTGATATGATATACGTGTTGGGCGAGGCTGAAAAACCGTTTATTGGCACAACTAATCTACAAAATGAAATATCCTGAACGTCGAATACCTACTACTGTTGGCTTGGAAAATTTGATGGATAGATTTGATTCTAGCGGTAGTGTTAAATACTTCAAACGTAAAGTTGTTAATAAAAGGGCAGCTAATGAAGAAAAAGAACTTGAAATATTATTAAATATTCAAGAAAATCCCCAAGTGAGTTCTAGAACATTAGCGACGATATTTGATACCTCCAAATCAAACGTGAATCGAACAACGCTGAAGTATAAGTACCATCCATATCACATTGAGCTTCATCAAGAATTGCGAGAAGAGGATTTTGCAAGACGAATTGAATTCTGCAATATCATTAATCAACGGCTGCAATTAAATAACAACTTTTGTGCTCCATAATGTTTTCCGATGAGGCGACGTTTAAAAGTAATGGTGCTATAAATCGGTATAATATGCACTATTACGCCATTGATAATCCATTTTGGCTACGAGAAGTTCAAAACAAAATTATTGGTCACTAAATGTGTGGTGTGGTATACTTAATGACCAAATTATCGGTCCCTATTTTTTTGATGATCCATTAACGGGCCGCAGCTATTTGCATTTCTTACGTGAAGAATTGCCTGTGTTACTTGAGGATATCAATTTAGAAGGACGACTAAATATGTGGTTGCAACAGGATGGTGCACCTCCACATTTTTATCGGGACGTAAGGGAATTATTGAACCAGCAATACCCGGAGAAATGGATAGGACGTAATGGCTTTAAATTATGGCCACCCAGGTCATGCGATTTAACTCCACTGGATTTTTTCCTATGGGGATACATAAAAGATCGGGTGTATATTATTAAACCTACAACAAGGGAGGACATGAAAAATAGAATTCGCGAAGCTTGTCGCACAGTGACCCCTCTTATGTTATCCGAAGTGAGACAGAACATGAGAAAAAGGCTCAATATGTGTATTCAGCAAGAAGGCCGTCTATTTGAGCATTTACTAAGACGCAATGTTGAATAATTATTGAATTACTGTTTCTCATTAATAACAACTGTTAATATTCTCGCTTAGGTGGTTTGTTTTATTTCGTCGCAATTGTTTTCCATGGCTACCACGATCCACAATAATGTTATAGTATCGTATGTAACGTAGCTAGTGAGAAAAATCGAAATTCCTCGAAAACTATCAAAGATAGATATAGGATATATTTGACAAAATGATAGATTTTTAATCCCGAATAAAATGAAATAAAAATATATAGGGTGTGCAATTAAAAAAACTGATTTTTTTAATTTGAGAATTTTCAAATTTGAATGGTTATAACAAACACCCTGTTGAGAAAATTAGAAATACTACTCGGTCTAAACGTTAGTATAATATCACTCATTTTTCACACGAAATATCAATTTTTTTTATTGTGAAATAACGGAACAATTGCCCATTCATCAACCCCACGAAAATGACCATAATAATCTTTAAACGCGAATATCTCAAGAACTAAAACTTTCAGCCAATCTTTTGTATGACAAAATATGTTTTATGGACACGTAGAATTAAAAACTAAAATCAAATACGGGGTGTTCTATTTAAAAATCATACTTTTCACGTCCTGCTTTTCTGGCACACCCTGTATAACTTCCAATATTTTAAAAAATGCACACTTCTTACCTCTACCCCATGGTCCATACAATATTTACACAAATAATTCTAGTTAAGCATAAACTTACTTTACTCTATCGTTGGGACACCCTGTACAAGTAGTATACAGTTCATTGTACCGTATATCTCATTTATCTACGCTGTATATGAACTGTATACCATACAGTTCATTGCATATAAGTAGGTTAACGCTGGGTAATTTCTGGGACACGAATACAGATGGCGTGCGCATTCGATGTTAAACGCTTCCGTGCTTCTCAATATAAGAAATATTCTAGCTGAGGTTATATACTTGGTATATCTTGGTCCTAAGAACAATTATGTACTCATAAAAATTTTAATTTCATAACGCGGCTCGAGTATCCTCGCCACTATGAGTCGTGATCCAGAGGTATACCTAAATTGTCATACTTATAATACGTATGCAAAGATATAGGTTTGCATATGAGCTATTATTCAACAGAAAACAAAAAACTGATAGGCATTGTAAAGTATACATCGCTATTTTGTCGAAATATTTCGTAAAGTAACCGTATTAACTGACAGTTATTAAAATTAATTTTTTGACATTTTTTAGAATGAGTTTTGTTAATCAAAATCCCCCTTTTTTACTTATGAGTAAATATTGAAAATGTATAACTGGTTTGGATTGACGTACATAGTAAAAAAAATTGTTTAAGAAAAAGGCTTACACTAAACTAATTAATAATAGTTATTAGGTGCAGGATGTGCAGCGGTAGGAGATATATTAGGAACAGAGGTTAACAAGTTTCTATCTCCTAATGTACAAGGTTCAATACGCGACGCAGCAGGTAGTGTAAAAACACTTTGTACGCTGGGAGGGGTGATGCTTAGCACAGGAACTGCTGTAGCATGTGTAGGTACCATGAATCGTTTCGTCCTTGTTAAAAAGGCTGTAAGCAACATCTACATTTATTGGCAAATGTTTATTGTCACATTCTAGTGTCTTGCTGGAAACGCAGTCGTGGCTGCGTCGTTTTTCTTCTGGGCAGCTTTTTTGTCCACCTCAACATCTACTGGCAAATATAGCTTTGCAGCTACCACAGAATCACTCCGAACGACGATGGAACAATATGACAGCAATCCGAAGTGTAAGAAAGCTATGGATCATTTGCATAAAACCGTGAGTATATTTGCACCTGTGCATGTAGCATATAACCAAGGAATGTTTGGTTTTGAGTTTGAAAAAATATAATCTTGCTTTTCTAAAACTGATTTCGATTCAGCGAACCTTGTTCTACGACAAATCCAAAATCAACGGAATAGCATTTTTTGAGGTTGCATACCATTAGCCAATTTTAGAAATTTATGAAAGAATTTAAACTTCTTCGCTGACCTGTCTATAGCGACAGGGCATTATTTTTTGCTATTTTGACATAATATTCATGCAATAACATTTGGCATGTAACGAATTAATGCTGCTGAATTATATTTTCGATCAAGAATAAAATTCCTAATTATATACACGTGTGTGTGCGCTGGACAGAGATGGCAAAATTTATTGCTACATGATAAATCAAATCATAAAATTTAAAACTTATTCAATATATATATATATATATATATATATATATATATATATATATATATATTGAGATGATTAGAAATTACATGGTACAATGCTAAGTAAATCATATAGTTATAAATTTCATTATTTAGTACAAAAGGTACATTTCGATATAAAAGATTAGGTAGGGACGGTTAAGTAACATTGAGATGGACCTAAATTTATATAATTCATAATAAAATGTTAACATAACGATAAACGACAACATATTACACATGAGTGTAGGGTACGATAGGTGTCGTAATGGAATAAATCAATTTCCTTATTAGTTAGTAGGTTTATTTAAGTATAATTTTCCCTAAAGACATGAATTACAGGCTGTAGATAACAAACGTGGTGTTAAAACTAGCATTAGGCAGATATCAATGTCACAACTACAGTGTACGCAGACAAGATATGTGAAAACGTTCGTGTTAGCGCGAAAACGTAAAATGAGTGCTAAAACTAAAGAAAAATAGAATAAATACATTTGTTATTAACAATGAGACATGGATGGTCCAGCAGTTCTGGAGTTATTGTGAATAATTAACATTTACAGACTTAAATTAGTGATATTTAACAATTCTATACAAGTCGTATAAGAACTTATAAACTTCCAAAAGTGTGAAAATAAATTAATATAAGACATAAACAATAAGGATATACACTTTCACAAACATTTAAAGTGCCTAATAATGTAAAATTTAACATTTAAAAATTATTATATTGATTTAAGGTTATGTTATTTCCTCACATATAAATTATATAAAATTGTTATAGATTGGAACCAATTGGCCTAATTAAATTATAAGAGGTAAAAATAATAAACTAGCCTCAATATCGAGTCACAAATCACGATATTAGTGACAATTTTACCGAAATTAGTTTTTAAGGGTATATGTAAATTTGAGATAATTTTCCTTTCAAATTGGCCGTAGGCATATAAAGGATTTGTATTTACATGTAGTAGCATCCCATATTCATGTGGAAATCAATTCCAGGCCTGAAAAGTGCATAAAATTAGTATAAAATCAAGAAATCAATGTGAAAATTAACATGTTTAATAAGTGGAGCAAGTAGTTCGTGTAAGGACTTATTTTATTCGAAAATTTGTGTAGATTCCAAAAATGTTGTTAGTTTTAAGATAGATTAATGGGTTCAATAGTTATAAGCTTGTGAAGAAAAATTTAAAATTAAGAAAGTTGTTAGCCAATCAGAATTAAGAAAATATTTGAAATAGTTGTTGATAACAAAAGATGAATTTGGTTTCTAGCCAGTGCATATAAATAGAAGTGCTGGAGGATTAGGAGCTCTCTCTGTTCTCTGTTTTCTGTGTTCTAACACCTTGCATAAACAAGATGTTGCCAAATTTTTTTGCTCGTAAATATTTTAAATAAAATAACGTCACTTCAATAAAAGTTATGTGCGGTTTTAGTATCAGCAGTTTAAAACAAGTGATATTCATTTGTCGTTAAATAAAGGTAAGGTTAGTTTACCTCTAAATAAATTCGGTTGTTGTCGACAGCTACGAGTGAAAATATTTTCCGGAGATTCGATATTGTTTTTAAGTTTGTTGTCTTTTGATACTGATTTTGTTAATTGTTTTCGTTTCGCTGTTATTATATTTTTATTATTGGAAGCGTGTTTAATTTAAATAACCTCCAAACTAATGGTGCATTTCAAAAATTATTTTGAAATAAAAATTAATAAATTGTGATGATCCTGAAAATAAAGAATCATCAAATAAGAAGAAACATTAGTGAAACTTACCTAAAGAAATAAGCATTATCAAAGAAGCAGATTTGGATATCAGAGGAGCTGGTTTCAACGGTCAACTCCAGCATCGTAAAGAAGATAAGGAGGCCATTTTGAGTGAGTGTACCAATTTTATTTACGTAATTGTTGACATTGATATTTTTACTTGTGTGTTAATTATGTCCATATTTTGTAATAAACATGATGTGCGACAACTTGTATTCATGTCCAAAGGGAACATTAATTGATCTAAAAATAAATGGTTATTATAGTATTTAATAAATTTAAGCATAATTATACTTACATGTAATAGATGTGGTTTCATTGTACAGTCATTGAAAGATCATATGAATGCGTACCTATAGCGCATGGTCAGATATTATACATTTGAAGATTGTTTGTGTACAGGATGTTGCACGTATATATCGATGCAATTTGAAAATTATATTTCGATAACTTCAGACGAATTGAAAATAATAAGATATAAATTGGCAACAACTCAATGTAAATTAATCACATTACCCATTATTATAAAATTCATAATTTACATAATAAATCGACAAGCTAATAATTTAATTGCCCATATAGTTTTAAAGTACCTTCTAAATTTGATCCCTATCCCCTGTGAAAAGTCTTAATATGCGACTGTTAAGCTAGCTAGGCATTGCAAGTAAATTCAATGTAGAATAAGTATAGTTAGGCATAATAAATATAAAAACAAATAAATATAAAAAATATATCAGTTCAATATATATACATATAAACTATATACCTAAACATAATAAATAACGAAAATAATTATTCATTAGGCATTTTACAACTAATAACCTGTTTGCTACTTATAGTTACAAGGTAGCGTTGTCGATCTTGCACCCATCGTTGTGCTCTAAATCAATTAAAGGCGCACACATGCAGTGCTCTTGTGAGCGACCGCATAGAAACCTACGAGACTGGAACCAATAGTGACGGATTATTCACCATTCGCCACTCGAGGTCGGTGATTGCCACGTTCTGCATTCCTACACCAGCAATTGATTAACCCTATATGTTTCAAATCCCACATACCTGAAGGTACACGCTGTTTTCCCACTGTTCTGTTGTAGGTTAAGAAGATATGCTCATTCAACGTTGTTCTACCAATGATTAAACTTGCCTACTTCCCCAACGAAAGTTGTGGTTGGCCTGCACCAGTTGAAATTTGAAGCTTTTCCGTCGATACAAAGCTGACCACGTGTCTGACACCGTTTTAGCAACGTAGTTTGGGATGATTACTATTTATAAAAGAACTTCGTTCACTTATTTACCGTCCCGGTGGTAGCTCCGCGTGGACACATACCCCTGTCGGTCGCTCCAAACCCCTGTACACCAGTCAGACACACGTAATAATATTTAAACACATTTACTTGATCGATAGACGTAACGACATGTTTCCAATGTTAAATTTCTTGATTTTTTTTTAGATTATTATGCAGGGGCTTCATTGAGGGCCGATCGTAGCCGTCAAGCCGCTCCGTGCCAAGATCAAAAATGCCTTACACTGACTTGTCCGGTGGTTTAAAAGCGTAACTATGTATAATACCAGTGAATTATTTGTGTGAAAGAAAGAAAAAGTATCAGTCAAGGATCATTAATCATCACACGGCATTGTGTTATTTTACGTTGGACGGTATATTTTTGTGAAGATTATTCACAAGTTAAGTTCTAACGGGTCACATAACTTACACGAACAATTAAAATCATTATTGAAATTTTGTCTAATGGGTCGTATCAGCTCAGTTACATGCAAAATAATTTCCAAACTGAGTAGACCTTGTTTGTTGTTCTTTGTGTCTTTTCTTAATCTTGGCAGAGTAGCACAGTTTTTGTAAGAAAGTTGTTCTATGAATTATAGGGATAAGATGCCACTCTTGACCTACAAGCCAGTACACACGATTTTCCGATTCGGTAGTGTCTGAATTTTTTTTATTTCCGTGATCCACTATGCGTCGATACATTGATTTCTAATCGTCTTCTGGTGTAAAATTAGCTGCCCAGGTTTCAACACCTGTTATCATATAGTAGATCGTTATTAGAGTCGTAATTCTCCAAGCATACCAGTTACTTCCATTCGTTTTACCATGTGTTTTACAGTAAGAATCGTTGGTACCTATCTCACGCACGCTTTATGTAATTTTTTCTCGCAGTTTTATATATTATGAAATTTGTGATAAATGACTTGCATATTCAGAAATTGCGAAACAGATTTTCTCGTTCACTTCCAGTTCGCTGTGTATCATGAACGACCTTGCCTTGCCTTTTTTCCCAAACTGTAAATATAGTTACAGATTGATCGAGCTGGATCTCGCCGAGATTAACGATATACGCTTAAAATATCTGGTAAAATTGATTTTTTACCATGTTTCTTTGGCCGAGATTTATTCACCATCTGGGAATTTCATCAATACCCTTTTATGCGAATTCATTAGGCTTGATCCCGCTAAGATTAATGAGATATGATTAAAAGAGGTTATTGGGATGAATAATATGTGAACTATCTGATAGAATTTATTTTTTTACTATCGCCCTTTTAGCGGAATTGACTTTCACCATCTTGAAAATTTACTACATGAACCAGATTAACTAGAATTAAGGTAAATTCACACACACACACACACACACACACACACACACCACGCACAGCACACGCACACGCACACCACACGCACGCACGCATGCACGCACGCACGCACCACGCCCACGCCCACGCCCACACACCACATCGCACACGCACACGCACATGCACACACGCACACGCACACGCACACGCACACGCACGCACCCACCCACCCACCCACACACACACACACACACACACACACACAACACACACACACACGCACCACACACACGCACCCACGCACGCACGCACGGACGCACGCACGCGCACACACGCACGCACACACACACACACACACACATACACGCGCGAACGTACACTCACACATATATGCACACGCAAGCATGTTCGCCCTCTCCCCATACACACATCATGGCCGATCTTGGTGAAACTTTATCAAACGTTGTATATAACTCGATTTAACAATAGTGAAAAGAAAGTCGATTGCATAACCTTATATACCTACAAATTTATATGGAGATTGTAAGGTAAAAGTAAATGTGTTGCTCATTGATCTGATGAACTTGTGTAAAATTGTTTTAGTAAATTTCTAAGACAGTGAAAATCGAGCCCGCTGAAAAATACAATAATAAGAAATAAATTCTTCAGATAATTCATCACAATATTTTTTCGCATCTCTTTAATTTTAGTAAATATAATGACTCTGGTCAATTTTGGTAAAAGAATCTTATTAAATTTCCCAGATTGTAAAAATTAATATATCAATCCCGCATAGTAAAAAATAAAGTCTACCTTATAAATCAAATATATTGAACGCGTCTCTTTTATTTCCCCGAATCTCAATAGAAGTAATGATGGTACTTCTAAGATGTGATTAAGACCGAACTGAAATCAGTTTTGAAAACTGAATTTCAGTGGAAATGTTCGCAGATTCGAAATGTTTACTTGCAACGGCGCCTTGTTTTATTTTGTCTTTACAGTGGGCGAAGTTTATCCAACGCTACTCTTCCACTTAATCCACAATAAATTCACAAAATGACCATGCCCGAACTGTAATTCAAACCCTGGAACAAGGTATCCCAGTTTTTTCATATTTTAATAATCCATTTTCGATTTTAGTTAAAAATTTGTCCTCTTCAGAACAAAATTAAGCTTGCGATTTATTGACCGAAATGCAGCATTTGCTTGGTAAAGCTGAAGAACTGGTAGCTTCCTTAAGGAATTATTTTGAAATGGTAACAGCAGCCCATTAATACCATTGGTGTATTTTGTATTACTTAAACTTTTCATTCGATTAATGTACCCTAGTGTGCTGTAGTAGGGTAGGCGATTATAAGTTTGAACAATCGATAATTGAGTAGCTAATAATAATAATCGATTAATCAAATAATCGATTAATCAGATAATCAATTATTCATATAATCGAGTAATCAACAAAATAATAAATAATGAGTGCAATGAAAATGTATTCGGTAAAAGTTAAATATATTCATATTTTTAATGCAAATATAATATAAAATACATATAGTCGAGTATAATATATAAGCTAGAGCAGTATGCGCAGAAAGTTTAATGTAGGTTAGAGTTGTGGGTAATTATAAGTTTGAACAATCGATAATAGATTACTGAAAATATTGATTTTTTGGTTAATCGATAATCAAATAATCAATAATTTAAATATTTGGTTAACCAAATGAGCAATAAATTAAATAATCGATTAACAAAATAATCGATTAATGGAATAATTGTTGCATTTAATGAGCGATAGATCATATAATGGATTAATTGATTATTTTCATATACATATCAATGCCCTATTAATCGATATTTTCACCTAGCCATAGTCTCAGCTAGCCTTTACTTAATTCGTTAACTGAATACTTCTATTTACCTTATTTTTAATTTTGTGTTTTGCATTGTACAGGTTGTCCCATTTTCGTATGTTTTACGGGCTATCTCGCTATTTTTTAGGTTAGAACATTGCGGTTTTCGCGACACCGTGCTAGCTTTTAATGAAATCAAAGATGCACTAATCAAATTTACCATAGCCATCTTAGTTTTTGTGCTATTTTGGAAAAAAATGCATTTTCAGTCATCCCCTGTAACTCTGTTATTGTCAGACATATTAAATAAGTTAAAACTGATATTTGTAGATTTTTATGTAGAATCCATTGGCGATACTCAGATTTTCTTTAGAGTCACAGTTTTGAGATATTGACATAACCTACTTTTTTTAATGGGACACTACATATTTTTTAAAATCTTTTCCCTTGCCAAGAGCTTTTCAAAATATAGCATAGTCTATATTTATTTTTATAAATAATGTGACAAAATGATTTTTTCTATAATTTACATTGATAAAAACAAAATAATTAATTAATCACAAATATTGTTCAAATTGCAGACCATTATGTCTCCTACAAGTTTCACAAAGTTTATAAATTCTTTTAATAGCATTTTCCAAAATAAATGATTGTCTTCGTAATTCTGCAAAAGCATTTTCCGTTGCAATTTTTAATTGTTGCATGTTGGCATATTGCCTTGAATAAATTTTATTCTTTAAATACCCCCACAAAAAAAATCCAAAACCGAGAGATCCGGTGATCGTGGTGGCCATCGAACAGGTCCATTTGTTCCAATCCATCTCCTGGGAAAACGTTCATTTAGCCAGTTTTGTATTATTCTAGCATTGTGGGCTGGAGCCCCATCCTGCTGGAAGAATATATCGTTCAGTTAAGCCAGTGGAATATCTTCTAAAATGTTCATAGTTTTTCTTGTAGAATTTGTAAGTACCCATTAGAGTTTAGGTTTTCTTCATAAATCTTGTAAACTATTTTTCGGTTAAAAATAAAGCAGGAGACATTAAATCCGAACCTGCCTTGACGCTGTCTAGGAAAAATCACGTGGGTGTTTTCTTGACTCCAAAACCGCGAGTTGTGTCTATTAAGAATTCCTATACTTGTGAAATGTGCCTCGTCTGACCAAATTATTTTTTTTCAAAATTATTGCCCTGAGTTTTCATATTTATAAACCAATTGCAGAACTCCAATCTACGTTCAGCATCACCAGGGTGCAGATGATGAACAAGTTTATACTTGTAGGGTTTGAATTTATGTTTTTTAAAATCATTTGCACTGTTGTTTTCGACACACCGGTCTCTCCATCTATTTTCCTGCTCGAGGTTTCAGGAGTGGCCTGAACAACTGCTAAAACGTTGATCTCTGATTCCTCGTTCTCTTTGTTGTAAACTCGGGGTCGAGGTTTGTCAAAACATCCATGTTGGCAAAGATTAAATTTCAATGTTTGAAATATTCTTCTGTCGGTTTGTCTTCTTTCGGGATATCTATATGACAAAATAGGTATATAAAATAAATACAAATTCTAAGGTAAAGATTAACTGACCTGCTCAGATAGAGTTCTAAGGCTTGGCCTGCGTTTTCATTAGATAATATGAAGCAGGTATTCATATCATATTTCTCAAAGTTTTCAAATTTTTGGTTTTGAGCTATATTAAAAATAATTAAACAAGAACGATAACAATAAACAAAAACAACGAATAATAATAAATATCAGCACTAAATTTGGGAAAATGAACGAGGAATAATTTGAGAGAAGCAGAAACTTCAAAAATCAAAGACCTAAGTAATGGCAGAACGTTAATTATTTTGTTTTTTGCGTTACCATGGTTACCCACGGCTATCCACTATTATCAATGTAAATTATAGAAAAAAATCATTTTGTCACGTTATTTATAAAAATAAATGTAGACTATGCTATATTTTTGAAAAGCTCTTGGCAAGGGGAAAAAGATTTAAAAAAAATATATAGGGTGTCCCATAAAAAAAGTAGGTTATGTCAATACCTCAAAAACTGTGAAATCTAAAGAAAATCTGAGTACGCCACTGGATTCTACGTAAAAAGATCTACAAACACCAGTTTTTACTTTTTTAATGTCTGATAATAACAGAGTTACAGGGGATGACTGAAAATGCAACTTTTCCAAAATCACCCTATAACACACAAACCGAGATGGCTATGGCAAATTTGATTAGTGCATCTTTGGTTTCATTAAAAAATAGCACGGTGTCGCGAAAACCGCAAGGTTCTAACCTAAAATATAAACAAGATACCCCGTAAAACATACGAAAATGGGACAACCTGTACTATACAAATTAAGGGTACCTGTACTATACAAGGCAAAATAAAATAGGTGTTTTATCAATTGATATTATATCGGCATTGATACATTGATAAAAGAGTGGGATTAACTGAAGGCTTAACTCTAATCCGTCAATAGCCTTTCCTACGTATAATTTACTAATTGTCACTTCTAAAAGTAATCACTGAATAAAATATTCATTAGTGATTTTTCGTACATATTCATTGGAGCGGAATGATGGAACGCTGCATCTTATGTAAAAAATAACATTTCAGCCAATAAAATTAGTTATTAATTAATAATAAATAATTAGGTATCAGTATATTTATTAATCTGAGTTTAATCTAACTAAAACTGGGCACCCCATTACTAACTATTGGAAGTTGGCAATAGGTACTATGTTTAATATTAAAATACTTATCTTTTTTGGGTTTTTTAATGGTGTATTTGTATATTAAAGTTACACAATTTGAACGTCTCGATAACACAGTTATCTTTGTCAGTAGTAATATGATCTATTAAAATTGTTAAAGATGTTGAAACAATTTTGAGAAGTTTGGAAAACTGAAAACATAGACATAACCCTGCTATTAATACAACAGTTTGATAAACGTATAAAGCCAACTGTGAAATACAATTTTAGTACAGAATAACTAAATCATTAAACAATTAAATATTGTTAAAACTACCTTAAAGATGACATCAACACCCTCTAACGGTCGAAGGCTAATAGTGAAAAATGTCATAACTAAAGAACAAATTTAACAAAATTTAATCGTTATGATGTAAGTGTAAAGTTGTGAAAAACATTAATTTGAAATTGATACAAGCATTCACAAATAGAAACATGACATCAATTAAAATAATCCAGTTAAGAGGTGTAAATTGCGCCGATTTAATGACACCTAATTAAGGTGTACTTAGGGAATGAGACAGCAAAACATGTAAATTGCGCCGTACAAGTATGAGGTAGATAATCACTTGGTAAATTAATTAATTAATTATGATTTGATGTAACTAGTGCCTAAAATGTATCTTTAAAATGCACACCTACAAGCATTACTGGTTTAAGTCGCCAAATCGTGGTTAAATTTTTGAATTTGTATACAGTGTGTGTAGTTAGTATTTTTATATAAATTTCATACTGAAACGTTAGTAAAACCTCTATGAATTTATATTTATATAGACGGATGCGTTGAATGGAATTATGCATTAAAATGTGAGTGCAAAGACTCACAGCTATTGTTCGTTCTACTTAATGAAGAAGATGATGATGCCCACAAATGTGGTGGAAATGTGCTGTGTGCAGTTAGGTAATGGTCCACTAAATAATCCGCGAATTCAGTAATTTTGGAATTTTCTGGTTGGGTAGCTGCTAACTCCAATGAGTAGCAATCTCCTACCTCACGAGGGTCTAAGAATACCAACCCGAACATGTAATGTAACCATTTTCCAATATCAGGGCTCGTTCTAGCCTTCATGTCACCCCGGACAAACAGACAATTTGCCGCCAGTTTTTTTTAAATAAAATAAAAATTATGTTAAAATCATTTATTTAAAAAAATATATGTAATACGTTACATAATATACATTTAAAAGGGCAAAACTTAAAAGTACTGCTACATATGAGGTGCATTTTATTGCTATACTTATATTCTATTAAGAAAGTACAAAAATATTGCATAACCAAACAGAGAAATTTTAGATTCTATAAAAATATAACTGAAAAATAAAGTAACCTAAAAGAAATCTTTCTTTCTAACTTTGATTTCCGCAAATGTTTTATTACATCTTTTAAGTTAACCTGATCAGCAATTTCATGCTCAATCGCTAAAATGGTCAACCCATTACGACGATTTTGCGTTGTAGTTGAACGTAAAAATTCTTAATCAATTGTAATTTGGAAAAACTTCTTTCTCCACTTGCAACAGTTATTGGTATACACAGCAATGCTCTTAAGGAAACACTTAGGTTTGGGGCACAATTTAACATTGTTATTAATTTTAGAACAGTGCTTGGGCTTTCTTTTTGCCCATAAGCCCAGATACTGCACAAATTTCTTCTGCTAATTCTACCCATTAATATCAACAGAATCACCGTGAGTTAAAATACTTTCTAGATCGTTGCAATGTTTTAAACGATTTTCTTTAGACATGCCCTTTAAATCATATATATTATATAAAAATTGAAAATAATTACTATGGCGACTAAGTTGTTTAAATCTAGTATCTATTGCATTTAGTGCCTGGTCAATTGTAAAATAAAAAAATCTACCTTATAATTTTGTTTAAGATTCTCGATCGGTTCATCTCGAGCTTCGTATGAGAAATTCCATTTTTTCTTCTTACGCGGTGTCGTGGTATTGTTGATTCAAAATTGGCTTCAACGTCAATTTCGTCAACCAGTTCTCTCGCATCAACAATAGTTTCATTAAAAGATTTATCCGATCGAAGATCCTGAAAAACTTTTGCAATTTTGCAAAAATCAAGCGCAGATGCTAGATCATAATCTTTTGCCTGCAACAATTTGCTTATTGGATTAATACAGTTTAAAATTTTATACCAAAGAACTATTGAACACTGAAATTTAAATGGTTTTATACAACTTAATAAACTCGAGGCTTCGTCCCTTATTAAATTATCAATTTCTTCATTCTCATAAATGCTTAGCAAGGCGTCGTATACGCCTCCGATATAAAATCTTAAAGGCTTTAAAGCTTCTATCTTACTCTCCCATCTAGTATCACTTAATTGTTTTAAAGTCAAACCCTGGACATGTTTTAGAAGAATTGCCCAGCGAAAAGTAGATGCTGAAAAAATACATATATCTTTTGAATCATATTAAAGAATTAGCGCCTTCCAAAGATGCTTTTACCATATCGTTAACTACTAGATTGAGAGAGTGACTACTACATGGGACGAAAGATCGAATTTAGGTTCTTAATCCTAGATTGCACTCCTGATTTATCGTCCCATATTAGACCCGTTGTCATATCCCTGTCCTCTTATATCCTGTAAATTTAAACCCAAATTATTAAGTTCTGCACTTATGATTTCAAACATTTGCTTCCTGTAGACCTTTCAACTGGAAAAAACCCAAAAGCTTTCCTTAATTTTAATTTCAACCTCATCCTGATTGGAATCAGTTTTATTGATTGAAACATACCTGATTACAAGTCATTTGCTCCACCTTAGAAATATCAAGAGTGCAATCTAAAATTGTCGAATAATATTTGGCTTTTTTTATTTCATTAATAATTTAAGATTTCACACTTTGATGCAACAGTTCTATTATGTCGTTTTGAATATTTTTCCCAAGATAGTGAGCTTTCGTTTCTTCTTTTTTAAGCACCCTACGTACGTGTTCTTCCATGACGGGATCAAATTCAGATAGCAGCTTAACTATTTTTAAGAAGTTACCGTTATTATGCTCAAACAGCTTGTCGCTTGTACCTTGGAAAGCCAGACAACTTTTACCAAGCATTTTAGTGATTTTAGTGATTCTTTTATAATAATTAGGTAAATTTCTACCAGTCTCATCTATGGAAATCTATAATTGTACAATGGTTTAGGTGGATATTGCCTTCAAAAGATTATTTCGGCGTCTGGTAGAATCATTGGCCAGATTGCTGGATCTGTACTTAAAAGTTGTTGAGCGCTTTCTATAGGTGCCACGTTGGTATCAATAGTGCTCTCATTTGGCGACGGAGCTGCCACTGTCAGTTGCAAGTATTATTTCAGGTATATCGTTCATTGTTGATCCTCATTTTCTCAGGTGAGTCTCTGTTGTCACTGTTGTCAGTGTCTTTCAATGCTGTCTTTGATGTAGAACATTTTGAATCGTCATTTGTTTTGGTACTCGGTACTCTGTAAATAATTTAGTAAAGTGCCAGCTTGTCTTTGCCTTTGCATTTTCTTTTCTACCCTTCGTTTTTTATATTCGCAACCAGATATCTTTTGCGTCCCTCGGGCATTCTGGAAGATACACAAAATATCTGAAATAAAACAAAGCAAATTATAAATTATGTACTAGTAGTAAAATAGTAACGAACCTACCACACCTGATACCTTTCAAATTTGAAAAAGTATAAGCACTTGTATTTTACATAATTTTGCCTCAAAATCTAAAATGGTATAAAATAGGGCAATTTTTCTTGTCCAATTTAGTCAGATCATGCATAGATTTATTCTAGAATGCTCAATGGTTAAATAAATATTTTATTTTAATTTTATAAAATACCTAACAAACTTTTGCTATTTTTAACAAAATTTTATTTATAAAACTAGGTAGGTTTACTTAAAAGGGATTACATCCAGTAGTTGATAATAAAAAAAAGTCAGTAAAAGGCAGGAATTGTTAAAAAAAGTCAAACTTTAGGGTATTCCGTATATTTCATAAACTTTTTTAAGGTATTTGAAAAAGCTCCTTCGCAGATGAAAATTAAATTTCAAAGACGATTTTTTAACGAAACATAAACAAATTTCAGTCCTTTTAAAGTTATCAAAACAACTCTTTTAACTTTTTAATTAATTTATCTGTTTTGTTCAAAAATCGTTTTCAAAATTTAATTTTCATCTGAGAAGGAGCTTCTTCAAATACCTACCTTGAAAAAGATTCTGAAATTTAAATGAAAGTTTATTTTTAACACGCTTATATTAGCTTCACTTATATGTTTGTTTGCTTGTCTGTCTGTTTGTAACCGACTTCTTTGAACAAGCATGCGCGCGGTCGGTGATACATACGATACAAGATACGGCGCATTTGGGATCCAATGCCTATCCTTCAGACCGAGTAAGTCCTTTCCAATTTTAGTTCCAAATAAACTGTCATGTTATTTTTGCAAGGAAAACCATCTCATTTTTGATTGTGACCAATTCAAGACATTAGATATTTCAAGTAGAGTAAGTCAATTATTTGAAGCTAGGTAATAACTGTTTCGATCCTACCCATTCTACAGCTCAATGTAAATAAATATAGTTTAAACAAAATTAAAAACACGCTTTAATGATCAATCGAATTAGAAAACGAAAAATAAATATAGTTTAAAAACTAAAAACACGATATAATGATCAATCGAACAAAGACTTGAAAATAATTTTTATATCCGAAGTTCGTAATAAACGATAAAGAGAAAAAGTTACATACATATTTTATTTTACGATACATTAATAAATCACTATATTATCAATATTTCACATTTATGAGTTAGTTTTGATTAAAAAGTCTGTAATTTTCGATTATTTATTACATTTCGTAGACAAAACAGTTTATCCCACAATTTTCGATTTACATTTTTGAAACATCGTTTGCAGTGATTTGCTGTTTTTTCTGTCCGGTTAAATTAACACAAAAAACTGTTATCTTTTGATAATTTGCCGCCTACACATTTTCATCTTTAAATTTTAGTGTTTTATCTGGGTTCTTTAATTTAAAAAAATAGCCCAGTTTCGTCGCCATTATCACTAAAATTACCCTTGATATTAGGCCACTTATTGTTTAACTAGTCTGTTAATTAATTTATTAGAATGACAAGTTTATTAGGAAAAACCCTGCAAGGCCAGCGTGTACAGTATTGTTAAAATACATAATTACGCTTTAGTATTAATTTAAACACCAATTAAGAAAGTATTTAGGCAGGCATTTATAAGAAAAAAATTACAGAAACCTTATCTTTGGACATCAATTAATCTACATGCTTGTTATTTATTTTACTGGCAGAATACTTGCTTACTTTTGTGTAAAATTTAACGGACGGAAACAATTTTTCCGAGCGTTATATCCGAAAGTTCGTTGTTTACAGGTTTATTATAACAAACAATATTTATAAGGGATCTTATGGATAGTGTGACGGGATTTTTAAAACTAGTACGTTATACCCGGAAGTTCGTTATAAGCGGGTTCGCTATAAGCTGCTTTGACTGTATATAGATGAAAAACAAGTGTTTTAGCTTTCTTGTAAAAACAGTGATAAGAAATGTTTTTACAAATGAAAGGCGGCATGCTATTATTATTAATATTTTAATTTTAACATTTTCTCACATTCTGAGAGTAAAAATGTCGCCCCTAAAATTTGCCGCCCCGGACAAATGTCCGGGTTGTCCGGTCTTGGAGTGAGCCCTGCCAATATGGTATTCTGACGACAAACCCAATATCTGAATTTTTCGGTACCTGAAATGCATGATGTTTGTGAAATTACGCATAAAAGCAATATTTTTAAATTTACTTATCACGACTGCCCAAGATGAAAACGATACCCTATTATGGTAATCTCTGGCCACACATTCATTGCAGCGCAGTGTATGGCCTTTTCAAAATCTAACACAATTTCAGTAGGGCTGAAACGCCTGACTGCACGATCGTGCTCGATAAAACTATTCGTGACTAAGGTAGAGCCTCCTTCAACCACGGTATAAACATGGCATTTGCAAGTTTTGAATGTACACCTCCATTTTTATTCTTTCGACGATAATAATTGCGAATTTTTGTAAAACTTGTGATTGTTGATCAAAAATAATGTTCGCCCCCCTTCACTAGGTATAAACGAAAAAAATCGGATAGATCACCCATCTTTACGTCAGTACACTTATTACAGTCCACACACAAAACGAAAAAATTATACTAAAGTAATGTTTAACTTTCAACTCTTCTACTTATATACACGTATTTCAGACAGGGTAATTAGTAATTAGTGTAATTACAAATGAGCCTCCAATAGGTGCTATAATCCTCCGGCGCAATTTACATGCTTGGAGAGAGCTGGGCTCTAATGATGCGGGGGTATTCACATTAGAGTTTATTATTATCAGCAGTTACCGGGGTAATTTACAATCACGGGGCCCGATCTTTCCATCTCCTTGTAAACTAGCTTTTTAATTTATCTAGCGGTTAGCTGAAATATCTGTTTTTCCAACCTACTTTTTGTTATAAGTTGCTTATCTGGCTTATAACTTAACAACCAGTTGAACCAGCTTATTGCGGTCTCAAAGTTAGATTTTAACCTCAATACTTGAAGAAGAAATTTTGTTGGACTATGAAATTATTAATTTAGTTGGTGTTATAAACAAAGACGAAAACTTTACACCATAAGACCTCGCTTCGATAACATGACTCGGTGGGGCGCGTTGAATTTATTTCAAGATTTCGAATTTCCTAAATAACGGTTCAGCAGATATTAGCGCAAATTGAGAACAAGATAAAATAACGCACAAACAGAAATCAGGCTGTTTCACCTCTCCAGAAATTGTTAATAACTTTAAGGTTCTTAGTAACTGGAAGTTTTCATGTTTTTGTGGGCGATTTTGGCGGAGTATATAGATGTACCGTAGGAAAAATTGTACCACGAGTAATTTTTGCGATAGTACGATTAAAAGATGAGCACAGGATTTCTAAATACTGCAGCCGAGAGACACACAAGACAGCAATAGATTTCCACAATACAGCGCGTTTCCAAAAGTCATAGGAGAAATCGATTGTACGCATGTAAGTTTACAATCACCAGGTGGAAATTTTGTAGAAAATTTCTGTAATAGTAAAGGGCATTTTTCTTTAAATGTGCAAGTTATATGCAATGCAAAAAACATTATAAATGGCATCGCCGTTAGTTGGCCAGGTGCCACACGTTCGATAACCTATTTGAAAAGGTCCGAATCGTATGAAGTACACACTATTACGAATTTAAGGTTAGTACAGGTTGTTTACTTTTAACTTTCAATGCATTCAATATTACCAACATACATTAAAATAGTTTCACGTGCTTCGTAGTTAAAAGCATGATAAATTTGTTGGAAAGACTGATTTTATTAAAAGTATTTTTAAAGTGGCTTTTAATGTTATCTACCTTCCGTTTCCTGCCCAAAGGTTTCACTTTGAAACCACATTTGGCGTGACCTTGCTCACGCGGCCCAGTGGTTTCACATTGAAACCTGCAATTCATCACTAGCGGCAGCGTTCACGAACTTCTAACAGCAAGGACAGCATTTTAGTTTGACAAAGCGTTGTGTTGAGGTGGTGGTTTTGTGTTATAAGATTATTTTTAAATTCGCAGCTAACATAGTGTATCTGAACAAAGGTAATACGATACTATTTTATAATACGGTGATTATATCGTAGAGTGCTAAAAAATATTATATTATATTTTTTTAGAAATATATTTACATACAGGGTGGCGCATTAGTGTGACAAAGTCCCATATCTCCTGTATTTAAAGAGATACAAAAAAAAAATTAAATACAAAAGTTGTAAGACATGTTCTAGTGCAATTCCAAAAATATTTTTAATTATACAGGGTAGATCATAAAAGCTTAGAAGCAATTTTAATTTTTTTTAAATAGAAACCCAATATATTATTACATATTTAGATTCTACATACAATTTTAGACACATTTTATGTATAATGTCCTATACCTAAGTCTAACCGTTTTTGACAAATTTCAAATTTTTTGTCAAAAATGACGTTTGCAGGCCAAAACATAGGTGGAAATCTTTTCTAAACGAAGCCTTTATCAATTAGTTATGGTTGGTTTCCTTGGAAATGGGGACCTACTCTAATGGGCTGTATTGATATTTTTGTAATACATTCATACAGGGTGATCAAAAATGGACAATAAAAAGTAGATTCAAAAAACCTATAGTCATTTTTTTTAAATGGAAACCCCCTATTTTTTTTAATTCTATCTTATTTAGCATTAAAAATAAGGGTGACTTTGTATAAGAGTGTATATTCCAAAAATTGTAGTTTTGAAATAATGACAATTTAACATTTTTTTATTGTAAAAAGGCTATACGGCTTTCAAGTTTTGTTGTTAGTTGGCCGTGACGGCGAGGCGTGGCATATAAAAATAATAGAGATCATCAGAAACGTCATTATTTATTGTCAGTTGATAATTTGTGTGATGCATTAGTGTATTTTATAGCAAATTGATTTAAAACTTGAATTAAAATTGTAAATAATGAATTTTTCGCAAGCCGAGATGGCTGATATGATTTTGTTTTGGGAGCTAGTAATAAGAATACACTCTTAGCAAGAAGACTGTATCAACAACGGTTTCCAAAGAGACGTCAACCTGAAAGAAGGGCATTTGAAAAGCTTTTGGAGCGTTTTGAAAGAACTGGCAATGTGTTATATGAAAAAAATACTAGGGAAAAACGTGCACAGACTGAGGAAAATTAATTAAATGTACTATTAACAGTTACCGAAAATCCATATATTGGACAACGACCCATTTCTCAGCAGGTTGGTGTTGAACGACATACGGAACAGTGGATATTGTAGTCTCAAAAAATGCACCCTACCACATTCAACTACTTCAAGAGTTGGTTCCTGAAGATTATCAAAGACGACTGGAATTTTGTCAATAGGCTCAAAACAAAATAAACCAACAAAGAAATTTTGTTCATTTGATTTTATTTACAGATGAGGCCACATTTCACAGAAACGGAAGTGTAAACAGACACAATTTTCATTACTATTCTACCGAAAATCCACATTTTGTAAGATATACTTCTCAAACTAGATGGTCTTTAAATGTTTGGGGAGGTGTTGTCGGTAATCATGTAATTGGACCATATTTTTTGATCAACGACTGACAGGGAAGTATACTTAGACTTTTGCAAAACCATCTACCTAATTTGTTGCGACAAGTGCCACAGGATACGCAACAAGAAATGTGGTTTCTTCATGATGGGGCCCCAGTACATCATACAGGTCCGATAATAACTTTTTTAACTGCTAGATATCCAGAATGTTGGATTGGGAGGGGAGGGCCTGTTGCTTGGCCTACTAGACCCCCAGATTTTACCAAAATGGACTTTAGCGTATGGGGGTACGTCAAAGAGCAGGTTTGTAAAATTCCGCCTACAACAAAGAAAGACATGAAGATTAGGATTAGAAACTGTTTTCAAAACATTAGTGTTGAAATGTGTAGAAATTTAAGCAGCGAATTTGAGACACGTATTGCATTGTGTATTCAAGAAAGAGGCGGACTTTCAAACAACTTATTAGGTGGTACGTATTTGACGTGTTTCTAGTATTTTTATCTGTATAATTAGTTACAGGTTTAGTTACATTAGAGGTGTTAAGTTTATGATTAGGATTAGGACATAATTTGTTGAATCAAAAAAATATTGTCTTTACTTTAAGTTCGTTTAATAAAATAATTATTTATGTGGGGTTCAATAAATTGTAATATTTCGATCTGAAGTGCTCGATTTTTTTTGTTTCGCCGCGCCCGCCGTCACGGCCAACTAACAACAAAACTTGAAAGCCGTATAGCCGTTTTACAATAAAAAATGTTAAATTGTCATTATTTCAAAACTACAATTTTTGGAATATACACTCTTATACAAAGTCACCCTTATTTTTAATGCTAAATAAGATAGAATTAAAAGAATAGGGGTATCCATTAAAAAATGACTTTATAGGTTTTTGAATCTACTTTTTATTATCCATTTTGATCACCCTGCATGAATGTATTACAAAAATATCAATACAGCCTATTAGAGTAGGTCCCCATTTCCAAGGAAACCAACCATAACTAATTGATAAAGGCTTCGTTTAGAAAAGACCTCCATCTATGTTTGGCCTGCAAACGTCATTTTACAAAAATTTGAAATTTGTCAAAACGGTTAGACTTAGGTATAGGACATTATACATAAAATGTTTCTAAAATTGTATGTAGAATCTAAATATGTAATAATATATAGGGTCTTCTATTTAAAAAAAATTTAAATTACTTCTAAGCTTTTATGATCTACCCTGTATAATTAAAAACATTTTTGGAATATGCACAGAACATATCTTACAACTTTTGTATTTAATTTTTTTGTATCTCTTTAAATACAGGAGATATGGGACTTTGTCACACTAATGCGCCACCCTGTATGTAAATATATTTCTAAAAAAATATAATATAATATTTTTTAGCACTCTACGATATAATCACCGTATTATAAAATAGTATCGTATTACCTTTGTTCAGATACACTATGTTAGCTGCGAATTTAAAATAATCTTATAACACAAAACCACCACCTCAACACAACGCTTTGTCAAACTAAAATGCTGTCCTTGCTGTTAGAAGTTCGTGAACGCTGCCGCTAGTGATGAATTGCAGGTTTCAATGTGAAACCACTGGGCCGCGTGAGCAAGGTCACGCCAAAGGTGGTTTCAAAGTGAAACCTTTGGGTCGGAAACGGAAGGTAGATAACATTAAAAGCCACTTTAAAAATACTTTTAATAAAATCAGTCTTTCCAACAAATTTATCATGCTTTTAAAAATTTAAAATTTGAAATTTGTCAAAACAGTTAGACTTAGGTATAGGACATTATACATAAAATGTTTCTAAAATTGTATGTAGAATCTAAATATGTAATAATATATAGGGTCTTCTATTTAAAAAAAATTTAAAATTACTTCTAAGCTTTTATGATCTACCCTGTATCATTAAAACATTTTTGGAATATGCACCGAACATATCTTACAACTTTTGTATTTAATTTTTTTTGTACCTCTTTAAATAAAGGAGATATGGGACTTTGTCACACTAATGCGCCACCCTGTATATGTGTGTGGTTTCATACCGAAACCAGTGGCACTCTCAATATTTATTTAGGATATTTTTCCAATACTATCTTTTTTTCTTTGTAGTAGAGTGTTGATATGGCTGATAGATATTCTTCATTGCGATGTGGGAGAAATATAGATGGAAATTTGAACTCTGAGTTTTTATATGGACTTATTGACGAAATTACAAGCGGTAACGAATCTGATGCTTCGAATACAGATAGTGAATCAGAGTATATAGATCCAGAAATGCAAGTCAGTGAAATTTGTGATGACAGTGATGAAAGTGTATGCAAGACAAGTATAAATGGACCTGAATCTAGTGATCAGCACAATAACGATAATAGTAATGGTGATATGGTGCAGGAGGTACTTTCGTATGCCAAGCAGACATTTTCAGAGGAATCTGGGCCGAATATTCCTTTCGAGAAAGCAAGTCCGAATGAAATATTTCGTTGTTTATTAACTGATGAACTGATAGAGCACATAATCTATCAGACAAATTTGTATGCTACGCAGAAACTCGGTGGATCCATCAATTTCAAGGCAACTGATATGGAGGAAATAAAAAAGTTTTTTGCCATTAATCTGCTAATGGGCATCAAAAAATGTCTCATCTCTTCGAGCCTCGCATATTTCTTCAGTTATGTCACGGAATAGATTTTCATGGTTGCTCGGGCATATGCATTTGAATAATAATAACAAACAGCCTAAGAAAGGAGAGGGACAAATTGTACAAGGTTCGTACTTTGTTGGAAAGTTTGAGCAAACCTTTTAAGCAGTGCTACAAACCTACTAATAACCAAGCGATGGACGAATCCATGACGCAATTCAAGGGACTTTCAAGTTTAAAACAATACATGCCCCAAAAACCCATAAAACGCGGGTACAACGTTTGGGTACTTGCAAATGAAAATTGGTACGTTTTAAAATTTGAAGTATACACAGGGAATATTGTCACGTGGAGAGTTCCAGTTACGATGTAGTAACCAAGGTGCTATCGCAACGGTATGGAAGGATAAAAAGGGAATTAACTTTCTTTCCAACTTCCACGACATTGAAGACAACATACCGCAACACGGAAGAATAAACATGGTTCTAAAGTTGAAATTATATATCCGACAATTGTCAAAGATTACAATGCTAACGTGGGCTTCGTTGACAAAGCTGACATGTTAAAATCAATCTATGAGATTGACAGAAAAAGTAAAAAATGGTAGCAAAGTATATTTTGGCACTTCTTGGATGTCACAATTGTAAATGCTTTTATCATCTACAAAGAAACCCATGAGGAAAAGACTCTTGATTGTCTGTAATTGCTGGGCTAAAAGGGACATTTTCATCCTCAAGTCCTAATCAAAGGAGACCTCAGGAACAATAGAACAGGTTCAAACCCTACGTCGCTCCAGAGATAAGAAGTGACAAAACATCTCATATGTCAGAGAGAGGACCATCTCGTAAATGTGCATATTGCAGTACAGATGAAGAACCTCAGATCCTTCTGCAAAACATGCATTGTGGGCCTTTGTTTATCAGAAACCAAGAACTGTTTTGTTTGAAAACATATGTAAAATGTAAACATGTAAAACATATTTCCATGTATCCACTTAATATTTCTGGTTTTTACACTCATACAGATAGATATTTTGAACAATTGCATTTTTGTTTTTACATTTTCATTTCATAGACCTGAAAGGGTTAAATAAAGGCTAGTTTACAAGGAGATGAAAAGATTGGGCTAAATCTAACAAAGAAATAGGTTTGTCAATAAGTGCAAGTGTTATTTAACAATGTAGAACGCTTTATGTATTTTTTATTTTTATTGTAATTTCAACTAATTATGTTGAATTATAACCTAGACATACCAAAAGCTAAAATTAAAATCAACATCAAGACGTATCATTATGCCTTTTTTGTAATTATAAGATGCCAAAACCTATTTAAATGGAGATCTTCTTCTTGTCCATTTAAATTATTAGGGTAACAATTAAGCATTGGTTTAGCAATGGGTTAACAATGTTATAAATTTAAATTTTAGTGTTAAAATACACACACATATTATTAGTTGATATGATTAGGAAAAAAATTTTCTTTTTAAATTGGAAGAAATAATGTCGATGTTTCTAATAAGAAACATGAGTTTTAACTTTTATAGGAAGAATGTTTTTATTTATTTAACACATTTCAGTTAAAATGTTGCGGAGCAACTTCATGGATGAATTTTTGGACATCAAGAATATGGCTTAATCCGTACAGTTGTTGTAGTATATACAAGCCCTTAACATTTAACACCATTTGTATGTGGTTTTATTTTGGTGGCTGTAATAAACCAATACACGATTTTCTGGAGCGAAAAATGGGCTTATGTGGTGACGTTTGTCTTGCAATTGGCGTTTTTCTAGTCCGTCAAATTTTACTATCTATTAATTAAAATAAAACACATTTATTTTAGGTACTTGGTTTACTTGTCGGTTATTATGATTTCTTTGTGAAACAAGAAGACGAGGAAGACGAAGAAGACGAAGAAGACATAGACTTGTAAGGTTAAATAACTACAATGTGATTGTAAAATTTATGTTACATTAAATATTTCTCTCTAACTAAAAAATATTAATTTAAGATAGCTATTGTTATATTCTCTAAAGCACATACACCAGCGGATCAAAATATAATGGCGTTTACAATTTAGCGTATAGCGTTCAGCTAGATAGTTGAAGTATTGTACAGTATTTGTTGTTAAACAGATGACGACGGCCACAAAATGACCCCGTGTGGTGGCGGCGGTGATAGTATTGTTTCATTTTTTTTTGTACGAGGCAGTTGCATCTAAAAATGTCTGACACTACCAAGCGATAATGGATAGGGCACTAGTGGAGATCTATCTTGCGATTTGAAGTAGGTTCTTCATAGACCAATATCGTGGGTTCCGTCATTTCAGGAAGCCGTAAGCTTTACTAAAAGATCTTCTCTACTGTTTATGTACACAAAACCTTGTTTGTAAAGTAAATAGGGGAGAGTTGCACATAAATTGCTCATAGCTCATTCCCGCGCTATCTATCGGTAGAATACCAAACTTTAGCATCGGCCGGCCTGCAATCTCAGATGTCACTCAGTTTGGCGCCATATAGTGAGCTGTGTACGTGACATTGTTTTTGTAGTGCTTCGGATGTAACTTTTTTACCATCTTACCTAGTGAATATTCTCCAAGAAGATATCGGTACTTGTTTCTTCTTTTGTAGACATTTATACCATATTCTTAGAAACGCTTTCCCGTAATTTCGACCTAAAACTATTGTTTCTTACAAAAGTGCGGTTATAAAAATAAAACGATACGCTATGCCCTACATTGAACCGATTCCGGTTTCCTATATTGAACAGGTTCAATTTATGATACTTATTACAGGAGATGTCCAAGCAGGGCAAGTATGGACTTTGGACAGATACTGACATGGCTCTGGCTATCAGAGCATACAAAGAATGTGCTCGAAGGTACAATATCGTTAAATCCATCATTCCCAGGCATGTGAGGGACACTTGCCAGAGTTCGAGGTTTTGAGAGAGAGAGAAAGTTATGTGCAGTTTTTTCATATTTTAGAAACCCTTGTTGACAAATATAAAATTACGGCGATTACAATATTCAATCACAACCGTCCAAAACAAAATGCAAAAGGTTGTATTGCGAAAGGAAAACGGCAAGTTAGTGGAATCGCCAGTGGAGAAAGTGGCGTCAACACCACTACGGTTTGTTGTTACAACGATGTAGGGATTTACAGTATACCCATGATCATATTCAAAAGGAAGGACTATGTACCTGAACTTGCACGAGGTGCTCCAACAGGAAGTCTTACTAAAAGTTATAACACTGGCTACATCAATAGCGATATGTTTGTCAAATGGTTGAACATTTTCATGAAGTTGTTACGTCAAGTGAAAACAAGCCTGTCATTATCTTATCAGATAGACATTCAACGCATAGCAAGAATCTGGAGGCACTGGAGTTTGTTCGTCAACACCATATCCACCTTTTACAATTACCTAGCCATGCGACGCACCAATTACAACCGCTTGACGTGGGATTCTTTAAGCCACTGCAAAATTATTATGTTCAGGAATAGGATTTATGGTTGCGAGCTCACGTAGGACAGCCAATAAGAGCCTACAATGTTGCTGAGTTGTGAGGTAGAGCTTATTGGAAGTGCGCTACTGTAGACATAAGCCAAAATGCTTTTATAGGAGCGGGAGTATGACCCCCAAATCGAAATAGATTCGGTGAAGATCTGTTTGCTCGCTCTACTGCTGTAGAACGGCCAGATGAAAGTCAAGAATATGGTGTTACCCTACCAGAACCCAGTAACATTGAACGTGGTGTGGGTTCTACTTCGCCTCATAAACCTAGCTCAAGCTTCATTTCTTAACCAGATACCACCTCTCCATGTAGGCCAGGAGTTGCTAGCCATTGCAACAGGGTACTGGGAGAAATTACTCCCGAACCAAAGTCTGACTGAATTTGCAGCTGTTCCTGGAACAAGCATGGTTGTTCAAAAACGGAAGTATAAAAGAACTGCTGTTGCAGTACAGCTTACTAGTACATCTTACAAAGTAGACCTTAAGGAAAAAAAGAGGAAGTCGCTAACAGAGAGCAAACGTAAACCAAAAGTGCCGAAACGAGATAAATTAACAAGTATTAAATTATTTTCAGAAACCAGAAATAAGAATCATAAAAAAATGCATGTCAGAGACCAGACACCCGAATCAACCGATTCAGATGATGACAAAAGCAATGTGTGTACTGCAATCGCACGTGATAAAGTGAGCATTTGACTTTTGTAATTTTGAATTCGGAGTTGACAGAATTATTCGTAATTAGCAATTAAGCCGTTATGTCACAACTATTTTTTTGAGTGTGACGTAGTAATTTTTTTATACCAATCCTTCCGTCGTGAGATGAGCAATAATTTTAGTGTATTGATATAATCACAAATAGTATCCCGGATGTCCAAAGCGTCACGCGACGGAAGATTATGTCTTTGCTGTTGATTTTTCATTAAAATCATTTATACAAAAGTTATATGGTTCCAATACATGTACAACTTAAAAATATTTTAGTACCTACAGGGTGATTCGTAAAAGTAAGGGGGTATTAACTTTTTTTATTTTAAATCGAACATCCTGTATATTATTACATTTTTGGATAGCCTAATGAATAAGCTTTTCAACGATGTATACATTTGTACATATAAAATGCGACGTTGCCAAGTTATTTAACAAAAATGCATTTTTTCCTGAATGAAAGGTTTGCAATAAAAATTAATTCTTGGTTTACCACCAAAGTTTAGACAGATTATTTCAAGGATATAATTAAGCTAGGTATAGGCTTTGAAAAGATGTAAACGTTTTATTGATAGGGTAGGGAGGGGGAATGGCGTTCACTTAAGGAAAACATGGTGTATTTTTTTAATTATCTATTATAAATCAAAATTAAGAAAAGTAACAAAGTCTCTAATTATCAAGTAATCAACAATGTAGCAACAAAAGCAGATATCTTTAACCTACTAGTAATATAAAAACATTATAAAAAAAACGTGTTTGAGCGGTATTGCCCCGGACTGGGTAATGCCGCTCAGGGTACTGGGTAATGACGCTCAAACATGTTTTTTGGAATATAATAAGTATAATTATTATCAGAGGTAAGACAAATTAGAAATAGTATCTAATATTTTATTTTTGGGCACATAAATCACAGATGAATCCATTTGGCGAATCTCACCCTGAACATATAGCATGAGCCCACAGTCCGCAGATGGTGCAGCGATACCACAACTCGTTATTTTTTCCAAATTCTTCGCAAATAATACATTTGTTATCATTTTCATCATCCACATTCATTTCGCTATCACTGTCATCGGCAAAGGTGCTCTTCATCTTCACTCTCTGATGAACTTTCTTGAAAAATTTTTCTTTTGTAAGATTTTTGTTTCATATGTTTGTTCTTCTTTTCTTTTACAATGGTCTTAATTTATCATCTTTTCGAGTCTTATTGAGTTTCGCTATTTTTTACTTTTCTTTATCCTATAAAATAATTTTCATAGGAGTTGCAGTTAATATGGTAGCATGTTGTTTTCGCTTTGTTTGACCTTGCTTAGAAGATGGTGCAATAGCTGGTGTCGTTGCTATAGTAGCAAAGGATACCGGACTTTTTGCTCATCAAGAAGTTCTTGGTTACAAACAACTGCCAAAACAGATTCAAGGCATTGATCCTTATTTGATGGACCTGCAAATGGAGATGTATGTCCTGAAATTATAGCCATATCATCAGACTGCGCATCTTCAGAATTCTGGACATTTGGATCTTGGTTTTCACCGATTTGTTCCGATTCTTGTGCCATCAGCGACGATGCCAGAAAATCTTGATCATTGAAAACATTTGGGTTTAATGGTAAATTCCCGTGGCTCGAAATCCTGATTCTGCTTTACTTATATTCGCAACTTGTACGTATGCTTTATTGAAAAGACATGCAACATCGTATGGAGTTATTTTAGACATTAAATATATGTCTTCATGTGCCTATAAGCAGCTTTCAGCGGTCTATAAAGAGATACATCCAGCGGCTGTGTTCTGTGAGAACTGTGTGGTGGGATGGAAATCATTGTGATGTGGTTTTCCTTGGAAAAATTAAAAGCTTGAAGGGAAATGTGACTGCTGTGTTTGTCCAAAATGAACAACACAGGTGATTCTTTGGTAGGCTTAGCAAATGCTGCGAAATGTTTGAGCCAAGTGACAAATAAGTCTTCGTTTATCCAGCCATTTTTAGAGTTGGTGTATAATGCACCAGCTGGTCCATCTTTTTCTAATAAAGGCGTCATTCTCTGTCTGGACAAATAAACATGGGCGGTATAAAGTTTCCGGCTGCACTCATCGCACACATAACTGTTATGTTGCTTCCTCGTTCGCCGCTTGTAACAGATCCGACTCTTCTTTGTCCTTTTTCGGCGAGCACTTTTCCTGGGTCTGTCACCGTGGTGATACCAGTTTCGTCCGCATTGTAAATGTTGTTGGGAATAAACTTATGTTTTTTCATTAAGTCGCCAAGTTTATCATAGAAATGTGTTATTTCTTCTTTGTTGAAAGCAGAAATTCTATTTATGCTTGTCGCTTCAGCTTTGCGTATAGAAACTGAAGGATTCCGTCTCATAAAGGCGTGTACCCAATCCAATCCAGCTGTTGTGCTGCTTTGGTCAAAATTGTTTTTGATATTGTTGAGCTCAGCATATTTATAAACAAGTTTACGCAAATCTGCGACATTGAGTCCATAGTATAGCGAACCCAGCAACTTAACTTGTTCAGCAATTTCAGTTTCTTGCTGTTGGGTGAAAACGGGCTTGCGACCTAGTCTTGGGTTGCTCATGTTTTCATTTTTTAGTCGATCTCTCAAAGTAGTAAATGGTATGTTATATTGTTTTGCGGCTTTTCTTTTGGACAAACCTCCTTCAATCGCAGTTTTAGCAGATTGAAGGCTTTCTTCGGTTCAAGCCGCTTTAGCGGTGGTCCTTTGACGATTTCTTGACATATCTACGGTATAACCCCGAACGTTCGTTTTGTAATTAATTTGAAATTAAAAAAAAATCATACACAATTGTTGAAAATTGATTGCATTGTCACAAAATAGAATAGTTTTATTGTCAGAAAAGAAAATTAATAATTAAATAAGCATTAAAGTTTTGGACTTACCGACAAAAAATACCTAACCAAAAATTAGAGCAGCGCTGCTGCAAACGAAGAAACGCACTTCACGGTCCAATGATGCGAGCTGACTGTCCGTTTGCGTCGCTGTCTATTAGAGGCCACCTTCCCTCGTACTTCACGTGACGTGGCGTGTTGCTACGTTCTATTTGGACAGAGTTACAGAGGTGAGCGCCATTACCCACTGAACGCTACTCCGCCTCCCTACCCTATATTGAATAGAGGAGAGAAGGCTCCGTGTGAAACTTTAGCATGTTCAACGTACATCAATTCTATTATTTCAATTGGAACAATCTGTATATTTTGATACCGCTAAAATTTATAGTTTTTTAAATATTTCCATTTTTACATTTTTTTACTTATAATTATTTTATAACGTAACGATTTAATAGAGTGCCATGATTTCAAGTCACAATAACCGATTAGTAATAGTAATAATTAATTTTAATAAATATTTTTAACAATAAACTAAATGATGTAATATTGAAATAATAAACAAACAATTAACATGAACAAGAAGGAGCTAAGTCAAACATATGCACTTAAAAAATTATAAATAACGTTCAAACAAGCCTCCTCTTTTCTCAATGCACTGATTCTATCGTTGTCTGTAGGAACGTTGTAAATTATGCAACATTTGTTGGGTTACATTACGAAACGCTTGTCGAATTCTTTCCCTCGTATTTTCTGCAGTAGTCGGCGATATTCTATAAACGTCATTTTTAATGTAGCCCCATAAAAATAGTCCATGAAAGACAGACCCATAACGACCTATTCAACGTTCAGGAAATTGCTGATTTAAAAACTCCGTCACATCACGAGCCGAATGTGCAGGAGCGCTATCTTGTTGGAACCATATTTCCTCATTAGCGAATGGTTCGCAATAAATTTAAAGAATTTACTGCATTTAAATTGCTTTCCAAAAAATAGGGTCCTAATAATCGGTTGCCAATAATAGCAGCCCAAACACTCCATCGATGCTGATTGTATCTACTTGTATGTGGATTTTCCATGGCGTAATAATGACAATTATGTCTATTTACAAAATAATTTGTTATGAAAAGTAGATTCGTCTGTCATCATAACTGTATTAAAAAAATTGTGGTTGTTGCAATCCCCAACGACAGTAATTTAATCTATTTTCAGAATCATATTCAACCAATGCCTGGGGGAGTTGGATCTTGCATGGATGGTATTTATATTCATTAATTATATTATGTATCTTTGATTTGTGTAAATCATGTTCCACTGCAATTTTTCTAATACTTATTTAAGGGTTTTCTTGTATAGCTTGAAGCATCACTAGTTGAGTTTCCTTGTTTTTACAGATTTTGGACAATTGTTATTTTATATGCAATCGATCCTGTTTCCTCAAATTTACTTTTTAAATTTTCAAAAACTCGTTCATCAGGGCAACGGGTATCGGAAAATTTTTGTTTATAAATTCTAGAAGCAAGTAAACAATTACTTTGGGCTTCTCTTATTATGTAAATCATTTGAATTAATTCGTTCCTCGTATATTTCATTTTAAAATTTAGAGTCAACTTCTCTTAATTAAAGTTTTCTTCTAAATACAAATGTAGTGAAAAAATAGTTTTGAAAGAAATCAAGTTAAAATATACCTAATTGACATGTTAAAATTTTATTTTATTGTTTTTAAATCATGGCGCTCTATAAAATCGTTACGTTATAAAATAATTATAGAAAAATAAAAAAAAATAGAAATATTTTAATAACTATAAATTTTAGCCCTATTCAATATATCAATAAAACGTTTATATCTTTTCAAAGCCTATGCCTAGCTTAATTATATCCCTGAACTAATTTGTCTCAACTTACATAATAAACCAAGAATTAATTTTTATTGCTAACCTTACATTCAGGAAAAAAATACATTTTTGTTAAATAACTTGGCAACGTTGCATTTTATATCTACAAATGTATGCATCGTTGAAACACTTATTCATTAGGCTATCCAAAAATGTAATGATATACAGGTTGTTCCATTTAAAATAAAAAAAGTTGATACCCCCTACTTTTATGAATCACCCTGTATGTGCTAAAATATTTTTAAATTGTGCACGTATGGAATCATATAACTTTTGTGTACATGATTTTAATGAAAAATCAACAGCGAAGCCACAATCTTCCGTCGCGTGACGCTTTGGACACCCGGTATAGTGAACCAAGGGTGGAGAGTAGGCTTTAGCAGCTCGAAGGTTTTAGTCTTAGGCTGAAATGGGAGGGCTGCTAAAGCCATTTCCACCAGAGGTGCACTAAACTATTTTTCGCCTCCCCCCACCTCAAATTTAAAATAAGTAAATAAAGTTTTATTTATTTAACAATATTCAACTCTTATAATAAATGTTTGTTATAACTTGAGTGCAGTTATTAATGATTATGTCTGATGAACTTGGATGATTAATGCTAATCGTGGTATTAGTAACATGAATATTTGATGATGACAGTACATCAGTGGGCTCATTGAATTGTGGCACATTTTCTTGAGCAAAGTCATTCCCGCTGAGCCTGATCCTTGCAATATTTTTTCGAAGCACATATTTTAGTACGAAGAGAGCTATCAATGTATCCTTCTACAGTTGCGGAGGAACGCCAACCGCCATGACTTTTAATTGCTAACATGTCTGCTCCTGACTAAGCCATTAACGTTGCAGAAGTGCCTCGGAAACAGTGACCAGTATAAGAGCTGGGTTTGGTAGCTTCAAAAAAGTGGCAATTATGCCAGGAATTTTCCCAAATTTGTTTTTACCCACAGGCTGTACTGTGCATTTTATTAAAGATGCCCATAATACCGATGCCATCAATTATTTTATTGGTTATTACAAAAGTCATTGGGAAAATTATTTTTTGTATTCGGAATTGATATGATTATGCAGTCATCTTTAACAGATAGGTGGTTAACAAGCATGTTCACTAGTTCTCCTCGACGACAGCACCCATATATTCCCATTATAAGCACAACCTAATAAATTAATTAATGTTAACAAATTTAAACTAGAAATGTTTTATTTTACCTTTATCACCAGGTATTGTTCATCTGGCGCCTCGTTTAGAAATTCAAGACACTTCTCATTTTCCAATACTTGCGATTTCTTAGGGACATGGTTTTTTGAATTATTCTTCATGTATGCCTGTACTTTATTGAAGGAGACAATATAAAGGTTTTCTTTAACTTTTATTACGGATTTTCGAAAATTCTGACCATAATGTCCCCGTATTTATTTTTTGGCCGCGTTCGGCCAGATAAACGAAAATAGTACTTTATGCAGTATTTTTTGCCTGTTTGGTACTTCGCCATGTACAATAGTTATTATACTCCCTTTCGTGCGGTGTCTTGGAGTTCTCCGGAAATAAGTTAATAGTGGGATTTGTCGGTATTTCTCGTAAGTCTGGTGGCGTGCACTCAAAATCACTATCAACACTTATTTTGAAGTTTATAATTAATAATAATTATACATTCAAATTTCAAAAGTTTAAAAAATTTTAATTGAGTGACGTTTGTCAAATTAGTAGCAGGGTGAATAAACTTGTAGTGTATGCAACCAATTATACACTTAGTGAGAATCGAATCTGGTTTTATTTGTTAATAAGTAAAAATTGTTTGTAATGAAATCATTATCTTTGTATATGTGTAATATTATATAGTTTGCTCTGTAACTGGCTTTTGCTGTTGGGCAATAAAGGTTATTATTATTATTAATAAATGATCTTCAAAATATACACAAAATTTACTTAATTTTAAATGTAATTGCATTTTTCATGTATAAGAATCACTACTAACGACCTCTATTGAGAAAAACTTCTTAGTCGCCCTAGGAAAAAAAGGAAAAGACTACGTATTTCATTCCCTCCCCAAAGGGAGGGCGGCTTGAGCTTTCCTAGCTTGTTCAGCCACAATCACGGATTCCCAGCATACATATATACATTTGTAACGTACAAAAATTCCTCTGCGTAAATTCTGTAATTGCTAAAAATTATATACTTTAACTCCTTCTCTATATGTACTAAACGCACTATTCGTACATTTGTGTGTAACACATTACAGTAATTTTACATGTCTTCTATTGTGTAATTTAACAAAATCAGATTCATGGTAATAATTCTATCAAAAGTAAATAGGTATGACATCTGTCGGCGTGTAGCCAAACTCTGTACTACATAATGGTTGTAAACACCAATACTTTAAGTTAGTTTACGAAATTCTCGTAAGAGGGCGAGGTTAAGGTATCAAATAACCAATAGGAAATTTTTTATTGAACTTAGACCACAAATTCGATTTGGATAACAAAGTTTACACTTTCTTCTCCGCCATTTTGTGACGCTACGAAAATTTTGTGATTTCTTTTACACTTTCTCTACTAAACGAAATTATTTCGGATTATGGTAAAAGATTTCAAAACAATAGAATTCCTACCAAATTTGTTAATCCTATTGATCGCAAGCTTTGCGATTTCAAACAAACTTTGGTCGTGTCCAATAGGGGGAACGGAACACATACAATCTACAAATATAAAGCTTTAGATTCGAACCTATCGGGCTCGTCTTAACATTTATTGCACGTCTTATAACATAGTGCGGTTTTGTATTGGTTCTGCGCTGGTTGTATGTTGGTGTTATGTTGGTTTTACGGTGGATTAGTTTGGTATTAGCTTCAATTAGAAGGAAAAATTACTCTTCTTGCGAACCTACTTTTCCTCATCTGTAACCTTCCGGTAACTTAAATGTGAAATTTGGATTGGCTACGCTAACCTAAGCCATTGGACATATCATATCGGGAGCGCTGCACCTGCTTTAGTGGCTGTCCCATCGCTAGAGTAAGAACTCTCGACATCAAATAAGGTCAGGGTGTTTATCCGTATTATTATATGTACTACTTCCATTATTGTCTGCGAATAAGGTATAGATTTCAATTAGGATTAATAACGCTAAAACTGCTCACCTTAATTGTATCTGTAAATATGATCAGTAACCTCTAGCTAACATTGATTGATTTAGTATCGTACTACCTTCCTAAGCATATACTTTACTATTAGTTTCATTATCTGGTTAATATTAGAATTTACAGCTTTATTTAGTGATTAAAACTACCGTTATGTTTAATGTAAATGTCAGCTGCGCGGCAGACGAGTTTCATTATATAAGTATGCGCGTCACAATTTAAGTAACTGGATGTGTCTAAATAGTAGCATTGAATCTAAATTACCTGTTCCGAACTTATTACTTTCATTGTTGAATGTTTCTTTTCTCATCAAAGATTTCTTTGCTTTATCAAAATTAGGTTACGAGAACGATTTGGTTACTCAATTATTTATTTCTGGTTCTTTTCTTCCTAAATATTTGGTTATTGACTTAGTTTTTCTCAGAAATAAATAAGTTTGGGTTAATTGAATCGTCCCCATTTTCTTTCAGCAATCGCTTTAATTGGGCGGTTAAGTATTTAAATATTAATGTGTTTTATGTAAATGTCAATAAGTATTACTTATCTATACAATAATTTTAGGGAATACTTCTGCTATTCGTGTACGCTGCGGCAAGTATTAGTCATTATTCTGTGTCTCATTCTCTTGTTATCTAAAACGCTTGTTGTAGCGAGAATCTATGTTTTCTTTCGGTGTACACAATGAAAGGTCTTTCATTAAGCAAAGGAAACGTTTTCAGTTAATTATTTAAACTTTTCTCTAGAACTAATTGATTGTGGGTTGCGTATAGTTACCCAGCAACTTGCTAAAGTACTGTAAACATTTTTGTTTTATTTATTGGTTATTTGAGTCAAATTGGGGGTTATTCTGACTCGCAATAATACTACTTCGGTTTTTGCTTTAAGTATATTGTAATACAAATATTTTTTTTTCTTATTTATTAACAGAAATTGACACATTTGCGAGATAATCGAAATTTGTAAAATGTTAATATAATTTTGTTTGTTCTGTGAGAATAAGTCACCGTTTTGAAAAAGTAATTAACGATTGCAATTAAATTTACTTTTACTACGTTACTTTGATAGTTTTGTTTGGTGAGTTTTCTTCCTCCTTTTTCTCTTCCTTAGTTCCTTACCCATCCACTGTACCACCGTGTATCCAGGAGTCGGGATAACGGTGTGGCCTAGCGTAGAGGGGCGATTCCTGGCGCCCAAAATTACAGCAAACTTATTCCCCTACGCACGATCCGTTCTGAGCAAGCGGTAGTTAAAGACCTACGGCTGGGTAGTGAACTCTTTCTCTGTCTCCTTGGATAATAGACACACCCACGCATCCAGTGCCTCCGACGAACTGAGCTCCGGCATTCTGTAATCTGTTGCCTCTGCCTTATTGGTACGTAATACATTACGTATATATGAATGGTGGGATTAAGGATGGGTGTGGTCAGGATAGGAACGAGTTAGGGTTCTGAGGAGAAAATACTACCCCAGCATTCGCTTAAGTAGCCGCACATGGTGTGCATTCATGCAGTGACCATGCCGCTACATGTGTATGAGGAAAACCCCTTGAAAAACCTCATACAAGGTAGACGGTAACGGAATCGAACCCATTACCTCCCGAATGCTAAGCAGGTTGTGTCACCAGCTCGGTTCGCCCTAGGGAAACTAAACGTTCATATATGCACTATTTTTTGTGATGTTACGATTGAGTTTCCGAGGGAGTAGACGATACATGAATGATTAGTTCAATTTTAATGAAAATAAATTTCCACATTGCCACCTGAACACAGGGTGAATTAAGATTCTCAGATTATAACTGTGCAAAAACGTATTGCATTCGTGCATATATGATGAGGTAACATAATATTTTGTTCCAGAAAAACTATATATTTAAATTCTAACCGCATAAATGTAATTGAATTAAAGAAAACTTGTATTTATTAGAAATCATTCATAGTTACCATCAATCATTGGTGTAGGAGCCGTATTTTTAAAGTGGGAAACTGTGACCTTTGTCTAACTCCCTAACCGCCCGAAATAATTTTGTTTTATCTTCAACCTCTGCTCAAACCCTGAAGTTATCCTCTACTGAGGGACCTGGAGTAGTCCCCATAAGAGTTCAGTACTGGCCCAAAGACAATCTTAACTGTCATAGATCCTTGGGTGGCGCCCGAGATACTTTTAACCCGTATCAACTTTTGGAACTGATAGATCGTAATTCGTATTCCGCGCAGGGCTAGGATTACCGCATCGTAAATAGATATAAATACAATTAATTATATTTCAGTTAAATAAATAATTTTCCATAAGAATCTTAATTTGACGATTATTTCCTTTGATACCAGAGTAGTCATTAATTAGCATAAAACTGCTAGTTTTAATTGTATGAAACTCCAAGCATTCCGTATAAATTGTGTTTGATTAAACGCACCGTATGGAGAAATTTGCAGATGAAATCAAGCTCTTAGATTAACATATTAACCGTTAAATGCTAGGCATTGAATAAGCGACCGAGCTGGTAGCGTAGTGGTTACACGATCTGCTTAGCATTCGGAAGGTAATGGGTTCGATTCCCGTTATATGAGGTTTTTTCATGGGGTTTTCCTCATACATATGTAGCGGCATGGTTACTGCGTATATGCACACCATGTGCGGCTGTTTAGGCGAATGCTGGGGTTTCCCCTTCAGAACACTAACTCCATTCCTTCCGATGCTATCCTGGCCACACCCATCCTTAATCCCAGCATGCATGCATACGTAATGTACGTATGTATGCTAGGAATCCATGATTGTGGCTGAAGGAGCTCGGAAAGCTCAAGCAGCCCGCCCTCCCCCCTTGGGGAGGGAATGAAATACGTGGCCTTTTCCTTTTCCTGCATAACGGAATACAAATAATTAATCCGTTAAATGCTATATAATGAAATGCGGAAGAAAAGTAATTTCAATTATCTTTTATGCTTGAAATTGTTGTCTTTATGATAAACAAACTTCAAAGATTTATAGGATTACACCGTAAAATGTGAATACCGCTTTTCGTTTACTATTCTCAGTTAAAAATATGACAACGTTAGCGTGAAATACGTATTTTGTTAGTTGAGTTGATTAGTCTATTTCCAGAGTTCTTCATTTTCTAGTGCGACGTTTCGGAAGCGGACTTTGCTTGCGTCATCAGGCTTAGCTCTGAAGATTGCTTTCGCACATGGGTCGAATTCATTTACTATGATTTTTTTCTTGACTACCCTCAGATTCGAATTTGGTACCTTTCTCTAACAAATTTGACACCTTTACCTCCGAGCCACTGAGTCCAGTATATATTTTTTAGAACTTACATATTTATTAAACGTTTATTGCGTGTGTTACTCCGTAGCATATTGCGCCTAAGCTCTTCGCGCATTATTGGCATTCATGTGGGTTTCATTTTTACATTAGCTTGGATTATCAGGTTTTCTGCTAGTGCGATGCACGTGGCTTCTTTGAGTGCGATGCACGTGGCTTCTTTGAGTTTCCGGAGAATTGCATTATAGTCCTTTGCCACTCTCTGTATGTTATCCCATTGGATTCGGTGGTCTTAGTTCCAGACATGTTCGGCAATTCTTGAACGTTCTGTTTCACCTTTGCCGATGTTGTTCTTGAGTTCCTCAGTTTGCACTTTGAGTGGTCTACTGCTCCCTCCTGTGTATGATCTGCCGCGTTCGCATGGTAATACAAGATTTTTCGGATTCTCATATACAGTGTGAGTAAAAAGTCTGGAATAATGGCTGTAGAATTTAGACTATTGACTTTTGAGAAAATTTCAAAAACAACTCAACTTTTATCTTTAATGCACATTTACCGGTGCTATAACGGAACATACAGGGTGATCCATCTAAGAATAATGTCACGGTCAACTTTCTTAAATAACTCTCAATTTTTATTTGTTATTTTAATAGTCAGTGCGATAGTCTAAATTTTTGAACTTAAATTGAATTAAATTGAAAGTAAAAAAATATAGTTTTAACTTTAACGTTTAGTACAATAATAATAACATTATTTATCTAAAAAATAAAGAAAACAAGTGAAAATGGAAACAAACAAAACAGTCTCAAAGCAAATGTTCAAAAGGTCCTCCCCAAATTTCTTGACAATATCCCAGTCAACATTGGAACTCTTGCAGCACGTTTTGAAGAGTATTAGGTTGCATCCCTCTAATTGTCGTCCTTATCCGCTCTTTTAATTGTTCCAAATTGTCTGGACTCTCTCGGTAAACTTGACTTTTCATATACCCCACAAAAATCGAGGGGTGATATAAGGAGACCTTGCGGGCCATTGTAATGAACCTCTTCGTCCAATTGATCTATTGGGAAATACTCATTCAAGTAGTTTTGAACTAGTTTTGCATAATGCGGTGGTGCTTCATCTTGTTGGTACCATAACTAATTATTTGGAATGTCAGGATCCTCCGATTTGAAAAATAACGGCTAACGCAGGAATGAATTCGTTTTCCAAAATTCTTGGTACATTGGCCCAGTTAAGTTACCGTTAGAAAAATATGGACCTATTATCCTGTGTCCAACAATTCCCACTCACACGTTAACCTCTAGGGATGTGTTTTTGCTCGCGATAACAGTGAGGATTTGCTGGTGCCCAATATCTATAATTTGGTCTATTGACTGTGCTGTTCAAATAAAATGATGCCTCATCTGAAAATAATATCCTTCTTAACATTCTAGGATTCCCATGTAGTATACTCATCATAGTTTCACAGAACTCCATTGGACGGTCGAGATCGTCTTTATTCAATTCTTGCAGTAAAATGATTTTATAGGGTGTTTCTTCAAGTGATTTACCACCAATTTTTAGTAATTTCAGGATCCGCAGCAACAGTACGAGTGGCTTTATGTGGATTTTCGTGCAAATCCAGTATCATATTAAGCTGCGTTTCTTCATTTATTGCGGGTCGCCCAGTTACTGGTAAAGCTCTAACATGACCAAATTCTTGAATTATGTTTTGAAGTTCGCTAACAATCGATTGTGTTATCGGTAATCCTTTAAGATGGATATTGTTAAATAACTGCATACCTGATCTTGCATTCTTTTTCTATCGCCATATCCCGCCATTATTAATATTTCAATTCGTTCTCTTTCGCTTAACTTGACCATAGTAAAATCTTTTGACAACTCAAACAATTTATTGACATTGTTGCGATGGTATCCAGATAATAAACGAAATTTCCAAGTACACTACGTATAAAAAGTCAGATCTTCTCTATAGTTATGATAATATAAAATTGAAATTCTATTTTTATTTTTCCAAAAATTTCCTAAAATACGAAAATAGACAAAAATTTTATGCCGTGATTTAGACAACAGCACAGGTAACTAAAATAAGTAATAATATATATATATATATATATATATATATATATATATATATATATATATATATATATATATATATATATATATATATATATATATAGGTTACTCAGGGCTCAGCGGTAGGGTTGTCAGTCTTGTAAGTGAAAGGAGTAGTTAAGTGCTTGGGAAAAATCATAGTAAGTGACGAAATCAGACCTTCTCAAGACTAAGCTTGATAACGACAGCAGAGTTCGCTTCCGAAACGTTGTGCTACAAAAGCAAAAACTGTGGAAATAGGCTGATCAACCCACCTAATATGAGACCACAGTTACAAAACACTTATAATACGTATTTCGTATTACGTGCACATCTTATTAATATTTTAATTCAGAAATATGCAAACGCCAGCATTCAAATAATTAAGATTTGTATCCCGATAAATATAATTAGTCAATACTCAATTGGTAAAATAATTAAAACCTTGCTAATTGATTAATTGATATTGTAAAGTTTCATTTTATACACGGTGTCTTAAAATTTCTAGCACGTATTCCGTGTGTGAAATTAAGCTAATTTTGTCAAAGGATGATTTCTCAGGAACTATACACACAGATAATCTGATATTATGTACATTACCCACACTCTGCACGAGTCATACATTGGTGCTCGCGATACTCAATTATTCGATACAGTGGCGGGAATACGGCCAGGTCGAAAGAGTTTTCAGGTTGAACTTCTACGCCACTGGATGTACTCGAATTTTGTTCCCATTTCTGTGTTAATCACCTTAATATACACGAATTAGGTCACCAGCGATTATGTGATTTGACGGTTCGTTTCAAGATAAACAAGAAAATTTGATTTAATGTCCTTCATAGCGTACGACACGGGTTCACTATTTAGATCTGAATATTTGTGAAGATGAGGAAAACATCAAGGCAAAGAAAAATTACAAATTGGATTTTGTTTAAATCGCTTCGTTTCAGAAATACAGGGTGTTGTACATAAAAGGAAAACTTAAAATGTAGAACGCTTTCTTTTTATGTACCGGGTGGCCAACTAAGAACGGCCGTCGGCCATATCTCAGGAATGGATTATAGCACAGGTTCGGGAAAAGAATTTTTATAACAAAAGTGGACTCGAGAAACGCCTGGAAATTATTTTCAGAATTGTAGGTCCATCGCTAGAGGCGTATTTGACAGTTAATTAAACCTCGAATTTGTCAAGGTCCCAGACTAGGGATGATAAGCGACGTCTGACATTTTGTGAATGGTATACTAAGCAATGTCAAGAAGGTATTATGATCGGATGAAAGCGTGGTACACGAATAATGGTATTTTAATAGCAGTAATAGCCATTATTGGTCTCTAGAAAACTCGAGACAAAAAAAGAATCTAGATATCAACACCCATTTGGATTTAAACTTTGGCTTGGCATTTTGGGATCGCACGTATTAGGACCATTTATTTATCATGGTTCACTAACAACGATCGATACCTAAATTTGCTAACTTGAAAGAAAAACTTAACAGCCTTCCAATACTATATATATATATATATATATATATATATATATATATATATATATATATATAGTACTGGCTAATTAATTGGTACTGGCTACTTATTCGTTCAAAAAATATTTATTTTAAATACTCAATTTACTGAATGGGGATAAGGTTCTTATTGTAATAATAATTTTATATAAAAATGTATAATTGCGCCGTACTAACTCAAAATCTCTTTTGGGGATAGGGTTCAATCGTTATGAACATTGATTGTTGGCAAAATAAATTAAATCTGGGAATATTCATGTAAATGATCAAATTGTGTTTTATAATAAACAGTTACAATGTGAAACCAATTTTGTTGAGATCTGCACAAACTACGCATGCCTTGCGTACTTAATACTGAAATAAATGTAGCCTGTCAAACATTTCTACACCTGATCTAGATTATTGAGCACAATTTTAATTTTGTTTGAGGTAAACTTATAAATTTTATAACAACACTGAATCATTTACTTTTCAGATATTGACACGTGTATTCGTACAAACATTTATACATTATAAATGCAGGACATCAAAAAATCAATGCAATGGTTATGTGAATACAATCACATGTGTTCTGCAAATTCCATATAATGGTCATGACAGGTTGCAATTAAACATTGACGTAGACTTCCTTCCATAAATCAGTGATACTGCTTTGTTGTCCCAAATATGTTGCTTAACATTCCATAATTTCATCCATATTAAATAACTGTTGACTGTTCTTCATGTGGTAAATACGATGTACTTGCAATGCTCAAATACTTTCAGACAAGCACTTTATTTTATTCGTCTTTTAAAATGTTGTATTAATTTATTTATTAATTTCTCGGATTTAATTTTGTATTTTAATTTTATGTAGATTTTGTATTCACTTGCACCTTTATTTTAGATTCCGTTATGAATTGAAAATTTATTTTATGATCTTAATCACTGTCAACAAAATAAACATCGAATCCAAAATAATTGAAGAAATTTATTAACATACAAAAAAATTGCACATCGCCCGATGTTTACACACGATCTCGAAAAACGAAACAATTACAATTTTATCGACTAATGTGATCGGTAACCTTAATTTTTAACTTTAGTTATAGGTTAAAACAATTGTTTCTGATATCTCAACTCTACGTCGATCGCGTTTCAAATCCGATAATGTTTACGAGGAATGTTACTTACATGTTAACACAAATAACACTAACACTATGACTTGTTAGTCATAAAAATTAAAAAAAAACGATAGGGGAGAGAGGCAAGAGGGAGAGAAATCAGGAGCAATTCCTTTTATACTTTTCTCTTAGATACCAAATTTTCAATTTTTTCTACATTACACACAAAAGATTCTAGCCTCTGATTGGTCTAAACAAAATTGTAAACTTAACTAGAACATAAATTATGCTATATCTTTTTCAAAACAATTCGGATTTGATTTTTAATTACAGATTTGGAATCAGGGCAAAATTCCGCATAAAAGATACCTCACAAGCCCTATTTTGCTGCGATAATTTTCGTTCTGACAACTTATGATCTAAATTTACTGATATTAAAAAATCTTACATATTGAAATTCCACATAAAAACTGTATCAGAATACATTTATTTCAACCCATTTTATTTAAATTTTACAAAATTTCACCTTCACATCTAATATTTAGGTAGTTAACCTAACTGTTCTAATTTTATGTTTATATTACATATTCATAGTTAAATTCCTTGTTGAAATGAGGGAAACCTACTATTAAATGTTTTTATAACTTATTATATTTATTATAATTTATTTTAAACTTATAAAACTATAATTTTGTGAAATTCTTACAAATAATACTTAACCTAACTTAATATAAATTTACTTTTAATTTATGTAATAACTGTCTATAACGTTTGAAATGTTCATAAAATGTGTTCTTATATCTGTCTCTAACACAAATACTGTTCAATTGTACTCCATAGTTCTTAATCTTGTCATTTCACATTTTCACATTGTTTAACTATTTTGTCAATTTTGTATAAAATTTGCAATTTTATATTAAATATCACACTGCACAATTGTTGTTCATGTACTTAATTATGTTTTTAAGTCACTATCACATCTTATGCACGTTTTATATACTTTGTCTTTAAATTACAAATATGCTATGTTCGTATCATACCCTTTCTTTCATATTTTAAATAGTTTATGCATTGTACCTAATACTATACATTCTACATATTATATTTATTATACACCATGTGATCAATATCTGATATGTTAAAATATTAAAATTCATTGAATAAAATGCGAAATTACATAAATATGTTACACGAAACTAATCGTACCTATTAATATTAATCATGTTGCACTCGTAACTAATTTCTCATTGAAAAGAACTGTATACTTCCTGAAATTTATCTACTTTGCCTACTATAGAGAATTTCAAACTCAATAAACTCTAGCCCCTATATTATGCCTAATTCTAATCATCTCAATATATATATATATATATATATATATATATATATATATATATATATATATATATATATATATATATATATGCGTTTGTGTATGTGTGTGGATGTTTGTGCATATGTAGGTGTGCGTCTTGGTGTGTGACAGTGATGTGTGTGTGTGTGTTGTGTGTGTGTGTGTGTGTGTGTGTGTGTGTTGTGTTGGTGTGTGCTGTGCGTGGTGTGTGCGTGTGTGTGTGCTGTGTGTGTGTGTGTGTGGTGTGTGTGCGTGTATGTATGTGTAGAAGTATATTTGTGTATGTACATGTTTGTGTGCATGTACGTGTATTTGTGTGCGTATTATAACGGATGTTGTATAATATTCCTTGAAAATGCATTATTTTATTTCTTTTAATCTTCACTTGAAAACAGAAATTTAATTTGCTATAAACTAAAACATGATTGATGTTATCTCACATTATGACTCACTCAAGTTTTTTAATAATGTTAACAAAGTTTTCATTTAATTCGCATACTATTTTTAAGGCTGAACGATAACTGACCTCGGTGTAGTTTTTGATATGAAATTGTCATTTTAAACACATATTGGAGGAATTCAAAAAATTGTTTGCAAGAAAGCGTTATTATTTTATATAATTCTTCTGTCCGCTCTAAGCTAGAATATGCATCAATAGCGTGGTGTCCATCTTACTCGATACATGTTAATGCACTTGCAAAGGTTCAGCTTTCCTCAGGAGTGTTTATTAATTGAGTATGGCTTTACCAGCTTAGAGACCAGAATACGTATACAATCTATGGTATTCGTATTTAAGGTGATCTCTGGTACAATGGACTGTGACAGAATCTTAAGAATGATACAGTTTAGAGTTAAACGAAGTATAATACACGCTTGACTAGCAGTTTTTATTTCCCAACTGCTAAATTAAAATTCAATACAGTTTATTTAAATTATGGGTACAATGATTGATAATGGGAATTTTAACAATTTTAGTCGACTGCTCAGGCGAGGTAGCCTCTTCAACCGGTTGATTACATGGTTTTTGTATATAGTATTACTGTTAATCTCTAAGGGAAAAAAAAGACAAAAAAAAAACAATTTGGACTACGTTACTTAAGTGAGTAGTATTGCATTTATTCTAGAAGATTGTTGTGGGCGGGACTTTTAGGTGGGTGGATGATGTTTCCAAGATCCCGGACGTCGGTAGCTTCTTGTGGGTGTTAGCTGTAATTTAATAGAAAGATCATTAGTCTTTTTGTTTCTATTTGTGTGTTGAGTTGTATTAGGTTGAATAGGTGTTGTTTTGAAACGTAATTTAGTGTATCGTGTGGTAGTTGTATTACATGTAAAAGAAAATTTGTCGATACTGATAGCTATACTTAGTTCGGCAGACATCCCTACTCATCGCCGTTCCGGAGGTATTTACACGAAAAGTGCTAACACCTGCTGGCCGTGTGTGAGGATTACTCGCCACATGTCAGTCGCAGTTTGTGCCGAAACTAAAGCCGCTGCCATCCGTTGGATGACAGGTAGGACCTTCGTCATATCTGAGCCTCCGAGGAGGCCGAGAACAGCGTCGAATCCTAAAGCGGGTGAAGCGGGATTTTTTACGTCTGCGGCTTTCACCGCACCCGCTACTTTAGCCAACTCGCTGCCGCTTGCCGTCGCTTTGGTGCAACTAACGCGAGTTCGGATTCTGTTGCTATTGAGGTGGATCTTCAATCTTCCTCCGCTGCGGGAGACGTGATGGTGGAGCGTCTATGTTTTTCCGATGCGGGAGACGTGGGTAGCTTGAGAAACCCCTGAAGTTTGGTCGGATGATCACCACCACAGTTTACGCACCTTGCCCGGTCCGTACGGGGTTTGGTGCGCTCACTGCAGTGACGGTGTCCTGCACACTTGACAGCGTACTGCCTATCTAGAGCAACGCTGTGCGTGACGGAATCCCTGGCACCGGTGATACTGCCCGATGACTCAAGTCTTCAGTGGAGACACGTAGGCGAGCCACGTATTCCAACAGCCGGATCTTCGTAAGGTCCTCTTCAGTTGGTACTTGGACCAGCAGAAGAGGAATCGGTCTGCGTTGTTTCTTTATTCTGAAACAAGAGCTTCTTTCAATGTTATGACTTTTTAGCTAAGAGGTAACGTCAGCCTCGGAGATTTCTACGGGTATTTCCCGTAGAACCACCTTGAACGAACGTTCCCTCTTTGACTGATAGGTATGGTACCGTGTACTATGCCTATCCATATATCGCATTAGCCTATCACGGTCCTTGGCAGTGCCAGGCTGAATCCGGTATCCCTCGGCGATTGGCTTCATACGTGTGAATACGATTCCTCGGTGGTCTAATTGGGGGGAGAAGGCAACCTAGTTCTCCCTCTCGCCAAAGATTACTGGCGGAATCCTCTCCCAGGCAGCGTGAATCTCTTCTACGTCCGGGCGGTCCATGGTGTCAGCGAGGGCTTCGAACGCGTTGATGACCGTCGTGGGCGTGGTCGGGCGGTCACTCAAAGGTTTCTTCGGCTTTTACTTCTGAAGCCGGAACCCGTCGGACGGTGGCGATTCTTCATCTGCAGAAACGGTTCTTGATGCTGCCGGAAACGGTGTAGCTGCTATGTTCTTAAGCTCCTTCTTGCTCTTCTTATAGATGTCTTCGTCGTAGTAGAGCGTGGCACGGACGGGACCTTTTCATCGGTTAGCACGACGTCATCGAGTAGTGGGAAAGACTCGTTTTCGTCGCAACAACTCCGAAGGGCGCACGGGTGCCGCTGCCGGAACAGTGGCTCTCTACCTGGCATCGTGAAAATGACGCAGGTAGCAGAACGTAGCGTACGGATAAACTTTTAACAAAGTACGATTACAATGTCAAAACGCGGTGTTCACTGATCTGCTTGCAGACAGCGAATGACAGCTACTAAAACGAATTTGCTTTTATAGTCACCTTTGTATCGGATGATTTCAGTTATTGCATCAATTGAAGAGAAGATTGCTATTTTTAATTGCTCTGTTTGTCCAATTAAATGCATTTTTCTGGTAACTTATTATTTTATGCAGTTTTTGATATATGATTTATGCGGTATTATTTGCAAGAAGGTGAGTCGTGATCCAGAGATATACTTTCGTTGTCATACTTATAATACATATGCAAAGATACACTAACCAACCGTTTGCATACGACTTATTAATCAACAAAAAACCAATAACTGATAGGCATTGTGTAATATACATCGCTATTTTGTCGAAAATATTGTGATGTAACCATATTGACCGAAGGTTACTAAAATAAAATTTTTGACATTCATTAGAATGAGTTTTGTTAATCAAAATCCTTCTTTTTTACTATGAGTAAATATTGAAAATGTATAACTGGGTTGGAGTGGGGTACATTGTAAAAAATTGTTTAAGAGAAAGGCTTATACTAAACTAATGAAGATAGCTTATAGGTATAGGATTTATAGTAATAGGAAATAATTTAGGAAACGAGGTTGACGATTTTCTAACTACTGGTATAGATGGTTCAATAAACGAGGCGTCAGGTAGTATGAAAACACTTTGTATACTGGGAGGGCTTTTGCTTGCCACAGGAGGTATTGTAGCTTACGTAGCTACCAAGAATCGTTCCGACCTTTTTAAAAAGGCTGTAAGCAATAACTACATTTATTGGAAAATGTTAATCGTCACATTCTAGTGTCTTGCTGTAAACGGAGTCGTGGCTGTTTCATTTATTTACTGGGCTGTTTTTATGTCCTCCTCAAAATCTACTGGCAAATTTAGCCTTACGGCTACCACAGACTCACTTCGAGCGACAATGGGTAAATATGACAGAGATGAGAAGTATAAGAAAGCAATGGATCATTTGCATACAAACGTGAGTATCCTTGTACCTGTACATGTCGCATATAATCAAGAAATGTTAGTTTTGGGTTTGAAAAAATATAATCTTGCTTTTTTAAAACTTATAAATAAAATTGTAATTAGCATTATTCTATCTGAATTTAGAAATTTATTAATTCGATGACCATTCTACAGCGATAGAGTATAATTTTTTGCTATTTTGACATAATATGCATGCAGTAACATTCGGTGTGCTGGATTATATTTTCGAGCAACAATAAAATTCATGAGTGTGTACGTGTGGTGTGCGCTCGACAGAGATGGCAAAGTTACTTGTTACATGATACATCACACAATTTAAAACTTACCGTACATGTATAAAATATAGAAATTGAATAAATAACAAAGATAGTCAAATAATAAAATACTTATCTTTTTTGGGTTTTTTAAATGGTGTATTTTAAATTATACAATCTAAACGTTACGATAACACTGATAGTTATCTTCGTCAGTAGTAATATCTGTTAAAAATTGTTAAAGATGTAAACAATTTTGTCAAAGATAGTCATTCATTAGGCTTTTTTACAACTAATAACCTATTTGATACTTACCGTTACAAGGTAGGGTTGTCGATCTTGCACTTATCGTTGTCCTCTTGTCCTCTTGTGGGTGCCCTAAAAACCTACGAAACTGGAACCATTCGCCACTCGAAGTCGGTGGATTGCTGAGTTTTTTCTAACTATTCCTGCACCAGCGATTGCTTAAATCCTACATACCTGAAGGTAGACGCTGTTTTCTCACCGTTCTGTTGTAGGTTAAGAAGAGACTCTCGTTCAACGGTTATTTACCATTGTACAGATCAAACTTGCGCACTTCCCAACTAAAGTTGTCGTTAGCCGGCAGCAGCTTCAAGTTTGAAGCTTTTCCCGTCTATACATAACTGACCTCTTGCCTGGAACCGTTTTAGCAATGTGGCAGGGGATTATTTTTTTACTATTTATAAAAGAACTTCTTTCACTTACAACAACCAAATTAAACGGCGTCAAAAGTATAAACACTAAAACTGGGCCAACTTATAACATTAAAACAAAAGCGACGATGTAATAAACAATTTATAATTGATCGAATAATTTTAATTAATATAAAATATTACCAAATAACAATCGCTACTGTCGTCGGCTCAATCGGTAGATGAAGATAAGGGAGAGTTCTAATATACTGAGTTTAATTAACATACCTGAAATACTGCATGCTTCCCATCTGCTTAGTTATTTTCACTTATACTTAATTAATAAGAAAAATATGTAATGTAAATAAAAACAATAAAATGATACCTCGGGCGCCAACCTATTTTGAAATATACGTTATTGGAACAGCTAAACCAAGTTTGTTAATAATAATACAACATTAATCAAAATGAAAATAATATTACAAGGCACACTAACGTTTATTTAATAATAAATTGAAATGGAAAAGGTCTTAAATCTATTCGTTAATTACTAAAAAATCATACCTTTGAACAGTTCTGGATATATTTTATTACCGCTGGTGACACATGAAACGGAACGGTCAACTAGATGAAATTATTATAGCATCATTGTGGTGCAATCTCCAGATCTAAGGTTACCAACCACACCCCACTGGAATTATCTTGATAATTTATTCTTAATAATTCGAATCCATAATAATTAATGCATTACTTTGAAGTTTTTAGTATGTAAAAAATTTGCGATTATGATGTAAACCAAGTAAAATAAGGTATTTAATAAAAGTGGTACTTTTTAAAAGTAAAAAGTAAAAAAGTGCCAAAAAAAAAGCAAAGGCTTTAGTTTTAACTATAATGAAAAAAAATAACTTACCATCTAAACCGATGGCACTTTACACTAAAATTTAGGGAAAATTACCCGAAACTACATGCTTCATACTATTACATTTAGAGGAAGTGAATTAAATAAAGTTTTAGAATCAATCATGCCGTTGTCCCTCCAAGAAGTTATCACGCGTTGCGCGGATTAAATGGTCAGAATCCAATTTTTTAAGAAAGGGAACTATAACTCTATGAAATATTACACCCAAAAAGATATGTTCTAGGAAGTGCAAATTAAATTGCCTTTCTCAATTCTACATATTAATAATTAAAAACTTTTCTAATATTACGCCAAATAAATGAACGATCCCAAACCAATGTATTTTTTAATACAACCACAAAAAAAGGTTGTTACACACTTATTTATCGTGCCGGTGGTAGCTCCGAGTAGGCACATACCCCAGACGGTCGCTCCATACCCCTATTCACCAGTCAGGTACATGTAATAATGTTTAAACACATTTACTTAATCGATAGACGTAACGAGATGTTTCTGATGTTAAATTTCTTGATTTTTCTTCTAAATTATTATGCAGGGGCTTTATTCAGGGCGGATCGTAGTCGTCTGGCTACTCCGTACCAAGACCAAAAACCTTTACACTCACTTGTAGTGTAAAAGTGTAACTAGGTACAATTCCAGTGAATATTTTGTGTGAAAGAAAAAGTATCAGTCAAAGATCTATAATCATCACACCACATAGCGTTATTTTACGCTAGGTATATTTTTGTGAAAATTATTAACAAATTAAGTTCTAACGGGTCAATTGAAATTTTGTTTAGCAGATCACTAACATGTAAAAAAATTTCCAAACTGAGGCTACATGGTTTGTTGTTGTTCATGTCTTCTCGTAATCTTTGTAGAGTAGTACAGTTTTTGTAAGCATGCTGTTTTATGAATTCTGGAAGCAAGATGTCACTGTCAGCCCAAAAGGCGGTACCCATAATTTTCCGATTATGTAGTGTCTGTAGATTTTATTTCAGTGATCGACTATGCCGTCATTTCTTGACTTCTGATTGTCCTCTGGTGTGAAATTAGCTACTTAGATATTACCACATGGTGCAAGGATTCATCATTATTAGCTTCGTATCGCTCCAAGAATGCCAGCTCCTGCCATGCGTTTCACAGTAAGAATTTTCGGTACCTATCTCATGCACGCTTTCTGATGATTTGTTCAAAATCACTTGCAGATTCAGAAATTGTCACAAAGACTACCTTTCACTTCACTGTGTATAATGAACGTCTATGCCTTGACATCTTCATTAAACTGTGTGCACTATTTGTTTATAACTTTCACACGCAGAGTTTAAAAACTTACACTTATCACTAAAAATCTCCTTAGAAGCATTTTTAGAATATGTTAGGTTGTAGTAGAATACCCACACCTCCCTATCACGTTCTTTTTAAATATTTTTTGTTACTGGTTGTAGATAGATCAGGCTTGATCTAGCCGAAATTAACGATATACGCTTAAATATACGATTTTTCCCGTGAAACTGATTCCTTACCATGTTTCTTTGGGCAAGATTACTGTTTACCATCTAGGAATTTTATCAATACCTTTTTAAGCGAATTCATCGGGCTTGATCTCGCTAAAATTAATGAAATATAATTAAAACAGATTATTGGGATGGACGGAATTGATTTTCGCCATCTTGAAAATTTGCTACACGAAAAAGATTCATTATAATTAATATAGTTGATAATTCACACACGCACGCACGCACGCACGCACGCACGCACGCACGCACACACACACACACCACACGCACGCAAGCACACACGCACCCACAGACACACGCACGCACACAAACACACACACACGAGACACACACACACACACACACACACACACACACACGCACACAAACACACACACGTACGCACACACACACACACACACACACACACACACACACACACACACACACACACACACACACACACACACACACACACACACACACACACACATCACACACACACACACACACACACACAACACACACACAACACACACACACACACACACACACACACACACACACACACACACACACAACACAAGCGCGCGCGCACGCACGCACGCACGCACGCACTCACGCACGCACACACGCACGCACGCACACACACACACACACACACACACACACACACACACACATTTTATCAATTGATATTATATCGGCATTGATACTTTATAAAAGAGTGGGATTACCTGAAGGCTTAATTCTGATCCGTTAATATCCATTCATACTTATAATTCACTAATTGGACACTTCTAAAAGCAATCACTGAATAAAATATGCATTAGTGATTTTTCGTACATATTCATTGTAGCGGAATGATGGAATGCTGCATCTTATGTAAAAAATATACATTTCAACCAATAAAATTAGTTATTAATTAATAATAAATAATTAGGTATGAGTATATTTATTAACCTTACTTTAATCTAATTAAAACTGGTCACCCCATTACTAATCTTTTGAAGTTGGCAATAGTATATTTAATAGTCCACCGATTATAGCTACATTGTTTTATGCAATTTCTTATTGGTCGTAACGTGTATAGTGTAAGTTAGTTATAGTGAGCAGGCCTGGATTAAGGGAGGGGGGCTATAGGGGCTATGGCCTCAGGCCCCGTCATTCAAGGGGGCCTCCGAACTCTGAACAAATTTGTACAAAAAAAACCACGACAAAAATTTTTCCCGGAGTCAGATAATCGACATTGACTGGCAAAATGAAACTAAACAGACAAAAATGCGCGCCGCCGCTGATCAATCGTTAAAGAAATGTTGTCTTTGTCTAATAAGCAACACCCGCTGAAACAGTCATGCTTGTTACCGCGCCAGTCCAACCAGTCAATCATAAACCAACACGGCTTGCCGCCGCTTGCGCCGTGATGGGGATTTCTACGTTGTTGTCACATAGTGAATTTTTTATAGAATAGTAGTGTATTTATTGTATACAAATGTACTTAAAATAATAAATAAATAAAACGTCTTTCTTTTTATGTAATAATGTAATTAAAGCATTTTTTTTATTGTGTTAACTGTTATGGCTGTTAGAATATGTTTGTAGAGTTCTTTGTGGCTTACGTAATTTTTTATTTAAACGAGAACATAATATCCAATTTCATAAAATATTTGGCAGCGTCGAGACCAGCCTTCGAAATTCCTTCAGGCTTAGATAAAATTGCTTTATACAACGTGATCAATGTCAAGTGTACTGTAGTGGTATGACAAAAATCCCTAGTTGTTAATATTATTGTTTTGCAGTTGGTTGCTTTGGATTTCTAGTGTGGTTTTAGTCGTTTTAGTTTATGTCAGTTTATGTCATATTATACCTTCGTTTTTCACTTTTTTATTTTCTTGAGTTATTTACAAACTGTCTATATCAAGACAAATTATATATTCTGAATTTCAAATTGTGATATCGAATTTAATCCTCGTGCCGTTTTCAATCGAACACGACACATTCATTGTTGTGGCTCATTTTCGTAGCGGCTTCAAAGATGGTAATGGGCAATGACATTATTCATTGCAATCGTGCATCGATCAATTTACTGTTGAGTACCCAAATGAAAATGTTAGTTACGAAAGATTGCATACTCTTTCAAGAATTGCGAGATGCTATTACTCACGAAGTTCATAATATTGGTGCCGAAATGTTACAAAATGTATTTGCGAATATGCAACGTAGGGTGAACTTATGTTTACAATTTAATGGCGGTCATTTTGAACATAATGCTGTAAAGCAAAGTGTGATAACTAATGTGTACCGAAGGAGTTAAAAACAATTTGTAAAAGACATTGTCATTCCATAAACATGTACTGTAAATTTTATTTAATTATAATGGAATTATAACATTTAAATACTTAAGATTCATTATTTTGTAATGATTTAATCCAATCATTAAATAATATTTTATTTATTTTGTATTTTATAGGGATGCAGTCTAATCAAATACAAAATAGTCATTATTTAAATTAAGATAATATTTTATAATATGTATAAGTTAATGACCTTCATACAGATTTGAAACTGATCGTAGTTTTTACTCGAACCATGCTCTAGAGTAGCAAGAGCAATACAGCTTCTTACCAACCTATCAGAGGTGCCAACTTAAATATTTTGATCACGTGGTATACACTTGAGATTGATCACTCTGTATTTAAATATAATATACTTATTTTTTTCTTGGATGCATTGCGCCTAATTTAGTTTACTTAGTTCTCCGACAGGGTGATGTTTTACTGTTATTATTGTTCGTACTTGAATTAGACAACTCTAATATTGCGGGCATGTGATGTGATAAGACTAATTAGTGATAATAAATAGATAGGTAAGTCGTAGTTCTGATTAACCAAAGTAATTATGTATTTAATTATAAAGTCATTAAATCAATATTTAAATAATTCTGTTAGCAAATCAAAAAGAAACTTTTTTTGCTCGTAACTTTATATTATTGCTTTTGTTGCATACAACGTGGCCACATAATATAAGCTGTTAGAAAACCCTTCTATACCTTTCTTTATTTTATATATACCTTTTTGGCTTTTTAAGAATAAAAAGGGTGCTTAAAATGTTCAGTTAACTAGTTTAATATTAAGTGTTGTTTTACTAAGTATATTGCATATACACGGTGCGGCGGTGCGGTGCTTTGTTTAAAGTGGAGAGACATTTTTCATTTTTATTAAACTCCCTACACATTTTTTTATATTTGAAGTTACTATAATATATAGTTCTGAAAAATACATCTCTTTTGTTTGACACATATTTTTTGCTCACCTTGTATACATAAGGTGAGTGTACCAATAGTTGACAATATAACAGAACAATGTTATTAAAAAATTATTTGCGTGGAACGTATTAAAATGAAATCAATAAGGTCTTTGAACATGTATACAACATGTCTTGCGTTACTTACCCATGCAATTTGTTTTAGAAAATTTTAAAGATGGTGGTCATACTGTACCTTTAGTTGACAAGAAATTTTTTGCAAAATCCTGTAGTTGACATTAATAGTACCCAATAGTTGACAAGATCGACTTTAAAAAAACTGTTTATTAATTTATAAAGTATTAAACAAATGAATGCAACTTATAATAATTTTAAAAATTAATACATTTCGGAATAATATTTTTTCATTTCCGGTATAGAGAACTTTCCTCTTGAGTTTTTTCAAGTACGTCATCTTTGTGGTACCACGTAATATCCTCATAGTTAGGCCATTTCCAATCCCTTACTCCGCTCCTTGTCATGGTCGAAACTTTATATTCATTTTGTTTTTTATTTGTTTCAATCAAATTTCCTAAAAATTAAATTTCTTAAGTAATAGTTCAATTTATTACATTTATATCATTACCTGGGTAATAATCATTCTCGTATCGGATGATTACAAAATCATTGGGTGATATTATATCTTTCAAAATGTTCTGCTCCTCTTCTTGACCAACATGGACATTGGTTTCATCATCGGACTTATGATTCCAATCATCTCCTTCTCCTTCAGATTCAAGATTTATTTCAATTGAAGACTCTGAAGAAGAGTCATCTTTTTCTGTATGAGGCCTCATCTTCTTTTTGGAGTTGACTTTATTTTCTTTTTCAGTTTTTGCCAATTCCCTTTTTCTCTTGCGTTCTTCTTTTTCTTGCTCTTTTCTTTGTTTCTCTAATTCTTTTTTTTTTTGTAATAATCTCGCCACTGGTCAGACGCTCCTACCGACGGTATCTTTCCTTTAATTTTCCTCACACTCTTCTTAATAACCGGTTTTGGACAAAAGAGTGCTGCTTTAAATGGTGATGGAATATATTCATCTTTGGTGGTGCTGGGAGTAGAATTATCTTTGGAGGTGCTGGGAGTAGAATTATTTTTGGATGTGCTGGGAGTAGAAGCATTTATTTTATTGGACGTATCTCTTGTTGGTGAAGACTCAGTATTATCTATTTCAGGAGGCTGAGTTATTGGTTGATTTGGTGTAGTTAAGTGAATATAACCATTGTCACCATTGTTTTAATTCACTTCAACATTTTTTTCTAAATCATTAGGATGATTTTGGAGGTCCTGTTCACGTTGGCAACGTAATTTATTAATATCTGCTCTGGAATTACTTTCAACTTCTTCAGACAGTGTTTTCCAAAGATAAAATAAGGCAGTATCCACTATTTTGCCTTCCCAAATATTACCAGATTCTTTGAACTTAGCCATTTTGTCGGATCCTACTTTATATTAAAAAAAGTTTAGTTCTTTCTTCGTTGTCTCGTAAATATTTATTTGTGGATTGATATGCTCAAAATTATCTTTGGTTTTAAAGAATTTACTATATGGAACACTGTTTTGGTTAAACTTTTTTTAGTAGGGGTCCAAAATTTTCCTTTTTGATTTTACCGCCATCGTTGTCAACTTTATATTGTTGCACACCAATTTTCCACTCACTTTTTAATGGATGGAAAACCGCAACATCCGTAGGCTGAAGAATGTGGGTCGAATTCGAGAAGAAAGCTACAAGTTCTATCCTTTTTTCCACACAAAAGTCACTCAACTCCAACGTGAGATGAGAAACGTGTCCATCTTCAAATAATGCGATGGGGAATTCAACTTTGTTTTCAATCAGCCAAGGATAAAAGGAGTTCGCTATATATTCAAAGAAAGTCTGTCCAGTCATCCATCCGGATTCCGATTTGCCCATACCCCATCCTTTAGGCATTAAGCTTGATACTGATGATGGAATTCTTTCGTAACTGAACATAATCATGGGTGACAAAATTGTACCATTTGCACAAACTGTAATGTGGGAAATTGTGCATTCTTTATCATCGTTACTGATAAAGTTGTAAGCGAGTTTTTCGCCTTTCCTCATTAAACATTTAATACCTTTAGGGCCCATGAAAAACGCAGTCTCGTCTAGGTTAACAATTCTGTTTGGATCTCTAAGAACGTCTTCAATATTTTTGGCTCTAAAATGATCAATAACTTCATTAAACCAGTTACGGATTTTTTGTTCTGTAACTTCAGAACGAGCCTTTGTCAAATTTTGTGTCAACCGTTCTGAAATAATAGGATGCCGGCGCAAAAAAACACTCATACCATTTTCTACCTGGTCGATTATTGGTAAACTTATTAGGCCTATCTAATTTTTTTATTAACGTTTGAACAGAATCTAGAAGTTGGAGTCTGGTTACAAGAAATCCAGCATCAGCCATTGAGCATATCCATCTTACTAAGACTCGTCATTTGTAAGTGTTGTTTCGGGGCCCATGCGGCAATCCAGTTCATATTTTCCTTCTAATTTGTATTTAATTGTGGTTCGAGGAACTGTAAATTCTTTACTTGCAGCGTTTACTGATGAACCACGTTTTACGGCTGCAATAGCATTTTGCAAATCTTCTAGAGAATATTGTTTTAATTTTTTAGTTTGTCGCGGCATTATTCTAAAAGAAAAACTCGAAATAAATAAAAAATATGAAAGTTACGTGTTTTATACATTTTTTTAATTGGCCGAATTTAACGTTTCTGAAGTTCCTATAATTGACATTCATGTCAATTATTGGTACCGACCATCTGACACAACTCATTTATCGATATGATATAATATACCCTCTAACTAAATAGTTCTTTCATAAAAATATGTATTTTTCAGGAAAGTGGTAGTGCTCCTTTAGTTGACACAGATGACAACTATAGGAACTTGCCTGGAAACAACAGTTCCAATGGTTGACAACCCCCTACTCTAACGTTAAAACTGTGAATGAATTAATATTTCAATAAAAATATTCACGTTGGTTCTTTTCAACTGCCATAGAATAATGGCCTTTATAGAAATAATCAAGATAACTTCAATATAAACAATTTTTAGGTGGCACTTACCTTAAGAAAAAAGCCAAATTCGGACACCACTTATCATGCACACGTGTCTTCAAGAACTAAAAACGCGCCAATTGTATCTGTATTAACCGATGTTGCCAAGTGCTCTATTTTTCATGGAAGATTATGCTATAGAGAACTAAGTAGGGCTGGATACGTTAACCTATCTTAAATATCACCCTTAGTACACCATATATAAAAAAAAATGTCAACTATTGGATCACTGTCAACAGTTGGTACATTCACCTTATACAGTGTGTCCCGCTCTTCATGAGTACCCCCTTCTCATGAGTATGATATCTCAGTTATTAATAATGCGATTTTCTTTAAATTTTGCTGGTGATTGTATGTTAGAAAAATGGAGTATTTGGTATAGTAAACATTTTTTTTACCATTGGCGTGCGGTGTTGGGGGCTAAAAGGGTTGATTTTTTGGGAAAATAATTAATAGTAGGGCCAATTTTAGATAACAATTTAGATTCCAAGTACTTCATTTTTCTAGCATACAACAACCACCAAAATTTAAAGAAAATTGCATTATTAATAACTGAGATGTTAGATGTTATACTCATGAAAAGCCTGTTATTTTATTTGAATAAATGTTTAAAAACCTCCACAAATAAATGTTTATTTACAGATTCGAGAAGAAAATATTAAGAAGAATTTAAAATTACCCAAAGTTACAGACTTTTTCCAAATTCGTCAAAATGAAAGCCCTTCAACGACTTTAAGTTGAAATTCTCAGTTAGATAAAAGTCAAGTTAGTGAAGACCTGCCTACATGTTCAACCTCAAGCAATATTACTGTTCCAAGTGAAAAGGACAATAAAGAAGAGGAAAGTGTGAAACAATTAGAAAAAATACTGGTATTGGAAACTGATGTCTTTCATTCAGAAAAAAGGCGAGTTGAACAAGGTCCAGCATTATGGCCATCAAACATTACTGATTATATGAGACAAGTTTATTTGAAGAGAGGTCCAGATTACTTCCAAAATAATGATGGAAAGTTTGAAGCATCAATAAGAAAATGGGAAAAGCAAAATCGGTCATTATCAGTGAAACTGTTTGAAAGTCGGCAATCGAACGGGGAATCATATATAAGAAAGTGGCTTATGTATTCAAAATCAAATGGATCCGTTTTTTGCTTTGTCTGTAAATTGCTTGGTTCAGATAATAAAGGTGTATTTACAACTGGATTTTCCGATTGGAAAAGAGCGGAGGAAAAAGTTAAATCTCACGGAAATAGTGTAGAGCATCGCAAAAATCTTTTGACTTGGAAAACATATTCCACATCTTCCAAAATAGATGAAGAAATGATCAAATCATTAAACAGAGAAATATTGGAGAAATGTTTTAAAACGAATTATTGAAACCATCAAATTAATTGCCGAAAGGGGTTTGGCTTTCCGAGGTGATAACGAAATATTAGGTTCTCCACATAATGGCCTATTTAAAAACATTAAAAAATAATGAGCCTGTAAACAGTATTCCCTTCCTTTTCAACCTTTCAGTGGAAACAGATTTATTAGAAGTGTTTCCGGAAATTTATATAGTTTTAAGAATTTATTTATGTATTCCAATAACTAATTATGAAACTGAAAGATCATTATCAAAACTTTCTTTCATTAAAAATAAATTCAGATCTACCATGGGAGAAACCAGATTATCTCATTTAAGTTTAATGAGCATAGAAAATGATCTTTTCACTCAAATTTGATGACTTAATTGAAGAATTTTCAACCATGAAAGCTCGAAAAAAATCTATGTAAATGTATGTAATCTATTATTTTTTATTTAATAATAATAAAGTTTGGTGTGATTTGCTAGTTGTTTTTTTTTCCATAAATACATAAACAATTAGGGGGCCCCCAAGGTTTTTAGCCTCAGGCCCCGTTTATCTTAATCCGGCCCTGATAGTGAGTACTAATTAAGCATTGGTTTAGTAATGGGTTAAGAATGTTATAAATTTAAATTTTAGTGTTAAATGCACACATTATTAATTGATATGAGTAGAAAAAGAATTTACTTTTTAAATTGGAAGGAATAATTTGTAATAAGAAACATGAGTTTGAACTTTTACAGGAAGAATCTTTTAATTTATTTAACACATTTCAGTTACAATGTTGCGGAGCAACTTCATGGATGAATTTTTGGACATCAAGAATATGGCTTAATCCTTACAGTTGTTGTAGTATATACAAACCCTTAACATTTGACACTATTTGTATGTGGTTTTATTATGGTGGCTGTAATAAACCAGTACACGACTTTCTGGAGCGGAAAGCGGGCGAATGTAGTGATGTTTGTTTTGTAGGTGCTATTCTTCAGGTTGTCAAATTTTACTGTCTATTAAATGAAATAAAACAAATTTATTCTAGATACTTGGTTTAATAGCCGGTTATTATGATTTCTTTGTGAAACCAGAAGACGACGAATACGAAGAAGAAGAGGACATGGAATTGTAAGTTTAAATAACTACAATATGATTGTAAAATTTATGTTACATTAAATATTTTTATCTAACCTATTTTAAATACATACCGTGCTAGGCACCATTAGTAAAGGGAGTAAACATGGACCTAAATCTTTGGTTTGCTTACACTCGTCACAAAAAATGAAATTTAGTGTTCACAAAAAATGAAATTTAGTGTTCTTTGTTTTATTTTAATACTTTCAGAATTCTTTAATAAAAATTTATATTGTTTTTTGTGAGACTTAAAATGATTACTTTTAATTTAATCTGAGTGGTTTTAATTTGTAAATATATTATTAATTAAATAAAATTTATTTTTGCTTTAATATTTGCTCAGAAAATTCCTTTTTCATCGGGATGCTCCGGCCAACTGGATTATCAAAAGGAATGATTATTGTTATCACTTAATATATGCCATTGATAAATTGAATTTGCTTCCTTCAGTACTCATATATTCAGTATTTGTATAAGCTTTTCATATTCGTAACAGTTAATAATGAAAACAAATCAAACGTTATACTTATTTAATCAAACTAAAATTCGAACGAAAATGCATCAATGCTTTGTTTACAACACATATAAAAACGATTCTATTATTATATTTCCTAATTCTTATTAATAACATGTAGAAATAAATTTTTGTCAGCTGTGAAAACAATATTTTCCGTTCAGTGTTGATATTCAAATACCTTCACAGAGAAATAAAACACAAAAACATTGTATCTATTTCACAGTTAAAAATCTTACTTGTCACTTTTGGAGGCCTCAAATGGGTTGATATCGTTACTCTTATGTCAGCCCAAAAACAGCGTTCCTTTGTTGGATCTATTAATCGATTTTACTTCTCACTATAAGTCCAGTTGTCACTACAAACGGCCAGTAAACTACAAACGGCTAGCTTCTACTTTAACCATCAAACTTTCTAGTTATTGTTCTTTATATATTGATTTATTACACTGGAGCGATTGCCTTCTTTTATATTTATCGATCAATATTTAAACACAATAAAAGATGACGACTTCAGATACGTGCAAACACGTTTATTTAAATTATCACCTTTCTTACTATCGCCAATTTGACAGTATTCGTACTCTTAACTCTTTAACTTTTTATTAATTTAGTAAGGAAAGTATTATTTATATTTGCTTATCACAATACTAACTAATTAGGATTTATTTTTTCAATTTAGAGGGCTGTGTGACCATTGATTTGTCACTTATGCCGCAACGATCATAACACCCTAACTACAACTACCTCCCATTAACGGCTTACTTAAACTCACTGTGGTATCAACAACTGATTCCCCTTCTTTTACAATTTATTTACGCATTTGTAGATTACCGCGTTTACTTTAAATATTTTCAGTAGTAATATCACAAGAGAGTGAGAATAAATTGAAAATAATTTGACACATTTTCGAAAACCTGTTGCTAGGCAATAGACACGAGAACCCATAGGGCTCGAGTGGCTATTGCCGAATGGTCACAGGATTGAGAAAAAATGGAGAATTATTTTCTGATTTATCGAGCTCTCGTACAGTATTCGTCGGATTATTTTTAACGTTACAATAAGAAATACGTTTTCAATATTATATTTTTATTTTAACAAATTAAGCTTTCTGAAATTTCAAATTGACGACTGAAGTCAAATAAAAAAATACGTTGTCATTCAATAAAAACAAAATACTTCTCGCGGTAATAATGTAGGTAGATTATTCCCACTGCAATAATCTTTTGATTGGCTAAAACGTACGCACATGACTGAAATTGAAAGTTTCTATTGGTTCTTAGAAACGTCAAAAAATAATCTAATTAACTCTGTACCCAACTTAGTGAAGTAAATTCAAGCATTTCTTCTCAATGTTAAATACATTTATATATCAATAACAATCATTTCTCAATTTATAAAATCTCATGTAACTTAGCGCGAAATTTGAATTCCTCATACATCAGTTACACTGCACCAGAGGATTTACAGGATAGCGTATAGAGTTCAGGTCGATAAATAAAGTATTGTAAAGTTTTTGTTGTTAAACACATGACGATGGCTACCAGATGGCCCTGTGTGGAGGTGGCGATGATAGTGCTGTTTCTTTTTTTTTGTACGGAGCAGTTGCATGCAAAAATTTCTGACACTAACAAGAGATAATGGATAGGGCGCATAGAGGACGCCTATCGTGCGATTTGAAGTAGGTTCTGCAAAGACCGTCATTTCAAGAAGCCGTAATCCTGACTAGAAGATCTTATCTCCTGTTTATGTAAACTAAACCCTGTATATAAAGCTCGTATATTCATAGTTCATATTGTTAGACAGAAGAAATTGGAGTATTAATATACATTTTGGCAACATTTGTCAAACCAACACTCATGAAATATAAATTTGAACTATTTGTCATCGAAGGAATCGAATTTATGATTAATTGTAAAAATTGTGAACAAATATATGTGCGGCAAACTAAACGACATATCAAAATTCGCTTTAAAGAACATTTAGCTCATATAAAATACAAACGTTGGGACAAGTCTGCCGTAGCCCTACATATGTTTGATAAAAGTCATGTAGTAGATGAGGTATCATTAATCAAACAAGTTCTAATGAATAATGATTATCAAGGACCTTTAGGATACTCAGAACTCATTAAACTTTCATAACTTTCACCAGATTAGCAACGAAGCGTTACTCGCTGATGGTATATATGTTAGAAATATTCTTTAGTCCGCCCTAGTCGACCGCTGATGGTGATAGCATAGCTATCGAAATGCGTTCGGTGTTTTTTAATTGTGTGTGGTACGTGGGTGTATTTTGTTTGTTACAGGTCCTACCACAGTTCCAGTGTTCCAGATTTTTCAACATAGACAAGAAAGTTATATTTTGGGATGTTTTTCTTTTTCTTGTTGTACAAAAAACGAAGGCTCTTAAAAACACTGTATAATAAAAGTTCTTCTCTGTAATTTTCTCTTTTCTTGACAGAACACTTCTAAACTATGTAGTAAAATAAAATTGTTAAATGTTTTTGGACAAATAATTAGAGAAATCGCAAACATACTAGGGTTGTTCAAATGAAACTCGTCTTTGATCTATAAAAAATATATTCGGAAATAAATTTACAAATAATCACCTCTACAATTAAGGCACATATCTCACTGCTTTACCAACCCATTTATACCTTGCTCGTGGTTGCTGTTTGAATAATTCCTTGACGGCGTTTTGTATTTCACCGGCTGATTCAAACCTTTTTCAGTGGGCCAAAGATATGGAAATCGCAAGTCGATAAATCTGGGCTGTAGGGTGGCTGTTCTAAAACCCTCCATTTTTTCTTTGCAAATTTTCTTGCACTACGTGTGAGACATGAGGCCACTCATTGTCGTGAAGCAAAATTACACTATTGGATAGTTTTCCTAGAAGTCTTATTGCTTGATGAAGCTTATTCAGAGTTTCGTGTAGATTTGCCTTAATATTCACTCCGTGTTCTTTAAATTCTATCAACAATGGTATTTTGTTGTCAAAAAAAAATGTTAGCATCACCTTGCCTGCGGAAGGTTGTGCCTTTTTTGGTGGTGGTGACTTTGAATGTTTTCATTACATCGATGACAACTTACTGGATGATTGGAAATAATGGCAGTAAATTTGGTCACAAGTATCTATTGATAAAAGGAAGTTATTACCATTTTCATTGTACTCCGTAAGGTGTTGCTAAGACAAACCTATCCGGTAACATTTTTGATCCAAAATACGATGAATCCATTGCGGACAAACTGTTCGGTAACCCAGTTTCCGTACGATACTAGGGACGGATCCTGCACTCCCGTCAATATTTTTTGATATCACTCTGACTAAAATTCGACGATTTTCTCTAATCTAACCGTCCACATGCGCCATATTGGTGTCTGTTGATGCAGTACACAATGCACCTGGTTGCGGCGCATCTTTTGTTCCATCTTTACCATTTATAACTGTTCGGCACTATTCTCAGTTAGATAAGCAAAATATGCGTTGGTAGCAATAATTTTTTTTGTGTGAAGTAGTGATCTTTTTATACCAATCCCTCTGTCATGAGATGAGCAATAATTTTGGAGTATTGATGTAAAGAAAAATCAATAATTAGTTTAACTTTAATTAAAACAAATTTTCACACTGCCGCCTGAACACAGGATGAATTGGGCTTCCCAGATTTTCCCACTACCATAGCGACTGAGGTTACATTAGTAAGTTGCCGAAGTATTCCACCATCTTTTTGCGTCTATACATTGTGCAAAGGCGTACTGATTTGGTGCATGTATGATGAGATAAAATAATATTTTTAATCATTGAATTAAATTTATTTTAGTAGATACTTGTTCAACAATAATTTAGAAGTAATTTAAATTAATATTTGTAATGAAAGTGGTAGGAAAATTACTTCTAAGCTTTTATGATCTACCCTGTATAATTAAAAATATTTTTGGAATATGCACCAGAACATATCTTATAACTTTTGTATCTCTTTAAATAAAGGAGATATGGGACTTTGTCACACTAATGCGCCACCCTGTATGTAGTGAAAATTGTTCCAGAAAACGATATATTTAAATTCTAACCGCATAAATTTAATTGACTGAAAGGGAGCATGTATTTTTAGAAATCATTCCTTAGTTATCATCAGTCATTGGTGGAACCGTGTTTGTAAAGAGGGAAACTGTGACCTTTGTCCAAATCCTAACCACCAGAAACAATTTTATTTTAGCAACATCTTCAACCGTTATTCAAACCCTGAAGTTTTCCTTTACTGAAAGACCTGGAGCTGTCCGCATAAGAGTTCAGTATTGGCTCAAAGTCATCCGTATTTTTCGCAGGAGTAAGAATACTGTACCGTAAATAAATATAGATACAATTAATTATATTTAAGCTAAATAAATAATTTCCGAAGCGAGTCTTAATTTGTGCGCTGGTGGAAGCTGTCTGCAATCCTTACTAGGGAATACAAATAATTAATCCGTAAAATGATATGTAATGAAGTCCGAAAGAAAAGTAATTTCAATTATCTTTTGTGTTTGAAATGGTTGTTTTCATGACAAACAAACTTAAAATTTTTAAAATTACAACGCAAAATGTGAATACCTCTTTTCGATTATTATTCTCATATGACGATGTTAGCGTGAAATCACGTATTGTTAGTTGAGTTGATTAGTTTATTTCCATACTTTTTGCTTTTGTAGCGCAACGTTTTGGAAGTGGACTTTGCTTGCGTCATCAGGCTTAGTTATGGGAAGGATTGATTTCACACTTGAGTCGAATTCAATTACTATGATTTTTTCTCTAGCACTTGACCAGCCTCAGATTCGAACTTGGCACCTTTCATTTACAGGTTTGACACCTTTACCGCTAAGCCACTGAGTAATCCAACATATATTTTTTAAAATATACACGTGTATTAAACTTTTCGTGGTTGCTCGGTAGTGTATTACGCATATTGCGTCATAAGCTATTGCGCATTATAGTGATCTATGTGGATTTCGTTTCTACACTAGCTTAACTTATCGGATTCTTTGCTCGTGCGATGTACGTGGGTTCTATAAGCTTCCAGCGAATTGGATTCGGTGGTCATCGTTCCGTACAACAAATGCTTAACATTCCCAGGTAACAAATAAATTTAGAAGGGCAAAGGGTATACGGAATTCCATGTAGCGGATATTCTTCGGTATATATCGGGAAAACAAGAAGATCAGTGCAAGAAGAGGAGAACATATTAATACTGTTAAGAAAAGCCAAACTACCTCATCTTTGACACAACAAAGCAAAAGGAGTCAGTTCAATACGAGTAACACGAAGTAGCAGCCGAAAGTTAAACGTATCCTGAAGATGGAAAGTGGGATCTTGCCGAAACGTTGAGTAAACAGTCTCCTAGAGGCTACTACAACACCAACGCGGGCCAGCACCCGAAACACCAATTCAACATATATATATATATATATATATATATATATATATATATATATATATATATATATATATATACTTTATATAATAGTATGTATGTAAAAATCCTAATATAAAACTGCCGTACATAGCTTCAGAATCCATCAGGAGCTGTACATCTGGAAACGCAGTCACACAGGTATCATGTAGTCATGTGTAACTAAGTCAAACGCAAATGAATCGGTATGTCAAATTGACGACATTAAATATTAAAATACAGAGTTGTGCTTAAGAGTAATTAATATTATTATTTGCAAAGCATTTCCATCACAGAAGCCAAACACAAAATACATAGCATACTCAGTTGTACTAAATTCTATCGGTCACTTTAATAAAACGCTTGTCTAACAAAGAAACGAAAAACGATAATCACACTGAGAAAACAAGTACGGTACTGATGACACTGAAAATCTGACAATTCGTGTGACATATCATAATTGTCAAAACTGTTGAAATTTGCAGTGTTGACAAACGTCGTAATTTACAAAAAATGCACCTTTATAAATGTTTAAGAAGTTAATTACTGGAGTGCAATGAGAATTGAACGAAATAGGACTTTGCAAAAGTCTTAAAATGTTAAACGTAATTGCCAAAAGAAATAGAATTGAAGTAAAATATGCATATTTGTGACCCAACTCTGATGACTTTGTGTGGCACCATGAAGTGGTTTAGAGCATTTTTTAGTCAAAAAGGAAGATCGCCACGTGTTAATATTAGATTACTACAGGAGTAAAGGTATCTGATTTGTAAGTGGGAGAAATTCGTAGTAAATGAATTCGATTCAAGCGCGAAATTAGTCCTTCTCAGAACTAAGCCAGATGTCAAAAGCAGAGTCCGCTTCCGAAACGTTGCGCTTCAAAAGCAAAAACTGTGGAAATAGGTGGATCAACTCAACTATTATGAGACCACAGTTACAAAACACTTACAATACGTATTTTGTATTACATGGACATCTTGAATGGAAAAGTTACAAATAGGTTTTTTATAAATATTTAATTTAGAAATTGGTAAACGCCAGCATGCAAATAAATTAAATTTTGATTCCGATAAATATAATTACGCAATATTCAATTGGCAAAATAATTAAAACCCAACCAATTGATAAATTTATTATTATAATTGTATAAAATAGTGGTGTAAATGGTGTAATAAAATAATAATAAATGAATAAAGAAATATAAGTAAAAAGTAAAAATGTTCTCCAAAACACAAATCGTCAAACTAACTGGAGATACTAACCATTCGCCACTAATAATGCCTTTGTCCCAGTCGGTAGTTTGAGTAGGGGGTTCATTCCTTTTGATTTGCTTGATTACCACAAAATCTGCTGTGTTATTTTCACTGAACATAAATAATAAAAAATGAAATGTAGTACTAATAAAAATGATCTCGGACGCCAAGTTATTTTTTTTAATAATGTCGGAACAACTAAACCAAGTTTGTTAACAATAAAAATTTTATCAAAATGTAAAATAATAAAATGTACAAATATGTTTATTGACAGTTAATATGATATGGTTAAATAAAATATATCTTAAAACTAACTGTAAAAACCTTAAAATACTAAAAAATCATTACGTAAATACCTTTGTAAAATTTTGTACACAAATTTTTAGTAACCTCTGGTATCTAAATGTTTACCAAACGGCCAACCAAGGTGATGTCATCCTTGCACCATTATTGCGCAATATCTTGAAATAATGTTATCAGCCACACCCAAAACTGGAATTATCCATATTATAAATTAATCTTCGTGAAATTTAAAATCCATTTATTGCATTTCTTGAAATTTTCAATGCAAAATTGCAATCATAAAATGAAAACGTACGCAACAGTAAAATTAAATGCGTACTTGAAATGTAACTAAATTGTAAATCGAAGTAAAGTTAAAAGTAACAGTAAAAAAAATAAAAAGTGCAGTAAAAAAGTGCCTGAAAAGAGCAAATGTTTTAATTTTTAATATTACGCGTTAAAAGATATCTTACCATCAAATTAATGGCACTTTCACACAAAATTTAGGAAAACCAAAAACTTCCTGCTTCTCTTAACGTTCATCAGGAAGTAACCAAAATGGATGCTTTGGAAGTTAGATCATGTACTCGTGCGCGAAGAGATTTGCGCAAGGAATTAAGTCAATGATGACGTATTGCACAAACGTATTTGAGCAGAAAAATAATTTGAAGAGGTAGTATAAACCATTAAGAAGTATGCACTTAAAAAGATATGCAAATTAAGTTGCCTAAAATGTTTCTTATATTTACGACAAAACGAATGAAAGGCCTTAAATTAAGGTATATTTCAATACAACTCAAAAAGGATTGTTACAATTGTAAAAGTTCCATTCTATATAACAGTGGTTTGGCCGTAAAACACGCGTGTGACAATGGAATTTTATTTAAAAGAGATCAAGTACATATCGATATCATTTTTTGCCGTTCACGATTACTGTTAGGTATAATTCAACTCCTAATACTTTTGTAATTTTAAATTCTGAATTGACAGAATTATCCCTAATCAGCAATGAAACCGTTATGTAAACAATTATTCTTTTAATGTATGAAGGGTAATTTTTTTATTTCAATCCCTCCGTTCTGAGATGAGCAATAATTTTAGCGCATTGAGATAATTAAAAAATTAATAATTATTTTAATTATAATTAACACAGATTCTGATGCTGCCGCCTGAACGCAGGGTGAATTGGGATTCCCAACTGTCCCTACCACCATCGTAGTGTATGTTATATTAGTAGATTACCAAAGTATTATGCCATCTTTTCGCGTGGGTACCTTGTGCAACAATGTATTAATGCTTTCCTACATTCATTATGTGGTAAAACAGTACTTTAAATTGCTCAGTTAAGTTTATTTTAGTAGATTCTTGCCCAAGGATTGATTTTAAAAGTAATTTAAATTAATACTTGTAGTGAAAATGGATTGCTAATGAAAAACTGTCCTTTTAGATTTTGACCGCACAAATTTAATTGAACTCAAGGGAGTTTATGTTTATTAGAAATCATTCATTAGTTATCATCAATCATTGGTAAAGCACCCGTCTACTGATAATCTGTACTATGGTATACCTTATGATGGCGCCCGTAGCATTTTTAGCCCGTTTCAACGCCCAGAAGTTGAAATACACCACCGTAAACAAATATAAATACAATTAAGTATATTTAATTTAAGTAACAAGTTTTCAAATGTGCCTTAATTGTGTAAATTAAGTAAATAAATAAACAAATAAGGTAATAGCTTTTTTGTGCCTCTGATTGTTACTAAAAAGCTAATGAGCTTGCTTAGAGACATTTTGTAGAAGATAGATTTCAAGTTGATAGGTCTATAGGTCAATGAGCTCTTAGTAGAACAAGGTTATTGAATTAGGTCGGTGAGCGATGACTCCCTAGGTCGACAACCTTTTAATGTATTCTGCAATTTAGATAAGAGCGGACGATGATTGTTGCATTAAACTCTTCATTGCTTTCAATTTTAAACACAAGCGGTTAGTATCTCTTTCAATAAGCTATTATTTTGGTATGCATGGTGGCTCCTTTAATGAACTTTTAATGTGTGTCATGGTAAAAAAAAATAGTATCTTCCTATTACAAGTAGAGTATGGTATAGTAGTAAGTTAATTAGAAATAAAATCTTGCTTTTACCAGTACAGTAGAAGACGAAAAAAAGGAAGAGTTATCAACTATATTTTCTAATTTAGTAAAATATGCTTTAACTTTAAATTTAGAATTTACATCAGTTCTACATACAGAAAGACAAAATGTACATCGATTAGGGCTTGTACTTCGATAACGAAGTTGGTTAGCGCGGTACTCTAGCAAAGTACAGGTCGTAGGTTCAAATCCTACTCGAAGCAACCTTTTTATTTATGTGTTTAATAAAATTAACAATAATTTTTAAATATGCTTTAACTGATTACTCGCAGTTTGGAAGGACTTATTGTTTAAAGTTAAAAATTTATTGAACAGCTCATAATGTGTGTAAAACAACTATTGCTGCCAACGTTGTTATACATGTTTCACAATACGAATATGTTTATTAGGATTAAAAAACTGTATTATGCAGATGTAAATATTTATTATTCAATCGTATGTAAATTTAAGAGAGAGGTATTTTTGTAAGTTTTGAACAATGTTATATCCTCAAATCAAGGCTTTAAGGAAAGCTGAACTACGAAAATACCTAACTTGTAATTAAAAACATAATTTTATTGTATAAACTAGCTATGATGGAGCTTCACTCCTCGCTATGGGCACAATGCACCCTGACAACCGTTTACAATATCTATTTAAAGGTCAAATTTTCCATAAAAAATTTTCAGTTTTGAAAAAATGTTTTTTTTTAAGTTAGAGGAATAATTCGTCTTTCCGTGGACATGTAAATGCTACGCACATAAAAGCATGCTAAAGTCAAAACACGTTTTAGAATATATCGCAAAGCCTATTTTATTTTATCGAAAATAAAGTATATTTTGATTAAAAATTATTATTAATTTTATTAAATGCATAAATAAAAAGTTTACCTCGAGTAGGATTTGAACCTACGACATGTAGTTTGCTAGAGTACTGCTCTAATCAACTGAGCTATCGAGATACAAGCCCCAATCGATATATATATTGTCTTTATGCATGTAGAACTGATGTAAATTCTAAATATAATGAGATTACAGTCAAATTACTTATGTTAATGGAATGTGAGCCTGCAATATCGCAAGGATTCACACATTCCAAAGCAATTTGGCTAATGTTACATTATTGTAAGTTCTGTTATAAACGAATAAGTTCAAAAGTAAATATGTAATTAAAAATTATTATTAATTAGAGTATCGCTCTAACAAACTGAGCTAATAATAATAATAAGGTGTATTTTGTTAAAATTATACACATGATAATTTATTAGCTCACCGACAAACTTGGCCATATTAAAGGTCATTTAATTTTAAGAACAAAACATTATAGGAACATATGTCCAATTTCAATTATTTAAAGAAATAAATGACTTCAAAAATTTTGAAAAAATTGCTGCTACTCACATCAGAAATCAACCAAGCATTCTCCTTCGAGTGAAAAACTCTTTAATTCGCCGTTGCCAAGCATGTATTAAAAAGGGAGGAGGGCGTTTTGAGCATTTATTATAATTATGTATTCATATTATTTTCAGTTTTCAGCAGTTTATGTTAGTATTGAAATGATTTTTAAAAAATAAAATACTTAGATACAATCAAACTTTTGAAGCCATTTATTTCTTTAAATAATTGAAATCGGACATATGTTCCTATAATGTCTTTTCTTAAAATTACATAACGTTTCATATGGCCAAGTTTGTCGGTGAGCTAATATATCACCCTGTATAGATTATAAAATATTATTCTTGCTCGAAACATTTCTTAAACATTTCAGTGGGTAGTATTATGAACATCAATGTTTGCCTTTAATAATTGTCATTCGGAACTTTAAATGTTACCAAATTAAATTTTTTGAAGCATTCAACTTTTTTACGTGCAATGTTACCAAAATAATATTATGTAAATACCTACTTAAACATTTCAAAAGGTAACATTATGAAACTCAATGTTTCACTTTAATAATTGTCATTCGGAATTTTAAATGTCGCCAAATGAAATTTTTGGAAGCTTTCAAGTTTTTGACGTGCAATGTTACCAAAATAATATTAATGTAAATACCAACTTAAATATTTCAGTAGGTAACACTATTAACTTCAATGTTTGACTTTAACAATTGTCATTCAGAATTTAGACGTTGCCAAATTACATTTTTGGAAGTACACAACTTTTTGACATGCAATGTTACCAAAATAATACTTATGTAAGTAGCAACTTATACACCTCAGCAGGTAACAATATTGACCACGATGTTTGATTTTAACAATTGTATTCAGAACTTTAAACGTTGCCAAATTAAGTTTTTGGAAGCATTCAACCTTTTACGTGCAATGTCACCAAAATAATATTAATGTAGGTACCAACTTAAACATATCAGCAGGTAACATTATTAACCTCAATGTTTGACTCTAACAATTGTCATTCAGAATTTTAAATGTTGCCAAATTAGATTTTTGGAAGCATTCAACTTTTTGACATGCAATGTTACCAAAATAATATTTATGTAAGTATCAACTTATACATTTCAGTAGGGAACATTATTAACCCCAATGTCAGGATTTACAAATTGTCATTCGAAACTTGAAATGTTGCCAAACTATCTTTTTGGAAGCATTCAACTTTTTGACGTGCAATGTCTCCAAATTAATGTTAATGTACCAACTTAAACATTTTAATAGGTAACATTATTAACTTCAATATTTAAATGTGGCCAAATTACATTTACATTTACTGTCTTTTGGAAATAAAATGCTACCAAAATAATAAATATAAAAAGTAAAAATGTTATGAAAGTTTAAACGTTGCCAAATTATTCATCTATTGGAAAATGAAATATCTTATTGACAAAAAAAGATACCAAAACAATATTTTTCGTTGACCGTTTATTAATTTCGATATTAATGAATTATTTTGTTTAAAAAAGGATGTATTAATAGACGTCATTAATACACTCCTTTTCATTAAGTAACTGTTTTGGGATTTTGACGTTTTGATGATATTTTGATATAGACAACCAGTTATACTCATACAAATAAAAAAACAATGACGACTAACATCATACATTTTAATAATCCATAATTATTTTTTGTTATTTATAATAATATTAATATTACAACTGTTCAAATTTAGGATCGGAACAGATACAGTGTTTATGTTGTGAACGTCAGGATTTGTATTTAGGTTTAAATCATTTTGGATGTTTTCGAAATTGTGTGAGGTTATGTTAATGTTTGCTGGGGGTTTGGAAGAAGAGGCTGCTCGTTTATGCAAAATAATTGTTTACAAGTGTTTTCTTTGTTTTGGATTGAATCCTCAAAGTATGCCTCCGCAACACTGGTTGATTTCCAGCCCCCATGTCTCTTTATTGCTGCAAAATCTGCCCCTGAATCCGACAATATTAAGGCAGAAGATCTGCGGAAGCAATGTCCTGTATATAGCTGTGGCTGATCCAGTTTTAGAAATTGTGCAACTGTACATGGTATTTTAGCAAATGTGTTGATGCCCACAAGGTTTGTAGTGCATTTATTGTTTCGATAGTGTACAAAGAATCGTGTGTGTTTTGTATGCTGTGGTCTCAGTGTTATATATTGTCTGATTAATTTTAAGAATGTAGTTTGATCATTATCCACAACCGTAAAAATACTTTTCTCCTTTGTTTTTGTTTTTGATCCTGGGATAGTGATTAGAAATTTAGATCTTAGGTCTTCAACATTACCGGTTTGCAACTCCAGAAGTTCATGCTTCCTTAACGCTCCAGCTATTCCAAAAATTAGTGCGACCTATAGAGTAGTTTGCTATTACAACTTTAAATTTAAACCCTTTGCTTACCTTGGTCATTAAGAACAAATTATTAGGAGCGCCAAGAATGAATTTTAGCACTTGTTCTTTTTCTAAAACTTCAGATTTTTTGGGGACATGTCCTTCAGTTTGTCTTTTAAGGCACATAATCAATTTGTTAAATTTTCCAATGTCAATATTTTTCTTCACATTAAGAGTTGATTTTAACATTGAGAATTTTGGCCAGAGGCTCGCTATGAAGCCTTTTTGAGCAATGTTTGAAAAGTATGCCAGGAAGGCAGGTTCCGTATAATTGGTTATATGTTGTTCGGTACACCAGGTATCAGATTCGTATTAAGTTTTTTAGTAAAGATCTCGACTTTTAGTTGGAAACAAAGTCGAACATGCATTGTTTGCACTTGCCAACACTGCAGCAGGTAATGCATCAGCGTTTTCTAGCTCCATAATTGCACAATTACTAACAATTACGAATTACAATTACTTTTTCGCAATGGCAACCTTTTTTGTTATAGTTCGCTTGTCATATTTTTCAATGGTAACTAGGTTTTTTTAGCAAACCTGATCTTTACGTGAAATTGAAAATGTATGGAGTTGACGTTATTCTCGTCTGATAGCCTTCGTGGAAAAGTGAATGGAAAGTGTTGAAAAATTAAAAAATGGTCTACGTCGAGGACAAAAGAAAGGATGAAGGTATTTTATAAGGTACCATCTTCATCGATGCGATGAAAAAAATGAAATTGGTTTTGATTTGTAATTAATGTCTAATATTGTCACAAAAATAGAGTTTACAGTCAACGAAAAAATATTGTAATAAACTCGTTTGTTAATAGGCGATTAATAAACTCAACTATTAAAGGCACTCACTAGCTATCGCTCGTTCGTGCTTTAAACAGTTTCGTTTATTAATCGCCTTCCATTAACAAACTAGTTTATTAAATAACTATTATGAAAGTAAAAATGTCATTAAAGTTTAAACGTTGCCAAATTACTTATTGGGAAGTATTTAACAAAATAATATTTTCTGAAAGTAGAGTCTGACAGTAACATTATTAAATAAAGTGGTTGACCCTCAAAATACCATTCAGATCGTTAGGGATAACCAACTTAAATTTTTGAAAATTGTCAGCTATATAAAAAAACCAGTACAGAGGTTTAATTAAATGATGCATATATCGTCCTCAGTAAATGGTAATATATTTAAGATTGTTTGAGATGTTAAGGTAAATTTACTTATGTAGTATGGAGTTTCGTGTAGTAAAAGATAGTTCAATTAATATGTTAAAAGCAAACTTTTGTATGATGAACCATAAATATTTTTATGTAGGAACATGGGTATGGTACTAATACGATTATTTTTCATGCATTAGTTAGAAATAAAATTTAAAGTGGTAGGTTTGATAGATATTAACACAGTATATACAGTTAATTATTAATACACATAAAAAAAGGTTTGATCTAGTTCATAATAACGCACTTACTTACACTCGGTTGATTTAACTTTGTAACGTTTTGATATCGATTTTCATAAAAGAATATATTTGTTCAATAAAAAATAATTTAAGATTTGCATATAAAACCTTCAACTTAACTTTGATTTTATAATTGACCTTTCCGTTTTAGACACATAGATAGTTAATCAATATTTTGATATGCGTAGAATCAATGTATCCGTGTAGAATAATGAAAAAATCATCCAAATAGTTACTTAATGTTAAAGCTGTCTCACAATTTTATTGAAGGATACATAATTGTATTATATAATACATTTTATGTTTAAAACTATGTGAATTCGTCGAGATAATTATATTCTATTTTAGATTTTTGCATTTTCAAAAGATCTAAAAAAAATAGTAACGTGAATTAACGGAAGCTCATTCAAACTTACTGGCATGTATGTTTGAACGCTATATATATATATATATATATATATATATATAATATATGACGTATTGTATTGATTGATTTCCCTAAGCTTTATAGTGGTTTTCGAATTAAAACTTTCGTATTGAATTTCAAATGGATTCTTGAAATTGGCAGGGTTTTAAAAGTAAAACGCATTTGTTGATAAGAAAAATTTAAATCTAAATTGGACAATGATGAGATCACCGTGGTAGGTTCTTTATTTGGGTCATGTTTCCGCTGTCATTTTGGTTAATGCGCTTTACACATTGACGGCGTGTTTCTGGAAAGGTACAATATTTCAGTTCGTTTACCGTTATTGTTACCGTTGATGCAATAGTTTTCTGGACTACAGTTTGTACTAGAATAAACATACGGGCACATATTCTTAAAGCACGATAGCGCGGATGGATACCGGCTGCGATGCTAGCAGTTTTGTGGAAAGCGTGTTGAGAAGAAAATATAATGCAATTTTATTGAAAGGGGGAAGAGGATGTTTTTTGCGCAATTAATTGGAGCAGGGACTTTAAATCTAACCGTCGTACAGTAAGATGTAAGCTGTTACGCGGGTGTGCGATCTCGAGAACCGAGCGTGTCGAGAAGGTTGTGTTCAACCAACGCACCATCTCCAGAGAGTGTATACAATTTTTGGACACTTGGTGTCGTTTACGTACGTTTCATAAAAGGGGTTGTGTTTTTGTTAAGTGCATCCCGGTAGTGAATTAAATCAACGTAATATTGCGGATTGACAGTATCGAGTACCAATTGTTGTGAAGGCACACCATTCTTCACGTTTAATAGCATTCAGCCGTAATAGCCAAAGATCTCCTTGTACATACATTTGTAAATACGTATATTAATCATAAATAGACTTGTAAATAAAGGTACCTTATTAAATCAAATTGTGTAAATAATACCGTGAGTATAATTTTTGTGTACATAAACTTTACAATGTAGTTATTCAGTCAGTTAAGAACACAACGTTGCCGGACCTGGTATTTTGAAATCGATACATTTGATTGTCGTTTAAAAGTTATTAAGCGGTTTTCTTGACGAGAACCTCGCCGAGGAAGCCGTTTATGTCCAGATTGTTTCTGCTGTAATCTGGAGGAGAAGATTCAAAGAGTACTTCTAGAAGGCAATCTAACTTTGCATATTCATGGTGTTTGTGTTTATTTTACAATTAACAGTGTTTTTTCCGAATTATGCCGCAATAAGCAAATAAACGTAGTCGTTTTTGTTGAAGTGTTAGTCCATTGAGGTTATTTTAATTAACTTTGACGAAGTCCTGTCTTCGTTTGTAGTATTTTTAAATTGGTTATTTGAATGTACTTCAGATTTAGCTGTATAGAAATTTCACGCTGTAGAATTGATAATTTTGAGTGTACAACTGTACACGTAAATGTTTTAAATTTTAACAGTATTTAGGTAACATCAGCTTCAAAATTTATTCTAAGATTAAAGGGCGAACTTGCAGGTTAGACTGATTTATAAATAGGGACAGTATATCCTCCCTAATCCAAATCTTTAAGACAACCATCACACAATTTTGTGCAGTTTTAAGTTTAGCATATGTATGAGAACCTCGCCGAGGAAGCCGTTTATGTCCAGATTGTTTCTGCTGTAATCTGGAGGAGAAGATTCAAAGAGTACTTCTAGAAGGCAATCTAACTTTGCATATTCATGGTGTTTGTGTTTATTTTACAATTAACAGTGTTTTTTCCGAATTATGCCGCAATAAGCAAATAAACGTAGTCGTTTTTGTTGAAGTGTTAGTCCATTGAGGTTATTTTAATTAACTTTGAAAAACTGTTATCTCCGTTTGTAGTATTTTAAGACTGGTTATTTGAATGTACTTCTGGTTTAGCTGTATAGAAATTTCACGCTGTAGAATTGATAATTTTGAGTGTACAACTGTACACGTAAATGTTTTAAATTTTAACAGTATTTAGGTAACATCAGCTTCGAAATTTATTCTAAGATTAAAGGGCGAACTTGCAAGTTAGACTGATTTATAAATAGGGCAGTATATCCTCCCTAATCTCTAATCTTTAAGACAACCATCACACAATTTGGTGCAGTTTTAAGTTTAGCATATGTATCGCCGTTGTGTTCTTTATGACCTGTGTTTGTTTAATAGATGAATAATTAATTTGATTTAATAGCCTTATTTGTAATCTCCTCACGAGCAGCGAAGGCAATAGTTAACGGAAATAGGTATTTTAGAGATACGAAACTAAAGGATTTTAGTAAAAGTGAATTTTACTGACGAGAATATTATTGATTAGTTTTGAAATTCGACGCATTTGGTTGCATTTAGTTTTTTTTAATAAAATAATTTTTTGTTTAACGTAACGACGACGTTTGTGTAGTTTATGTTTAATTATTTTGTTTTGAGTTCAAATGATGATAGAATTTTGTAGATGATTAGTATTTGGATTTTGACTAGTATCATTTGCTTGCACGCTTCATTATTACTTGAAGGCGTGTGAATATTTTGTGGTTTGTTTTAGAGCTAAAGTTCCCGGAGCACCACTTACGTGCACCTGGAGGTAGCCAGCGTAAAGGTAAGTGAGATCTCTTGTCTGTTTGGGAGCTGATTTATTTACGCGAGTTCAGGTATATTCTTACCGATTTTGTTTATTGATGACTTTCGATAATACGACAAACCACCTTTAGTATTTTTAAATTTAGAAACACGCCCATGGCCCTCTGTCCCACCGAGCTAGCCCGATGCGCTTTAATTATCTGTTATCTTCCGTGTTAATTACCTTTTCGACTGTAACACTAACTATAGGTTTAAATATTTCGAGATGTTTCGATAGTCTAAAAACAGATTGTAATTTGGTTTAGAAATTCAGAAAAGCAAAACTAATTAAAGATATACAATTTTTTTACCAAATTGGTAAAATTATTGTTCTAATTTTATACTTTTGAATTTGTTAGATTTTATAGAAAGATACGTAAATGGATATTAATATGTCAAAACAAGTACGCCTTTAAATTCTAAGAATTAATCTAATTTCTATAACCTATTTTACATTTGCAGGTCTTCAAATGATCTAAAAAGAAATAGTAATTTAAATTAATATTAAGACAAATTCCTTATATTTACGTAAATGTTACGGATAAGTAATTAACATTATTGTACTGTATGTTTACTTTTTTCGATGATCTATAAACAAATAGTTTTATTTATAAATTTGCTTACATAGTTCCGTTATTCAAAATAAGTTCATAATTACGTTAAAAAGTATGTTTTCCATTGGACGCAATGGTTATTTTAAATTTTGGGAATTGTAATAATTATAAATTCGATGCACATAAGTGGCAACTTAAAAATTTAAATCATCAAAAAATGAATTTATATTTTTAGTTTTGAAAATATTTTAACTATTTCAAATTTTGAAAAAGCATTGAAAAATCTACCGCTGTGAAGATTACTTTTCTTCCTTTTTACTCCGCCAACAAAACAACCGTAATTAAGTCCGTAAATAATTAAGCACTCACCGTTGAATATTGATAAAAGTAAAATTAAGTAATTTATTGACTCGTAATAAAGGTCAAATAATTATAGTACAAAAGTTATTCAAAATCAATTCATTTATGTTGAGCAGAAATTAAAAAGATCTAAGAGACTGCCGTTAATTGTAAATAGAGATTTTTCTTTATTTCAAAATTAATACTTATCAAGTACTATAAATAATTACACCGTTAATATAAATGCAAGTTTTCTTTTTTGTTTCCGAAATTAAAACTTGATAAGTAATAATTCAGATTATATTCAAACGCACATGTTAAATGGAAAATTACATTCAAAATCATTTATATTAATATTAGAGATAATAAACCACAGCATTCAAAAAGACTTTGAAATCCGATCAATATAATTAAGAGAATTTCAAATTAATATAAACAAGTATTAATTAACACCGTCCATATAAATTAGTTAATTTATTTAGCGAAAATTGGATTGTGAAATAACAGTTTCGATATAAATAATTAAAGTTAAACCTGAAATACTTTCTATGAATTCCAACTACAATGAAAAGAATGTAATCTTTTTATTATTGTATAACATTTTGTGTATTTAAACAACGCGAACACCGACAGATGTGTCAAACAGTAACCAGCTTCTGGAATTGCGTGATTTCGTGTTGATATAAGCGTTATTAATTACTAATTAAACCGTTAGATAGAATAGGTATTTTTTGTTAATGAAGTCTTGTCTGTTATTTCATAAATAATAATTTTAGTACGATGAAAGAAATATTAATTCAATAATTAATTTAATATCAATTAAAACCAATTGTTATGCTGTCGCTTCATCGTTAAAATTATGGAATTTCCTGCAGTTTCCCCATTTAAATGTCGTACTCTATATAGGTAAAAATTGGTAAAAATTAATTGATATAATTCAACTTAGTAAATACTTGCTTTGTAAACAAGTGTCCAAAGTTAAGTTTATTTTGACAAGTAGTAAAAAGTTGTTTTGCTACCGAGCACCGTTTTGGTTAAACCGTAATCAGTAAAATTTAAATAAATTCACAGTGTTCATATTTATTAAGAATCATTCATTCTCATCCATCATTGGTGAAGGGATTTAGTTTGACAAGGGGACCTGTGACCTTTGTCTATCGTATCCAACGTTAGTCCGAATTAATTGAGTTTTAGGTACATCTTCTACCATAACTCGACGCAGCCGTTTGGGAAGACGTAGACGTTCAGAAGTAGACCCAAAGACCGCCTGAACCATAGCTTATCTTTGGGCGGCGCCCAAATCCGTTTTCCAACCCCTGGAGCGAACGACCGCTGTCCGCAACCATCCATGAGTATTACATAATAACCCCTACCGTAACTTATAATTTTCTTTGAATAAATTTTTTTCCCAACGAGTCTTATTTTTTTTCCAGTTAAACTGTGTATCAAATTTCGTAAATGTATTGATCCTTACGCTGCTTCCGAGAGCGATATATAATCCGCCTCAGTACTAGACGGTGTTATAGTATTTTGCTTTCTACTATCCCATGCTGTATGGTTTTATTGTAAATTGGAGCGAAGTATTCGAATTCAGTTTTATGATTATTTTCTGTATATTGTTTTAAAATTGCGATTATGTTTACCGCGTATTATAGGAATGGTTGTTTGCGCTTATTGATGAACCTAATGTAGTGAAAAGGTAATATGAGATCATGTAGTTTGTCGAGTCAAAACGATGTTACGACGCGACACAGAATTTCGTGTAGATAAGGAACTAAATGGTAGGCGACTGCAGTTTTTATAACATGTAGAGTTAGGGTTAATTTTTCTAGGTAGGAAACGAGGTAGATGCGTATAGCCTGATGTTGCAATTTTGTGCTAGTAACGCATTTTCCAGATCGTGTACATGAAAATATTCTCGGTATTACCATGCTCTCGGTTTGATAAAATTTTTAGTAAAGGCTGTTACAGGCCGATTAGAGCATCCAGTCGGTCAAGGCAATTGGGCACATGGCATAGCCCTGAGGTGTGGTCGGGGTTCTTACTTAATGCTGCAAAAGGGCACTCGTCACAACTCCAAAATCGGGTAGAAATGTCAAAAAGGCGCCACCTGTTAAATACATTTATAGCAGAAAACGTCATGAACTAGATCTTATAATAGTCTAAAAGGAAACCATTCACTAAAAATCAAATACTCTCCTCCCTGAAACTTCTACTCCAAGAATATTTACGCAAAGTTCACCTAAACGTCAATATAATCTTAAGCTTTCTATGAAAGCTGCAAAATTGCGAAATTAAAACTAGAACTCATTAAATATTTTGATAAACTTAGCTCTGAAACAATTGGCTCAAATATCCAAAGATAACTGATAGGAACGGTAATTAATCATTAAATTTCAAACGAAAACTACGTCACAACAAGGCTAAATAAACACGATCAAAATTTATAAAATCCTAAAATTTAATAAACGTCAAAATCGAGGTGTGATTCCTAAATTCGAGAAAATATACAGCTGCCATAACAAATATTAAAATTTGCTTACCTGTTCGGCAAATCACAGGTGGTCCTGGGATCAGCAGGTCTTCGCTATACCTGAAAGGCTACAAATATTCTCGCAAGCTTATCTAAAATAATTGCGTGCCGCAAAAATCAATCACTAATTTGATAAAAAAAGACACACAATTCTATTGGTACATTACTTTACTTAATAAACCTCATTTTCATAAAATTATTCTTCCAAGAAAGGAAAACACTTTAAATAAATTTACAACCCGTCGTAATTAGATCAATTCGCCATCAAATATGCTTAAATTCAAGAAAATAATATGATTTATTAACTCATCAACCTTTAAAAGTTACGTTGTAATTAAATAATCAATAATACCTTTCGAACGTAATCGCTGTGTCAATCTCATAAAAAAACAAACACTTAAAATGTGCATAAATGAGGTGCTGAATAGTAAAGGGTTTACATTAAAAAAACAGAATAAGTACATTAACCTAAAGGTTATGCATTATGAATAATGATAAAAGCACCATCGAGACGTCAACACTATTGTTACATTAGTCAAATCATTCAATTCAAATTGAAATCCCATAGTATACTTAAAAGGCGATGATACTAGCTAGTTTTAGTGTTGACCTTTACTAAAATTCTTGTAAATCTGATTCCTATGCCAAAATAACAAATGGTTTTAACAAATCAATTGCGTCCTCCTTATAACGCATTGGTCACATACAATTTAAATATAATTTCGTCAGTATTAAAAATAAATAAAACACTCAAATAAATTTGGATTATGACACGGATGAATACGCTTGCATTAAAACTTAAACAATAAAAAAAATCAGAAGTTAATCACCAAAAGTTAGCGTATATACAACACAAAATAAAATACACCCAAAAATTTATTAAACTTTGTCAACCACAGTAAAAAAATATCATCAAAATGTTTATTGGTACGGCCCCTTTGTTATACAAAGTCCTGAGGAACTTAGAGGATGACTCGCGGATGCTTCTGTTTCAAGTTGCGTTTTGATTGATATTACAATTTGTATGTCACACTAATACTTACCCTCCGTAAAATCTGATTACTTTACTATGTACAAGTTCTGATTAACACTCATTATTTTTAAAACAACGAAAAGCTTTTTTATTTGTAGCGAAGCACCCAAAAAACTAAAACTTGAACTATATTACTTTGATCCGCACACAATATGCGATGGAACTTCAGAAGGAATCAAGGTCGACACTTATTTAATACTGACATAATTCCCTGAGCGAGAAAATGTCGCTGCGACAACGATAACGGTCAACTAGTTCTAGAGGAAGGAAGCCACTAAATTATCCCCAAATTAAGGGTAAGGGAAAGACTTCCAACTGTATGCTTTACTAAGCCTCCCGGGCGTAAATAGTTCACTACTAGTCATAACAATTTCCTATTTAAAATTTTAAATTGCGCCAAAAACGAATTGAATTCATAAGCCGAACTGAAAAAAATGCATCATCCATCGAAATTGCGTTCTCTAAAGGGTACCTCTGTAATATGAGATGCCTATGATAACGAAACTTTATTATAATGAACCTTAAAATAACGTATATAAAGCACAAACTGCTTGTTTAAAACCAAACTTTATCAATAGAAAAGGGGAGAGATTGACAGCTAGAATTTAAATTCACAAAAAATGTACCACACAACGTAATGAATTTTATACTTTTTAATCTTATAAAACGTAACTTCCCTTTCAACAAACGAAAATTTCTAATACCTACAATAATCACTACCAATCATAACATTTTACTACTTAAAATTTTAAATTGCGCCAAAAACGAATTGAATTCATAAGCCGAACTGAAAAAATTGCATCATCCATCAAAATTGCGTTCCCTAAAGGGTACCTCTGTAATGTGAGATGCCCATGATGACGAAACTTTCCTATAATGAACCTTAAAATAACGTATATAAAACACAAACTGTTTGTTTAAAACCAAAACTTTATCAATAGAAAAGGCGACAGATTGACGGCTAGAATTTAAATTCACAAAAGATGTACCACACAACGTAATAATTTTTATACTTAATTTAATTTTATGAAACGCAATTTGCTTTTCAAAATCGAATACCTACTACCTAATACCTACAATAAGGAAAATAACTATTATTTACAAAGAAACGAATTAATTCCCAACCACACTAGCAAAAGCATTTCACTAATAATCGTTACCAATACGTTTGATAAACAACAAAACCTACATTTCATTTTTAGAAAAAGAAAGGATTCTAAATACGATTACCATGTGTCACAAAAATTCGACTACTCGAATACGTTAAACACAAAATAAAAAACGTTACAATTCAAAAGCTTTCCAAACATTTATGCGTTATTAATTTCAATAGCACTATATTCCAGATGTACGGTACTAAGGAATTTCGGAATTAACGGTAAATATGTGATAAAATCACGGCCTCGGTTTTGGTTAGACATTGAAAAATTTAAGATGGCAAATTTTGGAGGAGTCGCGAGAAGGAGAGATCGAGCTGTGCGTTCTATAAATCGTGTGCTGAGTGGGCCCCGAAGGTTTGAGTGGTGGCGGCAATTTAAACCTCTTCAGCTGCGCGTGTATCTGAGTATCGCGTTGAGCGACGAGGGTTTAAAGGGTTTTATCCGTTTCGCATAGCGTATTTTGCTGAAAAGTTTGCAGAAGACACCTTATTTTTGTAATTTTGATTCCCGGTCCAATACGTTCATTTTAGGGGAAGATATCATTAAACGGCTTTGATTTATGTTTGAGGAATTAAGAGGGCTGATTTAATATACTGCGAGTAGTGACGGGTACCACTTGAGCACGACGGTGTAGTAATTTATGTTAAATGTAGCTGGATTGCTTCAAGACAGCACGTAGAACTCTAACGACAACATTTACTTCAAACCATTAGTTGGGGGCAGTGGAAATTTTGATTACCGTGAGTAGTACATCAGCTGGAGAGTGGCCAGTGATCGAGCCGACAAAGGGGATCAAGTTCGAGGGCGATGAGCATCTCTTTACTGGTTCTATGCCTACTTCCTGATTGTGTAAGTTAAACTATCCAAGTGCTTAATTTTGTTTGTCCTTTTTGTAATAAATATAAACGTTCTGTAATTAAAATTATTATTAATAATTATAATAATAAACGTTCTGTGTTTAAAAGTGATTGAACATATGGTTTTATTATTTTTAAGTAAGCGTTACCAGCTGGTTTTCTCAAGGTCTATACCTGGTTTTTGTGTAAGCCCATTTGGCACCAATCTGGCCCGGTACCTTACCTTATTGTCATAATCACATTTACTGCAAATGAGCTCCGTTTGGCCGCTACAAGGCTTCCGATACTGTAGTCGACTCATCCTTCATTCCCAACTGCTTGGTACAATATACTGTCCTGATTTTATAAACCCCACCAATAATAATCGTCTTTTAAATATAATTTTAATTAAATATTATATAATTATTATTTTAATTTATTGTTATTATAAATTTTACATCGGCTAAAACTCTTAATATTGATAACATATTCGTCGGTAGAACTATGAGACTCATCACCAGGGATAGGGATCAAAATTTAGAAGAAACTTTACTTTTAACATTATAAAATAAATGATTATTACGTTGAATTATATTGCTTGTTTGAATACTATAATCATAGTTAATATGATTAAAGCACATTGAGATAATGTCCTATTATTTCTATCGCATCTAAATTGATTAAGTAAATTGTACATAACAAAATTCTTTTAAAAGTATACGTGGGCATGCGCTGTGAATACGCAAACATTTGATTTGACTACAACAAAAGTGAAATTCGACATACAAGTAAGTATATCTACGTTTGAATAAACAACAATTAATATAAAACATTTAAATTTTTAGAACAAATAACATTCCCTTGGGACATGCATACCTGTTGTTGCACATCATGATTATTACAAAGGATAGAAATTATGAACATAACAATAAAGTATCAATGTCAACAATAAAGTACTCACATACAATGTCCTCCTTTTGTGGGTTACTGCTATTGAAGTTGATTGAAGACAACAGCTCCTGCGAACTGCAACTCTGCTCCTCGAACATCCAAATTTTCTTTTAAATGAACAGCTTATTCATTTAGGTAAGTTTCACTATTGTTATTAGAATATTGACGAATCTTTATTTTTAGGCTCATCACTTCTTTTTAATTAACTTCAAAATAAATTTTGAAAAGCATGGATCGTTGAAGGTTGTTGTAAATTAAACACACTTTTGATAAACAAGGTGTATAATGATAAAAACACGAAGACAACACAATTAAATATCCATACCAACATTCACAATATAAATTTAAAACAAACAAAGTCGAAACTGCGGAAATATTTTTATAACTTATCGAAAACTTCCGATTCGAAATTTAAAAGGTAAACTAACCTTAATTTAATTATTTTTCGACAAAAGACTATCACTTGTTTTGTTAACACTTCCGATACTAAATCGCACTTTGTTAATTTACCGAAGTGACGTTATTTTGTTTAAAAATCATTTTCAAAAATTTGGCAACAGCTTACTTTGGCAAGTTGTTGCAAAAGATGAAAATCAAGACAGTTTGCGAAGCTAATGCACTTGTATTTATATGATTTTGGTCGACAACCAAATCATCGAATGTTTTCTATAGTTACGAAGAATATTCCTGAATTCTGATTTGCTACTGTAATTTTTACATTACGATTTTTCTTTAAAGCACTATAACTTTCGCCCCTTTAACATTTCTTAAATCTAAAACATTTCCATAATCTACATAATTTTATCTATAATTTAAAACCAAACACGGACTAATTCCTACAGTTAATAACTACGTTAATTTTTACACTTATTTATTGAATTTACACTAATTCTATGAATTTTACAGGCCTGGAAATTACCTCTACATGAATAGGGGATGCAACTACACCCAAATATCCATGCTAAACATGCCTACGGCCAATTTGAGAGGAAAATTATTTAAATCCTACCAATACTCTTAAAAACTAAAATTAACAAAAATGGACATAAATATAAGGAATTATAACATAAAATTGAGGCTACCTCACTATTTTTGCCTCTACTAATTTATTTTATACAAATTGTCTCCATTTAAAATACTTTTTACAAAAATTTTATGCGAGGATATAACATAACCTCATATTGTTTATATAATTTTAATGTTAAATTTCACACTTTTAAACACAATAACTGTTAATGTAAGTGTTTAAACTTAATGTTCAAGTCACAAATTAATTTATTTTACCACTTTCGTAGGTTCATAAGTTCTTCTACGACTAGTGTCGGAATGTTGTCACTCACTAGTTTAATGTCATAAAATGTTGATTACACACAATAATCCCAGAGCTGCTGCTTGATTCATGTTTTATAGTTACTCACTAATGTGCTTATTCTGTTTTTTATAATTTTGCACTAATATGAGTTAAACGCACTAATACGAATGTTTTCACTAATCTTGGCTGCGTACATGTGAATTGCGACATTGATGCCAGCTTAAATCTAGTTTTAACATTATTTCTGTCACCACAACCTGTATCACATCTCGTTAGGGAATATTGTTTTAAATAAACTTACAAAACTAAATGAAAACTTGAATTAACTCAAAACGATAACAAACATATCCTACACTTCAATGTACTGTGCTGCCGATTACTTATTTTAACATTATTTAAATTATATAAAGAAATATTTAACTTTTTCAACCATCTCAATGTTTATTAATCATTCTTATCTAGAATTATTTAATGAAATGTACCATTTCGTACCAACTAAAGAAATACTTTACTATGCAAAATACATAGCTACTTGTACGTAATTTGAATCATCTCAACCTGATTAGGTGAGGTTGGTCTATGTCCGGAACATAACTTAAATCAGAACCTAGACGCTACTGTCGTTATTTTCCCCCACTGAAGTCTGACTTTCTGTTTCACTATCATCGATATCGGCGTGTGGTATGCCGGGTTCTTCGTTAATTAAAATATCAATGTCATCTTTGATATTTTCCATAATTACACGTCATGACTTATAGTTACATAGTTTGTTTTATGATTGTAAACTGTATAACCTTAGTAGTATCAGTATATGCGACAACTATGGGCGTTTTCGTGAGTAAATAAAAGCCATTAACGTAAAATCATCTTCCAAAATAAAAAATACCTGCACAATACCTGCATAGGGCTACAAAAATCTCCATGAACCACTTCTAGCAGAAAAGAAGTTCTGATTTCCTTATTGGAGGAAGGAGGTCGGGTCTGCAACTGCTTGCAATTACTGAAAGCAGACATACCTGGTCAATCTTGGTATATAGTTTATAAACGCATTCATTTAAGTGTGCGATTCTAATCAATTCATTGAACTGGTTATAAATTTTGCAGCTATTCACTTCAAAAACTACCTTGTTCCCATTTTGACCCATTAAGCGTTTTTCACAATAATATCAAGTTTCATTTTATCTACAACAGTTTTAATATTTACATTACCCGTGCCAGACGCTTTAATTTTATCTTGATTTTCAATAACTATTTTTTTTAATTTTACAACAATCCGATTTATTTACAACCCATTTATTATTAACGACCAAGTGAACGCTAGCTCCTACAAACTTGTTTTGAAAACAAACCGTTCAAAAACATCGCACTGAAAGCATTAGCGTTTTTCACTGTTTCCCACTGCACTAGTGTTGCCGTCGTCATAACATTTGGTCTTCAAACTATTGCTGAGTTGGCACCTTTTCCTGGAAAAAGCGGTACCTCTTTTCGTCTTACTACTCAGATCATCTGACATATCGAGGAGCTTCGATTTAATGGAATCTGCGGTTATGAATATCACCGAGAACCCTACAGTAATAACTATTGGAGAAAATATATCTGGAAGCCCCGCTAATAAAAGCGACCCGATCTATTCCTCGTCTATGGTGAAGTCCGTCCCGCGCAATTTCTCTCCGGTTTCAATCGCGGCGTTCACATACGACATCATGTTGTCGTAATATCTCAACCGCGCTAATGTTAACGTTCTCAAAAGTCGCAATTTTTCTCGCGAACCCGGAGTCGTCGAAAAGAGTTTTTAACTTACCCCACAAATCTTTAGTACTTTTAACATATTTTATGTCCTCAAAAAGCGACAAATCTATGTTTAATATCAACTGAACCTCAGTTTTAGCATCGTTATTATGTGAATCTGCTTTTGGAGTGGATTTAAAGCAATCCTAAAATTTTTCCAGAATAAGGAAATTATCTGCAGCGAATGTCCAATCCCCGTAATATTTTCTTCGGCGTAACTCAGAAAACACTGGAAAAAACGCGAAAACTGACTAAAATCTCTTAATAGGAAAACATAATGCTTTCGGTTTATAAAGATTTATTTCTACCACGAATACTAATTTACAAAAAGATGACATCAAAATAGACGATCAAAATTTTAATTCTGCAGAAAGCAGTAACACATCAACAAGTAATTTGTTGTTTGTAAGCGTTATTGTTTACTCAGCGTAGCAATTGTAAGTAAAACTAAACGAAACGTAGACCGTTGTGTTCAAGGGTGTGCAAAATAAATGTTCATGGCACAAAGCTTCTATCCTAAATAAAAAATAAATACAAATACAGTTCTCAAAGTTCTTTATGCATACTTCTAACTGAAGTTGAGACGTCAAGGATAGTTAAGCGGTACAAGAGTCACTGTTGTATTTTGTCAATGTAAACTGTCAGATAAAGCAAATAACAGAATGGTGGTTATCAGTTATTATATGCAAGTTACACACATACATGAATAGAGAATATATAAATCAATTTTGTACGAATTTGTTCATGTAACCAAATTCCAACACTTTAGATAACATACAACTTCAATATAATAGCAACACAATTTCCACTTGTGCAAAAATCATGAGTTTGGTTTTGTTTGGTTTATCAACGATTTTAACTAAACAGAATAACAAAAAAACTTGACAAAAATGACAGTAGCCAGTGGTTGGAAAGTACAACAGATGGCGATAGTCACATGATTTCACAGTAAATTGCTGTATATTGAGAGCTAATGTCATATTTATAACAGTTACATATTTAGTAATCATAAATTGATTGTTTCGAAAACCAGGTGAAGCGAAGATTAACTTGTTTCGATTTCCTCCCGGATGTAAGAGCCAAAAGTAAACCGGTAGTGGGCAGATATTGCAAGCAATCCTGCGTGCAGGGAGAACGTGAAAATGTTATTTTATTAAGAATTGTAGGAGTTATTCTTCGAAGTAAACACAATCATATATCATCAATGGTATAGAAAATAGTACAAGAAAGTCCATAAAAGGAAAAGGTCCTAAAGCAATTTCATATATAAGAATGATGTGTAATTAAAGAAAAGTGTGACAAACTCGTCGACACAGGAATATATGTACAGTGAACCTTATTAAATATAAATAAATTCTACACACATGTGAACAAGGTCCACAATAACATAGGTTAATATACAAGAACTATGAGAATTGTCAAAATCTAACAATTTCAATAACGATTTTTGTCATTTTCTACATATTATTTGTTCTACCAGATAAATTTCGGGGTACTTTACCAGTTGCAATTAATATTTGTAAAATCTTCCTTTTATTTCCTGTTTTTTTACTATTTTGCATAATGTATGTAGATGGATGTGAGCTCATCACTTTGATAATTTTGAACAGGGTCATTAGCGAATAATTTTCTGTGGTTGCTATGTCGCACAAATTACTTTAATGTAGCAGTAACATTGATTTAAAATTATCGGAGTGTTTCCCTCAACATAAATAAGCTTATATCCAGTAGTTCTGTTTTTTCTAATCCCATGTTTTAACTGTTTCAGTAGTAATGTTAACCATTTATACAAAACGATGCGGTCAAGTTTGAACATCCTAATCTCTCAAACTTTCTTGTTCGGCGTTATCCACAAAATGCACATATCTTCGTAATTTTTGAAATCTTTTTATTCTCATGACGTCAGCAATTTTTGAATACCGTAGTTCCTGACTCCAATAATCTGGGTAAGAAGGTAATTCAAACACACCCATTAGCATCAAGATGCTTGTAAATTGCTCAATTTTGTTGTCAGTGGTATTTATTGATGAGGGTTACAACATTTTTTGAAAATACTCTGTAGAAACACGTTAGTGGAGTAATTTCTTCGCTTTCAAATTCCTGAAATGGGGCGTCATCTGCCACAGGTAGGATGACCATCTTTTGCCATCTGGGGGCTTCGAAACAAAAATTTGCATCATCTACATTTTTTGTGCTTCTGGACAAATGCAGATAATGGGAGGTCATCCTCAGAGTGCCAGTTGACACTTTCCAGATTCCAGATCTGTCCCTTTAATAATTTCGTCATCGTGAGTGCCAGCGATAATAGGCAGTAAGTTATTTCTTCCCAGCCCACCTTCAAAATCATCGTCAAAATCACGATTTTCAGCAAGAATCATTGGCTCGTCATTTTCATTGTCCGATAAATCAGCGTCTGACAGTGAAGGGTTTTCTGGTGGTAATACAATCACTTGATTATAAGCAAAACCTATTCAAAATAAAATATATTTTTACTATCTACGTTTTTACTTTCACAGTGTAGCTTACCGGCAACGTGTTTTTTTATGTCTCAATAAAACCTGAAGTCCCAACATTTGGTAACCCCTTATACTCATTAAATTCTAGTACAACACGAAACTTACAAAAATCACAATATGCACTGGATATTTCTATTGTTACATATAGAATTTCATGAACACGTGCACCTGTAACCATTAACCTAACGATTTGCCTAATAAATGGTTATATGCACCAAGTTATGAGTTGCAACGTAACTAACCAATGACTCAGACGTTGCACGAGAACTACATTGCTAGATATTTGCTTTGAATAACTGTGAATGAACACATACGCCTGCAGAAAGTGATGTTGCTTGGGAGCAACGTGTTACATATTTAATGACACAAGGCAACAAGTGTCTCCAACTTAAACTTTTCTTTAAGATAACGTATTGCTTCAACCACCGTGATATATGCACGCCATTTTCATCAGCGTCCTTCACCACGCCTATTAAGCATGAAATCGACGACATATAATCTATTTTTTATTATTTGTTCCCTGGATTTGGGGTGTTTTATTATTACACCAAAAGTATGCTGGTATTAGACGGTTCTCACTAATCTAAAATCTACTTAGATGTCAAAATTAATTTAACAGTTGCCACATTTAATTGAAATGAATAGTCACCACGGATCACTGTATAATAACATTTAACGGATATTTAAAAAAATCCTCATTTTTTATACTTAAAAAAAGGCAACGTATTTCCATCATGTCAAAATAAATTAATCAAATTCGACGTTAGTGAAAAATATGATACCAACTTTGTAAAAATAACTCCGAAATGTAGGGGGCAAATAAAAAAAAATAGACTGTATATTCAATTTTCAAATTATACAAAATTTTCTTAACGCCCGGGATTTCTTAACGTAAGGGGCGGATTTGCCTTAGGCAGGGAAGTAAACTTAAGATACGACGGTGTGCATCAGAAGATGGAAGGAAGGGATACGATCTGAGACACGCGTTGCGCATAAAATAAAGAATTTATGTGGCTATATACCCATTATAGGCGATAAAAATGTATGCACGGGTATGCGTAAGTACGTAAGGTAAAATGGGGTAACATTGACACAACTTTAAAATTGATTTTTTTTTGGCACATAGCAGTTTGGTATATGACTGCTTTTGTGACAGAATGAAGATATATTAACCTTTTCTACACTGTATATGATAGAATATGAATATACCAAGTCGTTTACAGAAATTAATTTTTTTAAAGTGGTAATGTGACAATGTTACCCATGGCAAGTCTAACATTGACACACTCATAAAAACAGCTAATATATCAATATTTTGCATGTATAGTGTAACATTGACAAATGTCCTAGATATTTTTATGGAAAATCATAGAAATAAAACAATAAATACTTAATTAAGAAACTTTATACTTAATTTTAGATAGTTATACATCTACGTATTATAATAAAGCCTAGTTAATCTTAGGAGGCGCTTTATAATTAGAATGAAGAAAGTTGACATGAAAGTAATGCATTCCCTTTTAATATAAGGTTCGCGCAGAACCATAGCGACATCATCTACAGATACCAGGCTTTGATCGGGCACATCAGGGTACACAAAATGTATTTTCTTCTTTCTCAAAAAGTTGACCATAATTTCGCTGTCATTTACTTCCAACACTTGTCCAACATAGTGAATGCATTCTTCTTTTCTACATAACTTTTAGAATTATTAAATCTGACGAGGACCCATGAATTTGCAACTATATTTTGGTTACTTCCGTCGAACTTCACAAATTCCTTTGCTTTACCACAATTATCTTCTTCTGTTACACTGCTATTATTTTCATCGTGTGAAATGTCATCATCTGTATCATGGACAAGTTGTAAACTAGCATCACTATCTGAGGTTTCTTCAGTTTTTCAACAGGCTTCTTGCTTTTTGTTTTGAGTTTTCTTACTGTTGGTTTTCTTTTGTTTTCTCATTTTCTATCATTCTTAGTCTAACATCGTCCGCTGTTAATGTTTCCGCAAATTTTCTTCTGAGTTTACTTCTTTTTGTATTACTGTTTTGGCTTCTTGCCGTCTTAATACAGTCATTAGTGATAATTCAAGTTTTTAGTAGGTGTAATATCTTCCAACTGTTCAGGAAGTGGAGTAGTTGGTGGTGAGGATTGACTGTAACCTGCAAAATCGGGTGTTGGTTCTTTTTCTACTGTGGATGTGGTTGGTTGAATTTTATTTTCTGAAGAACATATGACGGTTGATGATATGGATTTTTTAATATCCTTTCTTTAGATAAGGGAAAAATTCCTGACCCCTCGAAACCACCTACTGCATTGGCCCAGTTTCTTGAAGTTTTTTAACAGACCAGGAAACACTACCTTGTCGGCGTTCTTAAACCCAGTTTCTTGATAAAAACTTTTAGAACATTACGCCATGCTGTTTTAACAGGTTTAAAACTCCAACATCTAACGGCTGTAGAACATGCGATGTGTGCGAGGGCAAACAGAACAGTTCAATATTGTTTTTATAGCCATGTCAATAAGTTGTAGTGTTATGTGGAATTGTGGCCATCAAATATTAGTAGTTTCGGTCCACTTAACGCAGCAGTAGCTCTCACAAAAACATTTTCGAACCAATCTGCAAACTGGGCTGCCTCCATCCAGCCGGATGGAGAACAGTTATACACAGTATTTTCTGGTCCATTTTGACACCATGTTCCGTAAAGATGTAGACCTTTCTAATTTACAAATAAGGGAAGATATTCACCGATTGCACTACAACATGCTAGAACGGTGTAAGTAGTTTTTGTTACAGTACCCACAAGTTTCAATGGGTTGTGTGAACCTCTGCGACATAAAATTTGTTGAATACCAGCGTCAGTTTGAAAGCCTGATTCGTCACAATTAAACACATTCTGTGGCTTATTCGACAATTCCAGCCTTTCAATCGTGGCTTTTAGCTTTTCGTAAAAATCATTGAGCACTTCCAAAGAACAAGCATCTGCCCTATTTTTAGGTAGATTTTGTGCGACTCAGTTACTGAGTTTTTTCTTCCAACGACGTTCAAAAGATTTAATCCAGTCAATACCTGGTAATCCATTTTAAATGGGTTTGGACGATCCATTCGTTTGAGATAATCCTGAACACAAATACGTAATTTAAAACGATCGAGTCCGAAGCCCCAGTCATCTACTTTTATTATAGCATTTACCAAGAGTTTTTCTTCTTGTAAAGTGAGTACTGTGGGGCGGCCAACTGCTTTGCATTTATAGTTTTCAAGTGGTTTATTAACGTTGAACGGTTAATTCCATACATTTCACTAGCTCTCTTGACACTTAAACTTCCATTTTTACTTGATTTATGGCGTTTACCATACTGTCTTCATCATAGGTTTTATATTTTCTGGGAATTTCGCCAACCTTTTTTTGCGAGGCATTTCTGCAAAGAGAAAAAACATTGACACATTTATAGAGTGTAACATTGACACAGGTGTCAATCTTAACCTTCACTTACGAAAGTAGAACTTCATCAAATTACAGAATTTAAATTGAAATAAACTAATATTTGTTAACCCGTAATATAAGAAATTACTTACTTGGCCGACTATGGGTCGAATCTTCAAAAACAATTAACACCGGCAAAGTTTTCTATAGACGTGACTCAACAAATTCTTGTGCTTAACCATTAAACAGACGCTTCAAACCATAAAATTAGAACAAAGTGTTTGAAGTATAGGTTACTAGATGGCGGAACTATACACATAATTTTACAACAAAAGACAGAACGTAAATTTCTTTTCAACTAAAATTAGGAGGAATTTTGAAAATGTGTCAATGTTTCCCATGTCAATGTTACCCCATTTTACCTTACACTAAGAAGAAAATACCCACTAAAATCTAATTATTGGAAGAAAAAATACTACAATATGCCTAAATATACACAAATAATGTAAATACATTTACAAATAACAACACAAATCCAAAACTTCAATTCAGGTAATGATAGCGAAAAATTGGCACATTTACAGATAAAACTTAAATTATATGTAGTAATGTAATATAATTTTTCTAACAAATTTCACAATTTATTAGAACTTACTGAAATGTCAAAGAGAAGACTCATTATCAACTTCTTCATGGTAGTCTTCAGTATCAGTCAAATACATACAGTACACAACAACTCCAACAAATATCTATAACGGATATCGTTATATTTAGGTTAATAAACGGTAAACATTACGCAAACTTGAAATGCTGCTATGGCAAAAGCTATATATGAAGTCTTTAACACTGTACCATGAGTGATACTAAATAATTCCTTGGCACAACCAGCCGAATGATCACTCATGCAAAGTGTATTGAATGTATACGGTATAAATTTTTTACAACAACTAAGAGGAGTGAACCATCTTTTTCTCCAGTAATCGTTCGAATTTGTTGAACCACAACAATTTAACTAAAAGTAATGTTATCTAAATAAGCCATTTAAATAATTTTATTATACCTACATTATTCTGTATATAATCCATTGCTTTACCTACATCCTTGTCTGCATCGTAATTTTCAACTGAGAATTTAACCGAATCTACGACTCCCACAAAACCAAATTTATGACCACCTGTAGAACTTTCACTCATCATCAGTACCGCGTACAACAAATATCCACCCACAAAGACTCCATTTAACACCACAAACTAGACTATAATAGTTATAATGTTCGAAAGAAAGCAATTATTATTTACAAATTTTAGTAACAGCTCATTTCCTGTTGTTACAAACAACTGTGCTTCAAGTCCTAATAAAGTCAACGCGATTCCCATAACGGCGAAACAATCCAAATATATTTCAACATATTTCACTGTACCACTTAAATCTCGTATATAGTTAAAGATATCATCTCGAAAACTCTTTGCTTCAATATGACTGAAAATACCTAAAAACTGATATTTATAATTTTACTAAGTTTTCTAAGTAAACTTTCTTTACCATATACACGAATGTAGATGCTGTGAAAACGGTTTGTAACGTTTTCATACTATGTTATGGAAAAATTTAATCTGAAAGGTGTCAAAAATTTCATTGGTACAGAAAGTAAGTTTATGACATATAAGGTATGAAATACGATGTACGCAGTTATAAACCTGTAGCCTTATTGATAGCTAGTGTAAACAGGCCTTTCGAATCAGTAGTACGTAATGGGGGTAAAACTGTTTTATGACTATCACGTTACGGTTATAATTAATACCCGTTACAAATACATAGCCTTGCTTAAGGTAGGTAACTTTTTCTAAGGTGGAAGGAGATAACGTGTTGATGTGTGGAAAAGGGGGAGGAAGAGGAGAAGAGCGGGGGTGCTAAGAGACCTCGATCAGAGTCCTCTACTCCCTCTTTTCAGAGAGAAGCCTCTAAAAAACCCAGGAGCCATATGCAGACTGGGTCTTGCTCTGAGGCAGCTGAAGGACTCGATATGACGGCGGTAAACAGACGCCATGATGATACCTTACTAGATCAGAGACAAGTGGATCTTATCATTAACAAGCTGGGGAAGGTGGTAGACGAGACACTTTCCACCAGTGACAGCCCTCCACAGCTTGACGCAGTGAAAAGTATGGAAAAACCTTGGAAGGGGTTACACTTGACTGTCGTCGAGGCTAAAAACCTCCCGTAACGACCCAAGGCACTCGTGTGGATACCAGGCACATCAGAAGAAGAAATCGGCTTGAGGGTCACAGTCCAGGCGACTAGCATAAACTGAGCACCAAGATGGAGAAGGATGGAATCATCCTGTCCTTCTCAACGGATAGAGCATCTTATAGGTTTCTTGAACAGGATCGGTTCAAGCCCTGCTATGAGCTAAGAACAGTGACGTTCAGGCCTATACAAACCGTTCCGGAAGACTATAAGGGTAGTACAGGTGAACCTCCAGCATGGTAGTTTAAAAATAGATCGCTAGACGGCGTCGCAAATCTGGTTTTAAAAATACACTACTAGGTAGGGCCATGATCAGCTTCCATTACAGAAAACATGCACTAGTTTAAGAAATAGACCACCAGATGACGTCACAAACAATCAAGTCTGTTTTTAAATAAGTGTAATCTAATTGGTGGGATTTTTTGTCACGCGCAAGGAACTTGTGCATCATATAATTCGAATCCAATTAACTTTCATAAAGGTTTCACTAATGTAGGACTCGTATTTTTTCCCATATACATTAGATATACTAGAATAGTGAAATGTTGTTATTGCGGTTACATAACTGTTGAAATCAGAAAATAATTACTTTATGCTAATGATGATTGGAGGGCTCTAAGTGGTTTATATTATCCATATAGGTAAAATTTTGCGACGCAAAGCTTTCGGCAAAGACTGTTTCGGCGACCCCACTCCAACCCTCTCCGAACATAACCGAGATAGGTGTAGGACGTCGAAACTTGTTCTCGGGTCTTCGCCCCTTGTCGTGATCGGAACTTGTTCGTGGGCCTTCGTGTATTGTTTGACTGAAAATTTGAATTTGTATTATAAGAAGGGGCCTAATGCTAACTTATAAGACAGATGTAGGGCTGCGCAACTTGCTCTCGGGACTTTGCCCCCTTGTCGAGGCCCCATTGGCTGAAAATTTGAATTTGTATTTAAGTCTCTGCAGGTTATGGCTGAAAATACGAATTTGTATTGTAATAAGGGACAATGCTAACTTGTAAGATAGATGCAGGGCTCAGCAACTTACTTCAAGCCTTTGCCCTTTGAACAAAAAATTGAATTTGTTTGTGGCGCCATGTATGAGGAGGTAATTTATTAGGTATAAGGCCTCGCAACTTGCTCTCGGGGCTTAGCCCCTGGCCCCCTTGACGGAAAATTTGAAATTATATTCTGATAAGCGGTATTCTAATAAGGGACTCTTGTGCTAACTTGTAAGACTCGCATAGGGTTTCGCAACTTGCTTTCGAACCTTCGCCCCTTGTTGTGCCCATGAGCCCAAATTTGTGTATTTGTTAATAGCGCCATCTACTTGTGCATAGACTAAAGAATGTTTTCTGTAACATAGCTGGCGCCATCTAGTGGTATGTTTTAAAAGTACATACAGGTCCCTGTAATGGTTAAGATGGGAAATTTGAAATAAGGGGTATAACACTAGCTTTTAAGATAAGCGTACGCATCTGGGTCTCAACTAACCCATCAATCTCGGTCAAATCAAACAACGGAGGCTTCGCCTCTTGTCCTAGCCTCTTGGGTGTAAATTTGAATTTATATTCTAATAAGGGGTTCTAATGCTAACTTGTAACACAACATAAATAAATAAAGTTTTCCGCGAGTAGGATTTGAACTTATGACTATTCTAATAAGCGGCGCCTAACGCTAACTTATAAGACAGTTATAGGGCTCTACAACTCGCTCTCGCGAGGGCCAGTTGTAAAGCCCTATAACCGTCTTATAAGATAGCATTAACCTTATGCGAATTCATACACCTGTCGTACAGGTTAGCACTAGGCCCACTTATTAGAATACAAGTTCAAATTTTCCCCCAAAAGAGCCAGGGACTAAGCCCCGAGAGCAAGTTGCGAGGCCTTACACCTGGCTTATAAGTTAGCATTAGGCCCCCTTATTAGAATACAAGTTCAAATTTCTCGCAATAAACAATCAGAATGCAGACTTAAATGCAAATTCAAATTTCCCACCAGCAAGGGGCTAGGGCTATGACCCGAAAGCAAGTTGCGAAGCTCTATGTCTGTCTTATAAGTTAGCATTAGACTTCCTTATTAGAATACAAGTTCAAATTTCGCGCAATAAGGAATCAGAATGTAAACACTTAAATACAAATTCAAATTTCTCACCAAGGGTGCGGAGCCCCGAAAGTAAGTTACGAAGCACTATACCTGTCTTATAAGCTAGCGTTAGGCCGCCTTATTAGAATATAAGTTCAAATTTCCCCCTCATAGATGGCGCCTCAAACAAATTAAAATTTTTGGTCAAGGGGCGAAGGCCTGAGAGTAAGTTGCTGAGCGCTACATCTATCTTACAAGTTAGCATTATTATTATTAGAATGCAACCCCCAATGCATAAATAAATTAGGTCACAATCTATAGGTGGGATTAAAAGAAATGTAATAATAATTTTAATAACAATTATGCAATCCCCTTTGATAAAAACGGGCCCTAGTAAATAACAAAAAAACAAAATGGCGGTAGGAAAATAAAAAAAAAACACCTAGGTAAATATAGTATATTGAGTATCAAGAACAGTAACGAACGTTTACCGGTCGACGGCCATGTTTGGAGGCTGAGCGATACCGAAGACCCAAATTTAGCCGGAAAACGGTACAACCCTTGATGTTCTTGATGCTCATACTGTTTTTTGCAAGAAAAGTGAAAAGTGACGATTTAAATAGAAATGCCCAAATTTTTTGTTCTTATTGTTGTGAAATATAGTACCCATATATAATTTTACGTTGGTAAGTAAAAGACGTCGGTAAGTAAAATCTTATAAGACGAGTTGGGTCTCGCAACCAGTAAACATAAACTGTCTTGGAAACAGATATGGTTAATAAACGAAAAAGTTCAATCTTGCAAAAATGATCTTTTTGTTTCATAAAAACAAAACGTTATTGGTTAATAATAATAATCATACCATTTGTTAGTTTTACTTTGTCTTTGCCAGTTTAACAAATAATGTCCAGTCTACCTGATATTTTGAAAATGAATAGAAAATAACAATAGTATTCAAAATCGAATTCAATCAAATGATAATTTTACCAGTTTTATCCGCAAGTAGAAAAAAAATTCTATATACACCTCAGTTGAAAAGACCAGCATAAACCTCGCACATTAAATTTAAAATTGCTCGGTTAATAATGTCTCACTTCTCAACCTAGGTGTATAATATACTATTAAAGTTTGTTCCTTGTTATTATTTTATAGGGTTATTCCTTTGACCTTAATATAAGTAAAATAAATAAAATTGATCAACTGCTTCAAATTAGGCTTAAGTATTTTATTGGTTTTACTCCCTTAAATCGGATTATAATATTGTTGTCTTTTGTGCTACTAATTATAAACATAAAACTTGAAAATTAAAATTGGTAGTAGTACAATTGAAAGTGCTAAGTAATCAACGCTACGGACACAAGGTTTAAACAAACGAGCTTGAGTTATTAACCACCACACGGCACAATACAGGAGAAATGAGCGAGCTCGGCTGAAACTTAATCAAACGGTCTGAAGACCGCAGACACTCGAATTGCATGATTGTTTTGGAGATATCGATAATCTAGTTGGAGTGAGAATTTGGTTAGAGAGGAAAGAACCGAAATAGGCGCCACAAGCTTTAACGAAAGAACAGAAAATGTGTTCTTATTCCTTGAGAGAAGGAGAACCTGTAAAGCTTGAAACAAGAAATAATTAATAGGAATAATAAGTAAGTGACCAATTCCCTCAACAAACGTAAATTTATTTCCTTCCTGGAATTCCCAACAAAGGAGGCAATATGTCAAATATTATTGTATAGCTATATAAACATGAATAATAAACGAAATAAATTATATACATATGTACGTTATTCCCACAATTCACCCCAAAAGAAAATAAAATATAAATTAAAATAAGTTTACGAGGCCAAGTCGTGAGCTTGCATTTAGGTCGACAAAATTTATAGTTTAGAATACCAAAACAAACAATACCTCGTCGCAAAAATGTATCAAAAAAATTAATGTAAGTTAAAATAAGCTTGACGAGGGCATTTACGCCCACAGTAATTTATAGCTTAGAATACCAAAACATACAATACCCCTTCCGGCCGACGTAAGATCTTACGTAGCTTAGCCTGAAAAGGCCAGTTTAATAAACTTATTAAATCAGTTACTTATAAGAAAGAAATAATTTGTAGGATTGGCGGATTTTCGAAATAATCTTGATTACTAATAATACAAACTATAACCTTTATTCTAACACGTCAACATAAAACGTAATAACAATAATAATGGCCGTTCTTCCTTTTCCACCTACAAACAGCTATATACTACCAACTTAACATACAACATAAAATAGGCGGTAAATTCAAATTTAAAAACTATTCTACAAATTAAATAATTTAGCTTGCCTTTCGTTTAACAAAACTGAATACAAACCCCTTTTGATTAAGTTACCTAAATACAATTGGAAAGGCTTGTTCAGTCCCAATAGTAATTAAGCAATTTAAAATTAGACATGGAAATTGGTCCGAACAACCTTATCCATATTCGAGTAAAGAAAAGAATATTGTGTGTTTGAGCTACCAAGTAATTTAAACTAGCACGAAAACTCGCGTCAACAGTTAACAGATTCAGTATTACATCTGACATCTGGTATACATAAAAAGTTACATCTGGTATACATGAGTTGCAGCAATGCTACTGCGCACGATCACAGAACCAGTAGTACAAAACTAATTATTCAAAATGGATATTCCAGAAATCGGAATAATTAATATTACATCAAATGATACTCCTGAAGTTTCTACCAACATAAATAAGCTAACTGATACACAATTTACATCTAGTTCTAATGAGGTTTATAGCAGCAGTAGTGTGGTTTGTGAAGATTCACACTTAATAAGAGCCAAGGTTTAAGTTTTAATAATTGTAGCAGTTGCAAATTGCTTCATCTTTTTCTTGATTACAAACGGCGTTCGTCGCTTTGCTTTCTACAATCTTCTTGTGTTTTTCCACAAGATCGATTAGCATTCTTTTTCTGTTGAATAATAATTTACTCTTTTTTTAATTGATGTCATTATTTAAACGTGCAACGTACACTACTATGGCTACACATGAATAAAGTTGGGTTAGGGTAACCAATGTTTGTTGTTCCCTTTCCCTTCAAAGCAACCAATAGAATTCCAACTTTGGAATTTGAAGCGATGTTGCCGAGTTTAAATCATTTAAAAAACATCCAATTTTGTTTCACAAAAATTATGTTAGCGCTATTGTTAATATCCCTTATTTAATTGTGCCAGAGTTGCCAACCTAAATTACATTTACAAATATAACCTTAGATACAATAATAATACATTTCTGTTAACGTTATGAGGTGCAAATTGATTTTGTTTCATAAATTAGCATTCCTTTGCAAAAGGAACTATTATGGGATCAAAATCTTTTTTGATCTTCATTAGTTCATTACAACACAGTGTTCTCAACACAATTGTTATTTGCGAGTGGAGCAGCATATGAACGTATGTGTAAAGTTTGATTATGAGACATATGTTGGTATATTCGCGTTAAATAACATAATTCACCCTAATTTACCATATTAGTGGATAACCCCTACTAAATGAAGTTCGTAGTAAAATATCCCTAGATAAAAAAAATTACGTTCTACAGTTTGCAGTGGTTCCTTCTACTTGCTTACGTTTGTCATGTTTGCTAAATCATGGTTACTCGAAATTAGGTTAGTAGGTATATAATTTATTTACTTTTTCACATAATTTAGTTAAATAAATTATGCTACCAATTTCTTGGCAAGACAAACGGTTGAGATTGTGGAGTAATAAACAGAATATGAGAACGTGCAGATATAGTCGGGCCGGTGAGAGATGTGTTATGACTCATCTTTTAGTAAAGCATGGTTTAAGATTTTAAAAACGTAAGTCGTTATTGGTTCATATAGTTAGTAATTTTGAATACCAACAAAACATCGTCAATGTTTCTAGGTTATTTTCAAATTTAAGCCGCTCTGTCAAATTTAAATAAAATTATTGTTCGAATATTTCGGGGTTTAGCATCCTAAAGGTCTTAAAAATCTCCATCCACTGGTATAAATAAAGTCGAATTTCGTTTAAGGTATGTTTGCACTTATTTTGGCACGTAAAGTGCACCGAGCGTGGGTAGTCATATGATAAAAATATATTGTACAACTGTAAACGATTATCAGAACCGAGACCGGGTCAACAAAATTTCTTGTTGGATCTGTTTTACAAATGAATTGTATCAATCATTTTCAATAAGAAACGAATTAGCTAGCAGTAGGCAGTGCCCGAATGAAGTGCGAAAAGTTTGGTTAATTGGGGAGTGTAGGCTTTTAGCCGACAGATCACACTGCGTCAAAAGAGTCAAGACTATAATTTGGTTATTAAAGCCACTTATAAATAACTGATTTTGTCATAAATAAATACACTGTATTGAATGTTAAGAATGAGATAATTAAATATTAAATATTTATAAGGTATCTGTATTTCTTTTTTGTTTTTATGCTTAAAATAGTTAAAATGATCTAAGATAATGAATAATATCTACAGGAAATATGTGCATTGAAAAGTATGTTACATTTATCGGAATAGAAATAGTGCTTATTAAACGAAGGCTCGTCATCAAGTAACAGACCGATGTGCTTGAATTCGTTAATCCTGTTGACTGATCTAGGACTACAATTAGTACCTACGCTTAGTAACGTTTGGAAGGACAGAATGTTTTGGAAAAGATCTCTTAATCATTTGCTCCCAGACTGGATTCACTGATAAGACCTAACCTCAAATTTTTAAAACAGTTCGGTGAGGCTTTAACGTGTTTTTTGTTAGCTATGACTTGATTTATTTTTTTAAGGTTAACGTTGCAAAAATAACTCCAAAGCTAGTTAACTAGCGTTGATAGAAAACAAAATTATTGTATGAAAGAGTTTTGACACATTCCGAGATTGAGTTTTTTAAATCAAAAAATGGATATGTGGAGACAGATTTTTATTTTTGGCACGATTTCGTACCTTGTAACAATACCTTAAGTGAAATTTTTGTAATGTTAAAAACGTTAGCTTATAGGTATGGTTTGCTTGGTGTTAGGAAGAGGTGCTTTAGACGATATTACTGCGTACTTACAATCAGTAAGAGGTTCCTTATCTCAGATATCAACATTTCCAATGATATTTGCTAATTTTGGGGTTGCTTTAATTGCCGTTGGAATTATTGGATATTTTGGTGCTCGAAATTCAGACGAAATGTTGTTAAAATTTGTAACGAATATTTCATTTTACTTGTAAATTATTATTTTCACATTCTAGTTTGCGTTCTGTAATTTCGTTCTGGGGTTGGTACATGTGGCGTACGGTGGTTATCTTTTGGGACAAATTGGGACAAGAGGGCGCAGTTATGGTCTTTTGGGTGTCGAGGAATCACTTACAGCGACCGTTAACGATTATTCGTCGATTCCTGCGGCAGCGCAGATGATGGATTTCATGCAAAGTAATGTAAGTTTATACATTATAGGTTTCTTTCATCCTTTGATCATAATGAGTATCAGCTGTTGTGTTGTGGATCAAAGGGTTGGACCGATTATTGGACTAACAAATGGTTGCCTCCTCTGAGTTGTTGTAACGTATTTATACCCTACACATTCGGAAGAATCTGTATGAAAAATTATAATACTGGCTGTTCAGGAATAATATATGACTTTTTGTATGAAAGGTTAGCAATAACATCGTATGGGTCTATAGCAGTAGGAATTTTTCAAGTTTGTAAAATTCTATTATCGATTAACTTAATAAAACCAATTTTTTCAGTTACTTATTGAAGTGGTCACTTACTATGACTTTTACCGTGTTAAAGAAGAGGGGATTGATAATGAAGATGTATAATGAACAAAAACGTAATACCTTTTAATTTAAGTTTTATGAAACTTGTATATTGTACGTGGTTTTATTTCCACATGAATGAAGTGATTGGGTAATGGTTAGGTTACTTTTATTACAGTAATAAGAATTTGTTCAAATAACTTAACAGGTAAAGTTATAACATTAATAATATCGTATATTTCAAAGTAGATAACCTATATTTCAAAAATTTGAACAAACACCTTAGGAATTTTTCTAATAAACCCCTTCTCCACGGCAGGATTTCTCCCAAAATCAATCTTAAATACCAAATTTCAATTAAGTACGTTTGATCGTTCTGGAGTTATCGTGGACACTAACATATAACCACACACACACGCATGCAGACATGCAGGCACGCAACCACACACACACACACACACACACACACACACACACACACACACAAATATATATATATATATATATATATATATATATATATATATATATATATCATATACACACATTTGCGTGAGCATGGCATCGGCGAGTGTGTGCATGTGCGTATGCATGTGTGTGCATGTGTGAGAGAATGCATGTGGGTGTACGCGCATGCGTGTGAAATTTTAGGTGTAATATAGTTAAACCTGTTTAAATTAATTTTGATAATTGTTGAATTCCTTCTCTTTATTAAGACCAGATTGTGGAAAATAATATTGAAACTAATAAAAAATACAGATGTTTTGGAAACGTTGCCAAGACAAATTTATTAATTAAAGATGCGATGCTGATGCGTAGTGGTAACACGCCCTGATTATCATTCGGGAGGTAACGAGTTCGATTCCCGTTACCGTCTACCTTCTGCGAGATTTTTCAGGGGGTTTTCCTCATACACATGTAATGGCATGGTCACTGCGTATATGCACACCATGTGCGGCTACTTAGGCGAATGATGGGGTAGTGTTTTCCCCCTCAGAACCCTAACCACGTTCCTTCCGATCTTATCCTGACCACACCCATCCTTACTCCCACAATGCATATATACGTAATGTATGTATGCTGGAATCCATGATTGTTGCTGAAGGAGCTTGGAAATCTGAAACAGCCCGCCTTCCCCTTGGGGAGGAAATGAAATAGGTGGCCTTTTCCTTTTCCTTTCCTGCTGATGCGTTGAGTTACGTTTTTCGTATTTTAATTATTGTGAACCTTTCGTATTATTTAGTCTTAACGGCGGATTAAATCTTGTTATTTCAAGGTATACTATGACAAATAATGGTTGTGTTGGCTATTATTTGGTTTATTATGGTGTAGCTGCCTGGAACTTAAATTTAATTAAGATGGTATATAATTATGTAATAAGTATTGCTAAATTTGTAGATTACGGATTTGCTGCTAGAAATTTCAACTTATCTAGATGTGCGTGAGCATTTTTTTTAGTGAGTTGTTAGATTGTCGAACTGAAAAGATACAAGGTAGTGTAACGATAATCGTGGACGTTTGACTGAATATGTTGGTATGTTACCATGTTTTTCATTGTTTTGATAAACAATGAAAACTAGCAACAAGCGTTTTGTAAGAATGTACTGTACAATATTGTTATAGTAATGGGACTCCTAGCCGTTTTAGGAGTGGGTGCCTGTGTCTGTGTCTGTGTGTCTGTGTCTGTCTGTGTGTGTGTGTGTGTGTGTGTGTGTGTGTGTGTGTGTGTGTGTGTGTGTGTGTGTGTGTCTGTGTGTCTGTCTGTCTGTCTGTGTGTCTGTCTGTGTCTGTGTGCTGTGTGTCTGTGTGCTGTGTGTCTGTGCTGTGTGTGTGTCTGTGTGTCTGTGTGTCTGTGTGTCTGTGTGTCTGTGTGTCTGTTGTCTGTTTGTCTGTGTGTCTGTGTGTCTGTGTGTCTGTGTGTCTCTGTGTCTGTGTGTCTGTGTGTCTGTGTGCTGTGTGTCTGTGTGTCTGTTTGTCTGTGTGTCTGTGTGTCTGTGTCTGTGTGTCTGTGTGTCTGTGTGTCTGTGTGTCTGTGTTGTGTGTGTGTGTTTGTGTCTGTGTGTCTGTGTGTCTGTGTGTCTGTGTGTCTGTGTGTCTGTGTGTCTGTGTGTCTGTGTGTCTGTGTGTCTGTGTGTCTGTGTGTCTGTGTGTCTGTGTGTCTGTGTGTCTGTGTGTCTGTGTGTCTGTGTGTCTGTGTGTCTGTGTGTCTGTGTGTCTGTGTGTCTGTGTCTCTGTGTCTGTGTGTCTGTGTCTGTGTGTCTGTTGTCTGTGTGTCTGTGTGTCTTGTGTGTTTGTGTGCCTGTGTGTCTGTGTGTTTGTGTGTTTGCCTGTTTGTGCGATTGCGCGTTTGTGCGTTTGTGCGTTTGTGCGTTTGCGCGTTTGTGTATTTGTGTATTTGTGTGTATTTGTGTGTTTGTGTGTTTGTGTGTTTGTGTTTGTGTTTGTGTTTGTGTTTGTGTGCTTGTGTTTTGGGTGTTTGCGTTTTCGTGTTTGTGGGTGTGGGTGTGGGGTGCAGGCATGGCTTTAGGTGTGTGTGGGCGTGGAGTGGGTGTGGGTGCAGGCGTGTGTGGGTGTGGTGTGTGTGGGTCTGGGTGTGGGTGGGTGTGGGTGGTTATGCGCGTGCATGTGGATGTGGATGTGGATGTGGATGTGGGTGTGTGTGCGTGTGGCGTGCGTGTGGGTGTGGGTGCGGCGTGTGTGGGCGTGGGTGTGGGTGTGATGGGTGTGGGTGTGGGTGGGTGTAAGTGTGTATGCGCGTGCGTGTGGGTGTGGATGTGCATGTGGATGTGGGTGTGAGTGTGGGTGTGTATGTTTGTATATCTGTGTGGATGTATGCTAGTATTTACGATAACTTCAGAACCAAGATACCTACTTACTTAAAATTTTCTATTTAATCTGGTTTTCACTTGGCTTAGGGCTGATTAGATTATGGGAGAAATCGAGCAGTGTTGAGAGGGTGTATTAGGTCAGTTTTCGGTTTTTATCAAATATTTCTAAATCATATGCACATTTCAAAGATTTCAAAAACTTAGATGTAGACCTTAAAGATATCGATTAATTACGTTTTATGAAATTTTTGGTATGGTGCGTAATTTAGCGGAAAAATTCTAAGGTAGAATTTAAGTGTTACCTAGTTCAAATTATTTCATTGTCTGAATAACGATTAATTTTATATGAAGATGTAGACGCATATTTTCAAGAAAACTTAATTTTACATGAAGGTTTTTAATGTAAAGCGAAATAGATCTGAAAATGGAATAAGTATGATTGAAAAAGCTGAAGCTGTATTATCGATATTTTTATAGAAGCGGGCGGTTTTGACATTTTTTAACGTTAACATGTATTTATATATAAATCTATATCTGACATAAAGTTTTAAACGTTATTCTGCCATAGATTATTGATTAAAAATAATGGTCGCCTTCCTCTGTTTTACTTAAACAAAACGCAATAAGGTCAAGGCTATATGTGCCTATTAACCATATGGTGTAATGTAAAATACCGTACACCAGCCAGCCATACTACTGATTTACCTGAACAAGAGAAAAACAAACAAACTTAGAAGAATTAATAGCTCAAATGTAGGAGGACAGACACAATATCAACGTACAACACTAGATTTGTTCTAGCCTTAAGTAACACCGAATATAAGGACTACACTAACAGTAAACACTACACTGATAATAAACTATCCGAAAATTGTATTATTATGAACTAATTGGTAGGCCTACTTTAACAACTTTGTAATCTATTTAGTCATCAGCGAATAATAATCAGTAGTACAATTGTACATTTACAACGATTTACGCACGGACGGAATTTCTATAGAGATTAAAGGGCATCTAACGACTTTATGAATAATTAAAACAAGTGTTTTAAAGTAAAAACACAGCCAGAGCAACATGTAAGCACAGCACTAATCTCATTTTCAATGTGAGGTTTTCAGGCAAGCAGGATAATAACGAAAGCTTTTACTCGAGAAATCTCTGAATAAAAATTAATTAGGTATTAACCGATAATACTATATAGGTGTGTCTACGACTACGCTGAACTTCGGACGTAGAAACTAAACTCCAGTTATGTAAAACTAAGTAAATTATAAAATTCAATCTTAATTCACAGGTTTCTATTTATAATTGTCCTGTCCTCCTTGGCTTCCTTGTATACTCTTAAACCAAATCGTCCTTAGTATTCTCGACTTTGTTAATTTCTGCTCCTTTACTATGTTGACTTTCTTTTCCAAATTCTCGAAATTCATTCTGCTGTTTGAACATTTACAAGCTTTACGAGGTCACTATCGCGTGTGTTCGCGCGTGTGTGCGTGTACGTGCGCGCGCCGTATGTGTGTGGGCTTTCTTACATGTGGATTCTGCTGTGTGCATATTTATTTATTATTATTTATTGCAGGAATAGGAGTTGACTACGATTTTCTTATCGTTAGTATTCTAACGATGTTGGTGCGGAGTTGTTAAATTACTGAAGCCATTATAATAGGTCGGACAGCGATTTTATTATTTTAAATATCATGGAACCTTTTTCTATTCAGTATTCCACTCGTAAAATTGTTTATCTATTGTTGAACCTGATAGTTTACGCACTAAGCTGGCATTCGGGTCAACCTTAAGTTTAGAGCTACGGATATTGATTTTCTACTGTAATGCCAGGGTTATAAGCCTTATCTAATGGAAGAATACTAATTTATGTTGTGACAGCGAGATCTGAGGACGTCGGGGTTTCTTTAAGTAGAGGCAGTTTGTCGGTTAGAAGTTCTTATGCAATCTATCATTTCAGCGTTTGTTTTTGAGTTTTCTGATTGGTTAATTAAGTATGCAGCAGGCGATGACCGAACATATATGTGAGTTGTTACAAGCCGTAGTCCTTGTGGTTGTGTGAAGAAATACCGTTTTGTAATAAACCCTTATTTTGTTTATGGTTGTTTATGGCCCAACTACATTTCTTGAAACAGAAGTAACGTGCCAGAAGGTCACTTTAGTACCGAGGCGACTACTTCCTTAAACAGTTGGTTAGATTTAAACATCATTTACGAGTATCAAATAACTCACAATTAAAACAAGGTAGAGTGTTAAGTAAAGTCCTGGCCATTACCAACATTAGGCGTGTTTAATAAAATTTACTTCAAATAATTTTGTGAAACACATAAATCTAAGACCTTCTGATAGAGCTTAAGCATCTGTAATTTTAATAAAGATTAAATTGCTTTACAGTAGAAAAAGTGCAAGATGAACGAGATTGTCCTTTTGCTTGTTTACGGTGTACGGGAAAATGTAATACGTTTCATTTAAATGTATTACAAGGATTAACCAATAATGTGTAGATGTAGTAAAATTCAAGTAAGACACTTGCAAATTTAATGTATAATTTACTTGTTATTTTTGTAATGGAAAGTTAACGCAAGTAGTTGTGAATCTCGGCACGGCATTTTGGTTTATTGTAATATTTGTTTCTAAGACGGTAGGATATGTTTACCAGTTGATACGCCTAATACGTCGGTAAGTAGATACTTACCGACGTGTTTTACTAAACAAGTCTGAACTAAACACTATTAAATAGTATTTGACAAGTTGAACTTTCCGCAAAATATAAACGTCACTGTTGACTTTTCATTTAGGTATTTTAGTAGAAATTAAATTATTTCAATTGAATTTAATGCGATCGTGCAAAAACAGCATAAGCATCACAAACGTTACTGGTTGTATCGGTCTTCGGCAAAATTAGAGACTCATCGCAGCGGTAAACGTCCTTACCGTTCCAGATACTTAAAATACTATACCAGTTTATTGCGTTAAATCTTTTGCTGGAGATGACGAAGATAATTGTAAACGTTTAGATTGTATAATTTAAAATACACCATTAAAAACCCAAAAAGATAAGTTTATATTTTCATAGTATAATATATTCTGTTGTGTGCGAAAATGTTGAGTCTTGAACCGAATAATCGTCATTTGCGGAACTCTTGGTTTACTTCTTTAATCTGAAGAAATCTGTAGCGGAGGCGGATCGGTTGCTTGTAGAAGCATGTGAAAAAATTTGACCAGTGCTATCAAAAGTTTAAGAACGATGTATTTGATATCGAAAGCAGCGAACGTAGCAAAAGGCTGAAAGTGTACGAAGGCGTGGAATTGGGAGCGATATTGCATCAAGATTCACGCCAAACGCAAAAGAAGCACTTACATTAGGAGTGATTCAAAACAAGGTGCCATATAAACTGACGCCAAGAAGCATTGAACGCCGATTTTTTACTTTACAGACATAAAGGAAAGGGTTTCCTGCACCGTAAGTTTACTAGTGATGAAAAATGGATCTACTATGATATTACAAAAGGGAGAAATCATAGGGACACCTTGGCCCTGTTTCAACATCTACTGCTAATCCAAATATTTATGGAAAAACGAAACTATTACTGGGGCTGTCTACTGAACACAATTGATGAGATGAGTCGACCATTCAAGATAAAGCGCCGAATACTATTCGAGACCCGACAACATTATTCTCCTAAATAATAATGGTCGTCTACATGTTGCGCCGCCAGTAAAAATTATTTGGAAACACTTAATTGGGAAGTTTAACTCCACCCGCCGTATTCACCAGACCTTCTGATTTTCACTTGTTTCCATTGATGGCTCATGGCTAGCCTGAGAAACACTTCACATGATATGAAGATACCAAAATTGGCTCCCTTCTTCACTCTTCTAAAATAAAAAGCAAGGGAGGAATATGCAGGAAATCCAGAGCGCAATTTTATAAATAATCAAATAAGAAACTTTTGCGTCGGGGCAAGACCTGACCTGACGAAAACCAATATTTAAATGTATTTTTACTAAAATTTTTATGCTAAACAGTAGGGTCTTATTTCAACTGAATTATATCACCAGAAGAATCTGAATTCATATCAGTATCTGCATCTTAATCGATTTCTCTTAGTATTATTTCGATTTTCAATCGAAATATTTCCATATGTTTCTTCCAATTATTTGATATAATCTTTTCGGCGAGCGAACAAGAATTTTGCCACATTGTAGGAGAACGTTTGGATAAAGCCTCAGGCTAGAATTTTTGAACTCCATCTTTCGATACAGGTTTAGAACAAATTTGCATCTTTACAAAACCCCAAGTCCCGATTCATAGTTTTATGATAATCCCGATCGTTCCCCGAATCGAGTAGATAGCCATAGTTTTCCAAAACCCTAAATTACACTTCACGTGTAAAATGATATACCGTTTATCTTCAATTTTAAATGGATTACTTTTGATGTCAGAATCGTGCACTCAACGATAGGTATTAGAACCATTTTGATAAATCCACGTTTAGTCTAAGTACACAAATCTGAGATCTTGGCCTGAACTTTGCAACTGCAGAAATTTTCTCAGAAACTTAATTTTGGCTACAAGGACGTATTTCGTTTCACATAAAATTTTCTGTCCATTGACACTTTTGTGTTTGTAACTCATTGATTTCAAAATTCTGAATAATGTCATTCGACCCCATCATGATACAATTTTACAAAGTAAAATATTCACTTTTCGAATTAAATTGCCAAATTAGTCTTTTCGAAAGGTAAATTTCATTTTCCGCGTTACCATAATATGTGGCCTTAAAATTTTGAGGTGTTGCCGTTATAATGCCTTGAGTAGCGCGCTGTGAATCCTAAAACCAAACACAAACTTAACGTGCCCACAAAAGTGCTTTAAGTTCTTACATACTAGAAATAAATCCAACACCATTACAATAAGTTTCCCATTACTTTTCAACATACAACTATTTTCAAGGTGCTTATGTCACCTTAAAATTTGCTTTTGTACTTTCTAGCGGAACCCGTCGCGCGTTGCTGCGATTTCAGATATTAAAATTTTATGATACACGTGTCTCATAATTTTAATTGAAGAGCATGTTTACCAATTTTCGAGTCAATCGATCCATGGAATAAAAGTTTCACAAAAATTCGACCCATTTCACCCTCTTAGGTGGAATTTCGAAAACCCTTTCTTAGTGGATACCTACACTTTAAAAAGAACACACCTTTGATCGATAAATCCCGACCGATGCAGCTGTTAAACGACATTTGTAGCGGGTGAACCGTCAAACGGCGAAGTTTAAATAGACGTTGTTTTCTTAAATTTTCCAATTTTCTTAATTTTTCTTTCCATAAAAACCTTATACAAAGTATTATAAAACTTAAATCAATGAAATCTGTAAAGTCGTTCTCAAGTAGGTATAGAAAGTTATGCAATCGACTTTTTCAGTATCGCTAAATCGACTTCATTTTACAATATTTGGACAAGTTTCGCCAAGATCGGCCATCATGTCTGGATGTCTATGTGTGTATGGATATCTGTTAGTATCCACGATAACTCTAGAACGAGAATACCCACGTACTTAAAATTTTGTATTTTAGCTTGTTTTCATTTGGCTTAGAACTGATTAGATTTTAGGAGAAATTCAGCGGCGGAGAGGGAGTGTTTATTAGGGGTAGTTTTTGGTATTAAATATGTCTAAAAGAGCTGCATATTTCAAAGATATAAAACTACCTGGATATATCACTTTACATATCGATTAATTATATTCTATGCAATTTTTTGAAATGACGCGTAATTTAGCTGGAAAAAATTTCCTAAGGTAGAATTTAAGTGTTAGTTCAATTTTTTTCATTATCTGAATAACGTTTAATTTTACATAAATTCTATTTACAAAGTTTTTTAATGTAAAACGTAATAAATGTAAAAATTAAATAAATATGATTGCAAATGCTGAAGCTGTATTACCGATATTTTTATAGAAGCGGGAGTCTTTAGAACTTTTTTTACGTTAACCTGTATTTATGTCTATTAATCACAATCTGACATGAAGTTGTAAACGTCATTCTGACATAGATTACTGTTTTTGTTTTTACAATGTTGCCTGTTTTCGTTATGAGCGTATAAAAAAAGGTTGCAAAGTTATCCTAAAACAATTGAAATTAAAATTACTTCATTTCCTTTAATTTAAGTTAGCACCTAGATGCCTATTAATCTCTGTCTGTTATAAAGTTTTAAATGTCTGTTTGACATAGATTATTGTTTTTGCGTTTACAATGTTGCCTATTTTTGTAAAGAGTTTCGTATAAAAGATGTTGCGTGGTTATCCTTAAAAAATATAAAAATTATTTCATTTCTCTTAATTTCCATTTTGTAGGTTAGAAGGTCATGTGGTGTATCCACGCACACACGCACACGCACACGCGCACGCACACGCACACGCACACGCACACGCACAAGCACACCCACACGCACACGCACACGCACACACAGCACACACGCACACGCACACGCACAGCACCCGCACGCGCACGCACATGCATACGCACACGCAGACGCAGACGCAGGCGCAGACGCAGACACAGACACAGACACAGACCCAGACACAGACACAGACACAGATACAGACACAGACACAGACACAGACACAGACACAGACACAGACACAGACACAGACACAGACACAGACACAACACACACACACACACACACACACAAATATATATATATATATATATATATATATATATATATATATATATATTATATGTGTGTGTCACATATGTGACATAGAAAAAGTGCCATGCATAATGCCACGCGATACACTAAAATAAGAAAAAAGTTCATATAAACTTAGGTCCGCAACGCCTTCGTTTAAAAGATACAGGGTGTTGAAGTTTAATTATTTTTTCTTTTTTTAATATCTTTTACAATGATGTAATAAGCGGACGAAATTTTGTATACAGGGATTTTATCACGCAGAATTCAAATATGACCTTAGTTCTTTTATTACTGATAGAGGGCGCCACATACAGGTTTCCATCTTATTTGAATCGATCCTAACTTTTTGCCTTACACTGTATGTCATTTTCGACTGCAAAATTTGTTTTCCCGTCTTTTCTGCTTCAGAAAGGTATACCTTATTGAAGTCCCTAGGACCAACGGTTTACGAGAAAAATGCATCCGATGCATGCAAATTATCCAAAAGCGCCAAAGTAACTTATTTGCAAAAACAATGACATAACACTTCAACAATTAAATTTTAATTGCAACAATGAAGGGCAGTGATTTAAAAAACATTAAGTTTTTAGAAGATGTTCAAATTGTTGTCCTTGTTCTTGAACACATTTTTCTATTCTTCTTCCTACGGATTGACGGCTTCTTTAAAATATTCCTGGGTTATTACGGAATCTATCTGCGGATTCCATAATTCTTATCCATATTATGTATTTTACAGAATAAACATCATTTTCATGAATCCCAAAATGAAAAATCGAGGATTCAGGTCGGGACTACGAGCTGGCCAGGTACAGGTCCCCCTCGACCAATCCACGTATTTCCAAATCTCCTATCCAAAAATTTCCTTGCCAATCGAGAAAAGTGAGCTGGCGCGCCATCATGCATAACGAATTCTACCAATAATAGCCAATGGAACATCCTTTAATACCGTATTTAGTTCATTCTCCAAGAAATTTCGATACAGTTCACCTGTTGATCGATTGGGCAATTGAAATGGGCCAATTAAGTAATTGTCAATTATACCTGCCCACATATTAATAGAAAACCCATATTGGTGACTTCTAATTACGGTTTGATGAGGATTTTCATCACTCCAATGGTGCATCACGGCTAAAACTAGCTTCATCAGTAAACAAAATTGAAAAAATATCGTATCTTTGATTTTGCAACCATTCAAAGTTGTACACGAGGAAGATAGTCATGTTCTAATAGTGAATGAACCTTTTGGAAATGACACGGGCGAAGAAGTTATTCATTGAAAATTTGTCTAACTGATGCACGCTTAACATTTCGTACCGCTGAACTTGTTTCCTGGTGCTTGTTCTCGGATTATTTTCTACCATTCGTAAAACAGTTCTTTCGTTTCGCGCAGTGCGACGAGTTCTGGAAATTCCACCATTAACTTTTAGTTTTTAAAACAGCCATCTTCACCCAAACGCCTACGCACGTCAATAAATGTCCTATTATGAGGAATATGCCTTAATGGATATCATTATCTATAGATACGTTGAGCTTCGGAAGAATTTGATCTAGCTTCGCCATCACATAATTGTATCCCTGTATTCTTCAAAAGTGTAGAGAACCATTTTGAAAGTAATTTTGAAAAATCAATAAGAGAATCAATGAAAACTTAATCAAGCACACAAAATGCCTCTAACAAGACAATATTTTGACACGTGTCATAGATTTCATTTGTTTTTCGTAAATTTTCATCGCTTGTTATTTTCATCACTCCAACAGTACATATTATTTTGTGTTCCTAAAATGGTTCACTATACCTTGGAAGAATACAGGGACATGATTATGTGTTACGGAGAAGCTCGGACAAATTTCTCCAAAGCTCAATGTATCTATCGAGCACCATATCCTTTAGGACAGGTTCTAATGTTCGAACATTTATTGACGTGCATAGTTTGGATGAAGATGGGTGAAGATGTCTGTTTAAAAAAAGTTAATAGTGGAGTTTCAGAATTCGTCACTATTGAAAAGGAATAACCTGAACACATTATTAGAAGATGTTTCATTGGACAGTGTTGCAAAAGTGGACTTTATGCTTGATGGCAAGCTAGCTCACTTTTCTTGAGTGGTAAGGAAATTTTTGAAAGGAGGTTTGAAAATAGGTGGATTTGTCGTGGGGCTTGTAATATGATCACTGCTGTTCAGTAATAAAGAACTAAGGTCATATTTGAATTCTGCGTTATAAAAAGCCCTGTATACAAAATGTCGTCCGCTTATTACATCATTGTAAGAAGATATTAAGAAAAAACAAAAAATAATTAAACTTCAACATAGGAACTTTTTCTTATTTTAGTGTCCTCTATCGCGTGGCACTATGCATGGTACTTTTTCTATGTCACTCTGTATGTATATATATATATATATATATATATATATATATATATATATATATATATATATACAGGGTGTGGCACGAAGAGTTTTGATTAAAAGTAATGGCGGATACAGTTATGTTAAAAATCTGAAATTACGAAACTGTATGTTTTGGATGACGCTGAGTTCAAATATAATATTGTCCTGAATGTGGTACTTCCGGTTATACCGGAAGTAGACGTCAACTTTGTTATTTTAAATGGAACCTAATATTTTTATTTTATTTTCGAATTCTACATGAAATTCTAGATAAAATTTGTGTACAATGTCCTATACCAAAAATTAAGTATTTTCGAGATATTTCGATTTTTTTAAATTTTGAAAAATCCTAGTCCACATTGAATAACGGTATCTCCATTAATAACGAAGCTAGTGACGTGAAATTGTAACCAATAAACAACAAACGCTTGCCCGTTAACTCCATATATCCATCTCATTGACATTTCATACAGGGTGTTTTAAAGTTAGCCGCCAAGATGAACAACTTAAATCATTTATAAGTTGCTTACTTTAAATAGAACACCCTGTATTTTATTACATTTTCCGCTGTATTTTTAAGCCAATTCGTTTGGTATCAGTATTCCCTATACCTAAATCCAACCACTTTTGAGATATTTCATTATCTTAGTTAAAACGTAACACCACTTAATTATTTCAACATTAGTAAAGGGTAGGCTATGGCTATCAAAGGTTTGATAGTTAGAACGTTAATGGTTTATATTGTTTTGACAGTTTTCTTTACCAGTTTGTATTTCATAGTAAATAATGGCAAATGTAGGATTTACTAATGATGATTTTTTAAATCTTATTATTATTTACGGCGAGTGTAATAGAATTGTTGAACGGATTTGCCGTGTTTTTGCAGAAAGATATCCAAATCGACCAAATGCATCTGGTGATATTGTAAGAAGATTGCTTAAAAACTGCAGTCAGTTTGGTCAATTTAAGACAAAAATTAATAAAAATAAACCACTAGTGGACAGTGACATAAACGAAATGAACGTTTTGGGTTATTTTACGGCCTCTACAAATGCCTCCATTAGAGATTGTGAGAGAGATCTTACTTTGTCGACGAGAACAATTCATCGCATTTTAAAATAACCCAAATGGAAACCATTTTCATATCATTTCGTGCAACACTTACAATTAGGTGATCTTCCTCGAAGGGTAGAATTCTGTGAATGGTTTTAATGAAGACCCAAGAGGATGAAAACTTCATACAAAAGTTATATGGTGTGATGAAGCAAAGTTTAACAAGAATGGATTATTTAATCGACATAATTCCCATTTTGGTCTAATGAAAATCCACATGTTAGTAGAGAACGTTTTTTCCAAGATAGTTGGAGTTTTAATGTTTTTTGTGCAATAAACGACGATAAAATTTTAGCATTAAAATTTTATGATGAAAATTTAAACGGTACAAGATATTGCCACATTTTAGAAGATGCCATACGACCGGCGTTACATACTCTAAGAAATGGAGAGGCGACTTCAGATTGGTATCAGCAAAATGGAGCACCTCCTCATAACTTTGGGCCTGTTGCTCAGCATCTTTACGACATGTTTGATGATAGATGGATTGCCAATCAGGGTCTGTTTCGTTGGCCAGCTCTCTCTCCTGATTTGGCTCCTCTAGATTTTGGTATTTGGGGTTACATTAAAAATCAGGTATTTTCCAAACCTGTTACGACAAAGGAAGATATGATGCAGAGAGTCTTACTTGCTTTTAATTCTCTAACACCCGACCAAATTTCCAGAATTACAAGGCATAACTTAATGAAAAGGATTCATAAATGTTTAGAAGTAGATAATTTCTATTTGGCAAAAATGACTTTTGAATCACAAAATTATCAATTTTTATAATTTTTTGCAGTAACTTATTCAAATATTTTTCTTTATTTCAATTCTCAATTCTTTGGTTTCCATGGTGACCACGAACAAGGAATACTGGATTTAAGTATGTAGCTCATTTTTATCACAAATTTTAAAATTGGGACTTGATAATAAGTATGAAACTGTTACGTTTAGGCAAATAAAGTTTTAAACAAACTTACCTTAATTTTTGACGTTAAATCAATCTGAGTAATAAAAATAGGGGTTTCCATTTGATTTTTTGTGTAACTTGCAGTTTTTAATAGTCAAGTTTAGACATTCATAATTTTATTTTTATGAAAAATACAAATGTCATTTTTTGCAGACTGTTGCAATAAACCTTTGCCTACAACACCTCAAAGTTTTATTCAAATTGTTTGACAGGAACAGAACAATTAACGAGTTATTACTAAGACCGCATCTGTCAATTCTTTTAGAAAAATGTTTTTTTTTAAAGCGACTGAAATTTCGTATCTAGTTTATTTAACAAACTTACCTTAAAATTCGACATAGAATCCAAAAATATATTAATATACGGGGTGTTCCATTTAAAATAAGCGACTAACTACCGACTTCCGGTATAACCGGAAGTGGTACGAACGTGAAAATATTTTAGATGAGTTAGCCCTAACATCATTACCCTGTCACCAAATTTTCAAAATTATAGTAAGTTTGGTTTAGCAGATACTCATAGGATCAGCTCCCAAAGGCGGACCCTGTATGTATATGTAGGTTGGTAGGTAAAAACGACAAGATTTACAGGTTTTATTGTTTCGCATAGCATCCCTAGATGATTTAGAAATAAAAATCGCTAAACACAACACAATTAAGGGACTAAATTAAATAATAAATATAGCATATTTTGTATATTTCGTTTTTATTTAATGGTATCCTATAAGCGTAAAGCGAAATAGGCTCATATCTCCTTTACTTTTGGTTTTAGGCTGAAATTCATAATAAACTTTTATGTTAAGAAAAGCGTAGGCAATCGATTAGGATACAAATATGCAGGTTGTCCCATTTACTACTTCTCCATTTTAATCGACCTCGTAGCTTCAATAATAAAATTACTTAAGTAGGCAACGCACACTTTTGACGTGTGGCGTCAAATTGACTTTTTGTCATTTTGACAAATGAGAATACTACTACAGAAAAAAATAGCATGGTCTATTCTAATGCAAAATAAGATGGAACAGTATATGTATATGTAGAGTAATTAAGGTATATTAGACTTACAGTGAGCATTAAATTCCTGCAAATCTATACTAGTTTTCACGCAAATTCGTAATGGCTTATTAACAATGTATGTCTTGGATGACACAAATAATTAACGGTTACGATACATACTCTGTAATTTACATAGTTTTTTTAGAATTTTACTATTACGTACATCTTTGTAATTAGAGTTCGCTTGAATCTTGAACTTTGAAAAGCGGTGTACAAACAAGTTCCATATATATTTTTTCCTCTAGTTCGTCGTATTCTATATACGTATGCATGAGACACCATCATGTGCAATAACGACTATACCGGTTATTAAAACGTTTGTAGAAACTTGTAAAAGTGTCCTAGATATGTTATTCATTCAAGAACGTTTAATGGAAGTTGCAACATGCAAGAAACAGTGTTAAATCCACTCCCTCTTAACAATGCATTTCAAATGTTGGTATTCGCTACATTTTTTACTATGTCGATATGGTATATTCAGTATCATTGGAATAGAAGACACCTATACAAAATGGCAAGTAAATGTCCAGGACCATTTTCTTTACCTATTTTAGGCAACGCGCTATTATTTGCGGGATCTACCAGCGGTGCGTACTACAATATTCAGATTGAAAGCAGATTTTGCTAACTAACCAATTGTAGATATTCTGTATAATGCACTTTGGGTAACTAGAAATTACGAAACACCCGTACGTGTATGGTTAGGCTCTAAGTTATTTTTTGGAATAACTGCACCCGAAGATTTCGAAGTAGTTATGAACAGCCCTCACGCTTTAAAAAAGGAGGAATTGTATAAGTACGCCGAACCTGTCGTCGGTACTGGACTATTTACAGCATCAGGTAAATAAAAAATTAAGAAGAATTCTAAATATACGTACTTCTTTATAGTATCCAAATGGAAACGGCACCGTAAAGTTATAATGCCCACATTCAATCAGCGTATTTTAGATGAATTTGTTATTGTTTTTTCTGAACAATCCATAATCCTTTTAGAACAGCTTAAAAAAGTAGCTGGAAAAGGGACGTTTGATATTTTCCATTATGTTAGCCGATGTACTTTGGATATTATTTGTGGTAAGGGTAATGGATAGGATGGTCATGTTTTGAAAATTTTGATTGCAGAAACGGCTATGGGAGTTAGAGTTCAAGCGCAAACGACAGACGCTGGTTATGTTAAATGGGCTAATAAGTAACAAAGGGGGATGAGGGTTAAATAATTAGCTAACATTTGTTAATTTTAGGGCAATGGAAATTGTGTTTAAAAGAATGTTTAATATTCAATATCATTTTGATTTTATATTTAACTTAACTACGTATTCAAAAGAATTGCAAGAAGTTAATGATAAAATGCACAATTTTACTGCAACCGTAAGTAAAACTCTAAATACTACATTTATGTTTGTGGCATATTTTCTTAATTTACTTTTTTTTGGGTCACTTGTAAATATTTTTGTAAGCTTGGCAATCTGTCTTAATGTACTAAAACTCTAATTAATTTCTCGCTGGGTTTTGATATATTTTCCATATCGTGATTAAGAACTTTCATGAATGAATGAGTTTACGACAATTTATATAACAATATTAATGAGTAATGAGTAATCCTTAAGCATCAGATTATTATTATACACGGTGAGTCATTAGTGCGCCGTCGGAAGATCCTGGCTTTATTATTAAAAATAAAAAATGTTATAGCTCGATCTATATCAGACTTAGATGTGCACAGAATTAAAATAGTTTCATCCCTACAGGGTGTTCCATAAATGCAGGACCGGACTCAGCTTTGTCTTGTTAAATGGAACCCTATGTTTATTTAATTTTATTATTATTTGTCTTGTTGAATGCTAAAAACGGTACTTCGTTTTTAAATTTATTTTGTAGCGTTGCCAAGTTAGAGCACTTTTTCTTTAAAAAGTAAAATTTATACCTTTACTTAAATTGTTCTGAAGACTTTAATATTAATAGTAGAACTGTAAGGTTTGACAGACGGGTAAACAAGATCTTGCTCTATCTTTTGACCTTCATACTTCCTGATTATACTACACTGGGTGTTTACAAAATATGGTCAATTTTGCAAATTTGAAATGACCATAACCTTTGTTTTTAAATGGAACACCCTGTATTTTATTATGTCATCGTGTTCTGTTTTTAATTCTCTTACTTTTTATTAAGCATGTAATATACCTAACGTTACGCGTTCTCGAAATACTTAAGATTTGTTGCAAAATTAATAAAATAATCATGACTTTTGCTTTGAATATTTACAAATCGTAAATGTCTTGTTGACAATATGGTCTAATAAACACTAATGGACAAAGGTTTACTTCTTATTCGAGTTTTTGAAATCATAATTTTATAATATGGCAATAAGTGTAAAAAGGGCATCCAGTAGGCCTGCGATTTATAATCCTGACGTTTGGCTTAAACGTCATTCACTAGTTCCTCAGTTTAGGGTGAAAATGAAATGGTCTACGCTTTGGGCGAAGGTGAAAGAAATTCATTTCGTGCTTCCAGAATTTATCAACAACGATTTCCTGAGCGCAAGCATCCTGATCCAAGGATATTTGAAAACCCAAAGAAAGATTTGAAAGAACAGGGCATGTGCAATACGAAAGAAATGAACGAGGGTTATAAACGAAGAAAACGTATTTGTGGTACTAACCAGTGTAGTGGAAAATCCAAACGTTAGCACAAGAAACCTCAGTGCTGATTTAGGTATTAGTCAAACTAGTGTTTCCAAGATTATTCGAAAAAATAAATTTCATCCATACCATTTTCAACTAGTCCAAGAGCTGAATGCAAATGATTTTCAAAGACGCTTGGAATTCTTCCAGTGGGTACTGGAGCGATTAGGATAGGAAAATGATTTCTTTAAACACATTTTGATGACCGACGAAGCAACCTTTCACAAAAATGGTTTTGTGAACAGGCATAATTTCCATTATTATGACAATACAAATCCCCACGCTATTAGAAGAATAGATCATCAGCATCGCTGGTCTTTGAATGTGTGGGGCGGGATAGTAGGGAACCATATAATTGGACCTTACTTTTTTGAAAGAAACATTAATGGTCAAACCTATCTTGAATTTCTTCAAAATGAGTTACCTCTGCTCCTTGAAGAATTGCCGTTAGACATACGTCAAAGGATGTGGTTTCAGCAGGATGGTACGCTTTCCCACTATAGTCGCATTATTAGAGAACATCCAGACAGAACGTTTCCCAATAAATAGATTGGGAGAGGAGGGCCAGTAGGATGGCCAGCTCGGACTCCTCATCTGACAAAATTAGATTTTTGCTGTTGGATTATATTAAAAGCTTAGTATACCAAGAATCTCCTATCACCAAAGAAGATACCAAAATTAGAATACGGAATGCATTTCAAATTGTTAACCAAAATATGCTGCGAAATGTTGAAGATTCCTTTTGAGGAGAATTCACACCTGTTTGCAAGAAAATGGTGGACACATCGAGCATTTGATTTAGTTATTATAATTTTCTCAATAATTTATGATTTTTCAAATACAAATTCTTTTGGTTTCTTTATTACTTTTGTATAGACCGCCCAGTTTGTCACAATTGTCATTAATTTTGCAACAAATCTTAAATATTTCGAGAACGCGTAACGTTAGGTATATTACATGCTTAATAAAAAGTAAGAGAATTAAAAACAGAACACGATGACATGATAAAATACAGGGTGTTCTATTTAAAAACAAAAGTTATGGTCATTTCAAATTTGCAAAATTGACCATATTTTGTAAACACCCAGCATGGTATAATCAGGAAGTATGAAGGTCAAAAGATAGAGCAAGGTCTTGTTTACCGTCTGCCAAACCTTACAGGTCTACTATTAATATTAAAGTCTTCAGAACAATTTAAGTAAAGGTATAAATTTTCACTTTTTAAAGAAAAATGGCAACGCCACAAAATAAATTTAAAAACGAAGTATCATTTTTAGCATTCAACAAGACAAATAATAATAAAATTAAATAAATATAGGGTTCTATTTAACAAAACAAAGCTGAGTCCGGTCCTGCAATTATGGAACACCCTATAGGGATGAAACTATTTTTATTCGATGCACATCTAAGTCTGATCGGCGCTATAACATTTTTTTTTTAATAATAAAGCCAGGATCTTCCGACGGCGCACTGATGACTCACCCTGTATATCTTGCACATGTTACAATACTAGCTGCCGTTCCTCGTTACCAGACGACTACTTTTAATGATGCCTTGTTAGAAGTTTTAGCCTTTAACCAGGATTATATTACATAAGCATATTAGAACCAATTATTATTAATGGACGACGATTCTTTTTGATTTGTCAAATATAAAATTTGTGTATAGTATACCTTATAATTGAGGGTAGATGTTTTTAATGCACTTAAGGAGCACAATCTAGCGTCACTTCAAGACAAAAGTTCAGGTATCCGAATGAATTTTATTTAATACAAGTGTGCTGAGATTGCATTTGTTTGATTAAACGGAAGTATGTTTAAACAGTTTAGGTACTGTCATCGCTGACAGGTGTATAATTTTGAAAACTGTAGAAATTTTATTTCATTTTGTACAATGCCGTTTAAGTTTACGACTGCCGGATATACCGATATGGTGTTTGTTTTTGGTTATTGCGACGGAAAAGCAAAAGCATCTGTAGTTGAGTATCAACGATGGTAGGTATCTACTCTGTCTCAAAGAAACTGGACACTTCCTAGCGTTCGCATTCACTACGAACGACGCTTTTAAGTATTCCTAAAACGACAGTATGGGGAACAGAAACCTGTTGTATTTTATTACCTATGCGATTGAAGCTTTATTGTTGGTTAAACAACAATCGACAGTTATATCGTTGCGTTTCATTTACCGATGAGACCAAATTCGCCTGAGACGTCATCAACAACATACATATCATCCACGAGTGGTCGGACATAAACCTTTAAGCCACTACAGAAACTAATTTTCAACACCGATTTATCGTGAATGTATGATGTGAAATGTTCTACAATCAGCTTATAGGACCTTTTACTTTTAAAGGTCGCCTTAATACTGAATGTTATTTAGGTACCCTTGTTGGGTGAACAGTTACCGTAGAATGTGCCTCTGACACCAGTGTACTTGCAACATATGAGGAAGTTCGTCCCATTTTTCCCAAATAGTAGTTCCTTATTTAAATGACCATACCGTTGGATCGGTCGAGGTGGCACACAGAATTGGCCTGACCAAAACCCTCTCAACTACAACATGTAGGGTTGGATGAAATACTTAGTCTACTTAGAAAAAGTTGAAATACACGAGGTCTTAGTACAACGAATGTTTAACGCTGCTACACAAATAAAAGAGAATCGTGCTAAAAAGAGGAATGCAATGCAAGCCATTCACATGGAAGTAAGAGGTAGAATTTTTGAAAATCATCTTGGTGATTTCAATGAATAATTACAAGTTCGCAATCTTTTACCTTGTTATTTTGTTGCCAAAACATTAAAATTAATGTAACAGTCACCTAGTTTGTGCAATACATACATTTGTATTACACGTTTTCAAATATCTGGTGTGGAACAACACGCTACCTTCCAACCTACAAAATGGAAATTAGAAATGAAATAATTTTTTTAGGATAATTATGTAAAAATATCGGTAATACAGATTAAGCATTTTCAATCATATTTATTTTATTTTTACATTTATTTCGCTTTATATTAGGAAACTTTATAAAGGAAAGTTATGTAAAATTAAATTTTCTTTAAAAAATATATCTAGACATTTTCTCATAAGGTTAATCATTATTCAGTTATTGAAAAAGTTTTAACTAACACTTAAATTCTACCTTAGGAATTTTTTTGCCGCATTGTATCAAAAAATTGCATTGAACATAATTAATCTAATATAATCAAGGTCGATATATTGGTAGTTTCATATCTTTGAAATATACAGCTGTTTCAGAAATATTTGATATCCACTCCTCTCTCTGCCACTGAATTTCTTCCAAACTCTAATCAGCTCCAAATAAAAAATTTTAAGTACGTACGCATTTTCGTTCTGGAGTTATCATCTATATTAAAATACACCCATACACACCCGTATGCACACTCGCTCACACACACACACACACACACACACACACACGCACGCACGCACGCCGCCGCGTAACACACACACACACACACACACACACATTCGCACACAGAAATTGGTGCACAAATAAAGATTTTGAGCAAAACTCGGCACTAATACTCCTCAGCAACGGTACTTAGTTCTTGGTAATCCAGAGAATTTATGTGGTCTCAGAATTAAATTGTTTTACTGTTATTTTTACCATGCCATGAAGTAGCAAGAAAAACTGGGGTTTTGAAAAATATTTGAAAATTTAAACTTTCACGATTATCACTTATCTTCTGGGCAACTATTCGTAAATTTTCTTTATTTATCTTTTATATGAATTTAAACATTTTTATAACAATTACAGTTATCATCCTCAGGAAAATCTCTAAGAATTACTAGAGACAAAACAGATTTTTTAAATACGCGTTTTCATACTTTTTACATAACGTATCGCGCATCCACACGTAGTACGGACGTATGCTCACACATACACGCACGCATACACGCGCACAGCGCACACGCACACCGCACACCCACACCACACACGCACACGCACACACACACACACACAACACACACACACACACACACACACACACACACACACACACACACTCACACACACACATACACACAAATACACAAACACACAAACACATACACAACACACACACACTCTTTCTCTTTCACGTATGCGTGCGTGCGTGCTTGTGGGTGCGTGAAGACGTGCGTGCAGCCTGCGTACGAGGGTGTATGCTTTCATGCGTGTACGTGTATGTATGTGTACGTACCGGTGTGTGTGTGTGTGTGTGTGTGTGTGTGTGTGTGTGTGGATGTGAGTGTGAGTGTGTGTGTGTGTCGTGGTGTGTGTGTGCGTGCGTGCGTGCGTGCGTTCTCGCGTGCGTGCTGTGTGTGTGTGTTGTTGTGTGTGTGTGTGTGTGTGTGTGTGTGTGTGTGTGTGGTGTGCGCGTGCGTGCGTGCGTGCGTGTTTGTTCGCATGGGTGCATGAGTTTAGATATTAGCAAGAACAATAAAAATAAGTAAGTTTACATACAAATTAATTTTAAATACAAACCAAAACTATATTAGAACAATTTAAAATAATAATAATTATGAAAAGGAAGAAGCAGGAAAATTTATAAATTTTGAGTGTGAGTATATATATATATATATATATATATATAATATATATATATATATATATATATATATATATATATATATATATTGAGATGTTCAGAAAGAGGTAATAGAAGTATCGGACAGCTTACATGACATTTGGGTCATAAAAGGGATGATTTTTAGCTCGATACAAGTGCAAGACACAATTTTATATAAATCTGGTTCACGATGTGATTAAAATAAGTTTATTTGGTATAAATTAATCTGAATATCATTTGCTTAGTTTGGTTTCATCATAAAAAGCAATTTGCTGCTAACAAAATTGTCAAGAATGTTAAATATAACCATTTTCGTAAAGTCATTTTAGTATTGCAATTATTGCAATAAAATTCAATTTTACAAGGGTAATTTGGCAAGTGGACATTTTACAGGTGTTTAAACATGGACTATATAGTTAGGATTATGTTAGGGATAGTGTATGTTTAGTATTTGAATGCAGGAAATACAAAAATTTAGTAAAAGGGTTATAATATGGACAGTATAGACATTTTTCGCACATATTTTTGGAAGCGAATTAGTGACAAAAATTATAATACAAGATTCACAATAAGAAAAACATTTAGAACATTATGGCATACAGACATTTATAGTGCCGTACATTTTATAGTGAAAAATTTCAAAAAGAGTGTTAGACGATGAGACTTTTTCAATGCAAGACTATATAACATTATGCATTGCAAATAATTAGTGAGAATAATAAAGACAAGTAGTACAAACCTTAAACATAACATTTTAAGTGTTAAAAACATTTTTAAATATAAATTAATTTCATTTTCGATTTAAGTTTGGTTACGTTGTAAATTTTAGTTTTTTAGATAATTTTATACTTTTTCCACATTATTAGACTTGGATTTTGCTCTTAAAGCAAATAATAGATGTTCTTTCTTAATATGACTGTGTTTTATAAGGATACAGCGCTTTTCTCCGCAAAATTATGCTAAATCTGAGGTGAATTTTAGACAAAATTACAAAAGCTTAAATTTCTTTAAATTAAATATTTCCAACACGAAAGATATGTATTCTTGTGTAAAATGTTCTCAGAATTCCATTTTGCAAGTAATTTTAGTATAGATTGTAAGTGTAAATAGTTAGAAGCTTATTTTAGTTAGAGTAGGTTACTTCGTTTATTAGTGTTAGGAATTATAGCTTGTTAGGTGTCTTTTATTCAAAATTTTACGTAGTTTTCATTTCCGTTTTAATTTTCAATTCCGATCATGTATAAGAAAGTTACGGCCAAAATTCCATTTATGTCCAATTTGTAATTTTGATCCACCAATCATATCCACAGTTACTTTTGCAATATGGCTGTAAAAAATGAATTTTTGTAACAACCAGAAACATATAAAAGCAAGCGCTCAGGAAATCACTCTCTCTCTAGAATTTGTTCAAAAGTGTAAAAGGTTAAAACAGTGTTGTGAAATTTGTGAGTACATAACCTAATGTATTTTCGTCAAGAAGTTTTACGTTTTGAAGAATAATTTCGAGAGCACTTGTTTTTGTATCGTCGCTTAGAAATAAATAGTTCGGTATCCGATACCTGTCGTTTTTAAAAAAATAATTTTGTTCGATTAATTGATGTTACGATTTTGTGAAGATTTGTTCTCGTGTTTTCCAATTTAAAATAATTCCTGTTTACCAAATTAAAATCCATTTTTATTTGGTCAAAGTTTGTTTTATTTCTTCGGACAATTCCTTTTAAATAAAAATTATTATCGGTAGCTAAAATAAAAGTGTTATCAACAAAAATCTTGGATATTTAAACATATATTTTAAACGATATCACTCATTAAGCTGTAAAATCATTTAAATAAAAAGTTACCGTAATAAATAAGTGCTTGAGTTTGCCGTTTTTGGAGAAAACATCTTTAAGCTTGAAGTTGGTGTCTTCGACAACCGAGAACCGAGGTAGCAGTTTTGGGTATTGGTAACAACTGTAACCGAGTGGACTTTGCCTGCATCCAGTTGAAGTATCCGAAGACATCATTCTACCGGGAGGACTGTATATGTGAGTTAAATTTTAATAACCCTACCTATTGTGAACATCCATTGATAAATTTCCTGCAATTTATATTTGTTACATATATGTTTTTGGTTAAGAATTTTAAATATTTACTTGTGTAAACACCTGTAAAGATATTAATTTCTTTTCTTTTTCTAAATTTTATTTTGGATCTAAACATTAAATTTTTCTAAATTATTCATTTGACATCTTTGACAGTTGATAATTTCACTTAAGTTCATTACAACGCATGCGTTGGATAGCAAATTATATTCAGAATTACTTTTATACTTTCTATTTAATTACATAAAGGATATTTCTTATACACATACAAAATTTTAACTTCAACTAAATTCCTGAACTCTATCCCCATATGAGATCCTGAGCTAGTCCGGTGCACAACATAATAAATAAAATTTAAATAATTACTTCAATCATATTACAAACATTTTAAATTAAATCACTAAAACTAATTAAATATATAATTTCATACTCATATTATACATCACAATATATATATATATATATATATATATATATATATATATATATATATATATATATATATATAGTTACGGAAGAGCAAATGTCCTAATTTTGTTTCCCTACTAAATCACCTCCAAAATACCTAAAAAATAGTCATTTGTTGTTCGGTCTATGTACTGAAGCACTTAGTGAAAAAAACAGTAAAACAATTTAATGCTAGGTCCGTATAGTGCGTGCGCAACCTGACTGTGCACAATATAGCGGGCCCATAGACTATCTGTCGGCTTCAGGTTCTGGCTACATGGTATATTACGTAATCTAGCTTTGCAAAAGTACAGTTTAGGAAACAATTAGGAAAAATGCTCAGTGAAATATAAAAATGCTGTCGAAAATTTGCATTTACGCACAAAATTTCCTAGAGATTCGGTAAAATAGGTTGCCGTGTTTGAGTACAATGCTCCATAAGTAGACCAAGAGGCAAGTTATGTATCTTATTAGTGCTGGTCGCATTTGGGTCGATTGTTGCCTAAAGTCTTAAATGATACATTATATATATATATATATATATATATATATATATATATATATATATATATATATATATATATATATATATATATATATATATATATATATATAATAATTAACTGTCTTCAAAAAATATTTGATACATGAATATTCGTTGACACCTGTCTTACACACAAAAACCGTTCAACACGTTGGTATTGAGTGCCTCCCACATAATATAAATTGTGACGGCGGTTTTTAAGTAATTAAAAAACTGGTTTCAATAAATTAATAACTTCAGCACTAATAAAGTTTGTGTACTAAACGTCCCGAAACTATTTTGGCGTGAGTATTAGAGCTGGTTGGCATCGACATAAGTAACTCGATCTTTAGTAGTGGATTATATATAAGGCTATCTTTTTGGTTTTCTGATTGAAGGTAGATCTCAAATAAAATAACTATGTTTACATATACGTAAAGTAATTAAATAATATATTTACAAATAAAATTTGATGTGTGTACAGATGGCTTATGTTGTATAAATAATAGGAACTTTGAACAAGAGTTAATAAAAGGGAGAGTTACGTTTTCATCCGTTTTCATCCTTGTCGATTGTCTCTTTCTTGGCATTGATGTATTGTACATTTACTGTTTCTATTCTCAATACGATAAATAGATTTGGGAAGCTTTGCTTGCATTGTTGTAATGCCCAGTTTGATTTTTTAATAGTTAGGTGATAAATATACTACCTACCTACAACCGACCAATTTTCCTAAAGACTCATAGTAAGAGCTGGTTGCAGCCCAGAGTTAATTTTGTTTTAGTCCTATGCCTTTTGGTTCAGCGCAACGTTTTAACGTCTGATAGATTTTTATTTTGAGTGCTGATATCGAGAAGTATTGTTTCACCTCCTTGGTCGATTTTGTTATTAATCGCCATACCCTTAGAATACATCGAGGTGTATTAGTACAAGTTTTACTTCGATACCTTTTGGGGAATATTTATAAAAAAACACTTCATTTAGTTAAAATGTACTACACCACTTTGACCCTACTTTTCCAGGTTTTCCGAAAGCGTTTCTCTTTTAAAATACAATATTCCTTGTGCCAAAAGTTATTGCTCATAATTTGACTTTCTTCTTAGTATTTGGTCCATTAGGTATGTATAAAAAAAAAAAAAACTTTTTTTGATTTTAATATTAATAAGATCAATTAATCCAACGGTTATTATCACTAATATAAATTACTAACTTATGGTTTTCAGGTGGTAAAAGAAAAAAGGGAAGCCTACCAAAAGAAACACAAAGATCAAAAGAACTTGCCAGAAGTATACCACGATGAAGGTAATTTTTTTTCGGTTTATTTGTGTATAATATGGATTACTATTAGCAAAAACCAAATTTTAGTATTAATTATTCTTGAAGATCACAATTTGCATGATTATACGTACTGACCAAATGAAAGCATATTATAAAAAAATAATGGCGCCTCTCAGAGATCTATATTAGGACTATTACTATCAGTTGGTGCATTCCATGCAATAATTCAATAAAATACGTTAAGATCAAGTTGGACAATTTACCTAGCAATTTATTATACAATTCTATAACAAGTGCTGAACATCACTTCATCTTAAAACTCGTTTTAAATGAGTAGGTTATGGCATAACAAAATGCATTGCACAGCCCGTCTAAAGTCACCCTCCCCAACGTTTTTGATGGTATTCGGTGACGTACTTTTAAAATAACGGTCAGCCGCCATTTTGTAAAATAATTTTAAATGGGATCATATGGCAAGTAATACCTCATTTAAAAGCTCGTTCCAAGTCCTTTTCAACCATATCAACAACATTGAAGAAATCAAAACAAAATAATAATTATTTTTATACATATTGTTCAAAATGTCCTTCTTCGTTTTGAATGCAGGCTTGCATTCTTCTTAGCAAATGAAACCTAACACGCTGAAAGATGTGTGGCATAGCCCTAATCTCATCGTATGCCAACTGCAAAATATCTCAAAAGTGGTTGGATTTAGGTATAGGGAATACTGATACCAAACGAATTGGCTTAAAAAATACAGCGGAAAATGTAATAAAACAAAGGGTGTCCTATTTAAAGTAAGCAACTTGTAAATGATTTAAATTGTGCATGTTGGCGGCTAAGTTTAAAACACCCTGTATAAAATATCAATGAGTTGGATATATGGAGTTAACGGGCAAGCGCTTGCTGTTTATTGGTTAAAATTTCACGTCACTAACTTCGTTATTAATGGAGATATCGTTATTCAATGTGGACTAGGATTTTTCAAAATTTTTAAAGAAATCGAAATATCTCGAAAATACTTCATTTTTGGTATAGGACATTGTGCACAAATTTTATCTAGAATTTCATGTAGAATTCGAAAATAAAATAAAAAATATTAGATTCTATTTAAAATAACAAAGTTGACGTTTACTTCCGGTATAACAGGAAGTGCCACATTCAGGACAATATTATATTTGAACTCAGCGTCATCCAAAACCTACAGCTTCGTAATTTCAGATTTTTAACATAACTGTATCCGCCATTACTTTTAATCATTACTCTTCGCACCACACCCTGTATGTATCAAGTATTAACTAATGCACGGTTTTAGGAACACGAAATTGACGGCTATTAAAATTTAAAACAAAGATATAAACATTGGGCTAAACTGAACATAATTAGGCGATGCAATTTCTAATTAAAGTAGTACTTTTGAGATAAACAAAGACAAGTGTAATTCAAAGTAAATTTATGTACATAATGCAATTTAATTTGCCATAGGCTTGTGAAATATATATTAATCTGTCGTGGATGTAAAGAAAGTATTAAAGTATGAAAATGTAAACTTTCACCATTAACATCATATAATACTTATTTGGATTTAAGTAATGTATTTAAATTTAAATCTAAAGTTTGTAAACTAAGTTATTGTCAAATTTAAAATTTAAAAAGTAACAATTTGTTCAATTTGAAAATTAAACATAAGCTATAGCAGCTTATGCTTATGTTTGAATTTTTAAATTTGACAAAATTGTTTACTACATCTTTAACAATTTTAACATACATTGCTACTGACGAAGATAACTTAAGTGTTATCGAAACGTTTAGATTGTATAATTTAAAGTACACCATTAAAATCCCAAAAGATAAGTATTTTATTAAAAGTATTAAAGTATTAAAAAGCTCATAACGTTAACATTAAACGGAACATAATTTGCCCCAAATATTGTAGATCCGTGAAATTACAGTAAATGATTTTAATGACAAATGTAGAAATAGTGGTTAGAAGGTAATACAACCATACCCGGGCAAAATTGCCTGCTTATTCACAAACATAATTTAAAATTGAACCTAATTAGGCAATGTTTAGTTCTAATTTTGAAACCAAATGCTTTAAATCGTGAAATTAGTTGCCCTTATTGCACACACTAAGTAATGTGCTATTTTGATAATTTGCATAGAAGCTTATCAAAGCGTTAAGATTCTTAATAAATATTGTACTAAATTAAGCTTATTTTAGAAACGTCAGTCGTGTATTTAGGCAGTCTGTATTCGTGAAATTCGTAAAAGTAGCTTTCTATTTTGTAAAGAGCACTATTCTTGTAAGTAGATTACTAAACTATTAACAAACTATTATGCCAACTGTAATTGGCATAATTAGGCATCACTTACTATAACTTGTACGTAGCGCACCGCGAACATGTTATTATTGTAATAAACGTTTGTCAAATCTCCATTGTTCCGCGATAGAAAAGATAATTAGGGTAGAGAAACAGATGTTCTGCCGAAACTGGCGTTACGAATTGTTAAAAATTTCTATACGTCCGCTCTTGATGTAAAAATGTCACTGATTTAATAATTAATTACGTCAGTACACACTGCAATCAAAGACGTCTTTGGTTGGTACGTTGAAACTTGAGACTTAAATGTAGCGCTTGTTACGGACGAATGCATATTTTTAAAATTAAAATGTCGTTCAATAACTAATATGAAACTGTTCCAACGTAATAATTTGTTATTTTTTTATTATTTTTGAAAAACGGGGGTGGTTTTAGTTTGAAATCGGTTGGGAAACCAGTTGCTGTGAAAATTTTGATTGAGTCGGTTTGCTTTAATTGTTTTAATGAGAAACTCCCGTTGTAAACCGTTCGGTCTATAAATATTGTGTCGTGTACCTTTTAGCAAAACTGAACCGCTAATTCGTTATTTTCTTTCAGTGTATGTTTTAATGCAAGTTTTTCCCAAAAATGAATCCATAATTAATAGTCGCGGCGCCGAGTTTTAAACTGCGTATCTTAACTCGTGGCGTTAGTTGTCAAGTGTTTAACTAAAAGGAATATGTTCGAGTGTAAGTAGGTATTTTTAGATAAATGAAATCTCGCAGCAAATAATTTTACAAGCCTATGTAACGTATTAAAAATCAAACATTGCCTTGCAAAGGTATCTCATTAGCACGCGGGCTCAGTAGGCGGAAATCTGCTAAAATAAAAAAACAATACAGGGCTCTCTCACTCTTGTATTTGGGTGAATTAATATTGTTGTTTGTTGTTTATGTTTATATTTGTGTAGGTGGGCCTGGCGAACGGGTACAGGATACCGCTTGGTTATTAATTGTAATAGGCAATTTTCGAGTGTGTACATACTCCCGGGTCTAGATGACCACTAAACACCTCGAATTATTATTTTTATAGTTTTTATTCTTGCATAGGTGAATGTATAACCTGAGAAAGGGGCGCAGTATTTTTCTAACGTACTCAAACTTCTATATCGGTCACTATGTTATGACCTACTTATAACTTACTTAAGGTTTTTGTTTTTAAGGTTTGTTTAAGCAGAATTGATTGCCTGCGAACTGATTTCTCTCTATATGTAATTTATGGTAACTGTAGTCACTAAACAATTTTGTACGTGTAATTCGTTGTCTGTTTTGTTTTGCCCTTGTCTTTACCTTATTATCACCTGTGCAATTTTACTGTTGTATTTTTTTATGGACACTTTCATTGTTTTTTTTTTGTTATTTGATTTATTAATGTACTTTATGTACAATTATTTATTTATGAATAAAGTGGGTTTTATTGGTGGTTCTTTCCCACAATAGTACATTAGCGGGTTGAACAATCATTGCGCAAAGCTCGTTAACTTTAATTTGAGTAGTTTTAGTGTTTACCTACCCCACATGATGCAGCACTTAACCTTGTTCAGACTATCTCAGTCAAATAGCACGACTTACCTACCACTAGACGGCCAGTTTGTTTGATCAGATTTGAGGTTTGCGAGTGATTAAATATCAAATTTGCCAATAAATTCTAATGGTTTTAATTATTGCCAGGAAAGTCAAAAGTAAAGCAGGCAATTAGTTTGAGTAATAGTAACATTATTGTCCGTAAAGCCAAGATAAATCACTTAGCGATCGTTTTGATCTTACATTTGCATTCTTGCAAATAAGTTCAAATTACACTTTTCAAGATAGAGTAACTGGGGGACGCTACAAAGTAATACTTGTAAAGTATTTTTATTAATAACCATGTCATCCACCGCTTTGTCAACATTTATATAAGGTGCGTGAAACTAAATTGGTTAAGAATACCACTAACGATCTGATCTACGCGAATTGCTAGTGTTTCGTTAGTGCCTCGTAGTGCTTTATTGATTTCATTAGTACGACGTGGCTTGCGCACATTGCCAGTGATTTTATCGCTTTATAGATTGAATCAACACAGTAGTTTTCGAGTAAACGACACTGTCATTTGCTGTGCTGTCATCCTACCCTTATTAAGAGAATTAATAATGAAATAAAGGTACATTGTTAGTGCCTTTAAGTACGTCAATACGACCGAACGTCTTCGAGAAAACATATTCAATCTTTAAAGCATTTCTATAAGGGGGCGTTGTTTTCTTGAAAACAGTTGGTCTAAGTTATTACAGACTAAGAAGTAGTTACGATGCACGAATAATCCGTGCAGTTTACTTTGTTAGTGCTTCCAGTCATGTATCCCTTTAGTTCATATTTTGACTAATAGCATTATATCGTAAATAAATGATTATAATATTAAAGAAATGTTAATATATGTGAATCAAAATTTAGAATAATTAGGCAACATTTATTGCTTATTTAAAAGTAATGATGTACAATTTTAAGATTTTCTAATTAAAATCTAGCTACAAACTGCTACCAAATGCAACATTATTTCTATTAGTCGATGAATAGTGCATTATTTTTTATGCTTTCAAGAAACCATAAGTTTGGTATTGAAATACGTTCAAGAAGGTTGAGCTTAATTAGACAACGTCATTTCCTAATTAAAACAATAATGGAGAACAAAAATTGTAGCATATATGAAAATTTATTTGTAATTAGGCAATAAACGTTTCTTGCCTGAAATAAGTAACTCTTGGTTAAAGTGCACGGTTACAGATTATTAGAGTATTAACATACCCTAACAGGAAATTTACTATTGAAAATAATTAGGCAACTTATACTGAAAGTAAAGATTTTGAAAATATGGTGCACCATCTGCAAAGCATCAAATTTTACCGGAGCAGGACGTTTGGGCGCCGGCGGTTGGGTGCCGACGACTGGGCGACGGCGTTTGGGCGCCAGGCGTTTGGGCGCCGGGCGTTTGGGCGCCAGGCGTTTCGGCGCCGTAATTATGTTATGCAAGAAAATTTTACCAACGCACTTTCAAAACGCTACTTTACATTACCCTTTATGTTATTGAATATTTAAAGTAAATTTTGCAATATCGGTATTTTCTTAATTGTTGTACATTTAATCTGGAAAATATTTTAATTATTGTCTTGTCCTGTGATCAGATTGCAATTAAGAAGATTAGTGTAAATCCTGATAATTGGTATCATTAGGTACCCATTATTATTTGCAAAGCTCTTGTCGTGTGCTCAGAAAGCAATTAAGAAAATTAGTGTAATTAGAAAATTTTAGTATTTAAACTTACTCTTCCACATCAGTCTCTTCAATTGTCTGCAGATATTTGTTGCTATAATTTTGTGAGCGTAATAGTGTCCAAGTCTACATTTAATTATGGAAGATACTCAAAGTAAGCGGAACAAAAAAAAAAGGTCTCCTATACCCTATTGCCCAACAAGGATGCTATTAGAAGGTTGTGTCAGCGGACGCGAAACCGTATCGCTGCTGCACCCCCAACTCCGATAGATCTGGAAACGTTAGTAATTCCGGAAGCGTACAGACTATACGAATGTGCTCCTGGACAATCCGAGATGTTCTTATTGAAGGATATCGGATCAGAGCAGCCGGCTGGACCCATTTAGAATATTAATATTTGGGAGGGAAGATAACGCACGATGGAGCCAGCACATGAAACAAATTTTTATGGATGGGACATTTCGGCAAGCGCCTCAGTTATTCCACCAAATTTACGTTATTTTAGCAAACATGGGTGGATTCGTATTTCCAGTTTTGTACGCGTTATTGCCAAACAAGTAACGGCAAACGTACGATCGGCTGTTTTCAATTATAAAAGAAATGTGGCCGTAATTTCAACCTGAAACTGTTTCGTTGGATTACGAAATAGCCGTAATTGGATCAGTTGCTGAAGCATTTCCAACGGCACGATTACTAGGCTGCCTGTTTCATCTTGTTCAAATTTTTAAGAAACAAATAGCCAGTCATGGGCTGACGGTACAATATAATACCGATCCCGAATTTGCTCTTTTTGCACGGATGATAGTTGCATTAGCCTTTACTCCTCTAGATCACATTGATGGCGCAATTGAAGAGCTTTCTGCACAATTACCGAACGAATTGCAACCAATTTTAAATTGGTTCGATGATAACTACGTTGGAAGGCGATAGAAACCACACACGCAGGAGGGCGTTATTTTCGCCAAATATTTGGAACGTATACCAAAGAGTGCGTAATAATGAAGATCGTACCAATAATTTTGCAGAGGCTGCTCATCGTAGTTTGCAGTGGCAATTAGGTATGGACCATCCGTAGCTGTGGAAATTTATCGACGGCCTGCGAAGCGTCCAGAAAGAACGCGACGCATTGTATGAAAAATTTGTAGGTGGCCAAGCACCTCCTCATAAAAGGGCAAAATACGAAGCTGCGAATAACAGAATTACCACAACTGTTCAAGACTTTGAGAACCGAATAATTATTGAGTATCTCAGAGGCATTTCTCATAACTTTTTAATGGATTGAAAGTGAAATTGTACTTACATACATTTTTTGTTAACCAACGTAGTACATACATCATCTAATTTAATTTTTGATTTTGTAAGTGTAACATGTCACACGTTTAGTTTTGTTTATTTTTTATAGTGCATGTTAATAAATTCTTTTTTCATCAACTGTAACTTTTGTTAACCAAAACGCCCGGCGCCGAAACGCCTGGCGCCCAAACGCCTGGTGTCCAAACGCCGTTGCCCAACCGCCGGCGCCCAAATGTCGCGTACCGAAATTTTACAATAAAAATAGTACGAAATCTGTAATGCAGGTATACCTGCAACTAAAGGCGCTTATCATCCAATCTTAAGGTGTAACATTCATATTATGGTAATAGAATCTGTTGATAAACATTGAATTAAACAGCTTAATTAGTTAACAGAATACTAGTGTAAACAATACTTTGGAAACAAAGAATAAAAAATGTAACATAAACGTTAATTTACGTGTAATTAGGCAATTGGCCTAGCCTCTACTAATTTGTGTTTGTCTTTAGTTAATATTGATAATTATTGAGAAGCGACTACTAAAATATTTCACAAGCTAATAAATTTGATATTAAACTGAATTTATTTCCCGAAATAAACATGGACTGCCCTTAAAGGTTTTAAAATTATTTACTAAATTGTATACTATTTTGATAACAATAATTTACATAATAACTAAGTCTTATAACTAGATAATTAAAAATTATTATTAATTTTATTAAATATATAAATAAAAAGTTTACCTCGAGTAGGATTTGAACCTACGACATGTACTTTGCTAGAGTACCGCTGTAAACAACTGAGCTATCGAGATACAAGCCCTAATCGATGTAAATTCTGTCATTATGTATTTGTAACTGATGCAAATTCTAAATATAATGAGATTACAGTCAAAGTATTTATATTATTGGAATGTGAGCCTGCAATATCGCAAGGCTTCACACACACAAAAGCAGCTTAACTAAAAGTTATGTTATGAATGAATAAGTTCAAAAGTAAATATGTAATTAAGAATCATTATTAATTTTATTATTAATATTATATTTAGAGTTAACATCAGTTCTACATACATACAGACAGAATTTACATCGATTGGGGCTTGTATCTCGATAGCTCAGTTAGTTAGAGCGGTACTCTAGCAAAGTACAAGTCGTAGGTTCAAATCCTACTCGAAGTAATCTTTTTATTTATGTATTTAATAAAATTAATGATAATTTTTAATAGACTTCTGAACTTGTTCGTTCATAACAAAACTAGGTAACTAGGTAACTTGTGCATTTACTATATAATTCTAAAACCTGTCTATTTATACGTGAAGTTACTGAAAATTATTACTAATGTTAAACAGATCTTAATTAGGCAACATTAGTTACTAATTAAACATACTTTGGTAAACAAAAAAGCTACAAATACATTAATTTAAGTGTAATAGACAATTTTCATTTAGACAACCTCTATTACTAATTTAAAAATGTAACATTAGGCAAATTTGTGTGTATTTAGGCAATTTGTATTAGCGCTGACAGTTTGTAAAAGTAGTCTTTTTATTTGGATTATGCTCGTAATTGTTGTGAAACAATCAGTAGAGTATTGAAGAATTTCATAAATTTCAATAATACTCAATGGTCTCTTAGGACCTCATTATTCAATTTTACAAGTAGCTCTTGTCAATTACATGATGAAAATTGTGACGTAAACATTAATGTATGTCTAATTCGACGTTTTGCTTTCGCTTTAACAATTTCTATCAGTACTATTTTATTTACTTGGTTAACATTCATGATTATCTTAAAGGTATTACTAAAGTATTAAACAATTTTATAAATTTAATATCAAACTGAACTGACTTAGGCGACAGTCATTGAAAGCGGAAGATTTAAACCTTTTTTCCTCGACCATGCAAAACATACACCATTTTTAAGACATCAAAGTTTAAGGTGTAGCTCTTCATACGTTGGCTAAAGCTTATGAAGGTATAGGCGTATACTAATTGCAATAGACCTTAATTAGGCAACATCAATTCCTAATTAAAACAGTACTTTTGGCAGCAAGGAATTAGAAAGTAACATAAACGTTAATTTATGCGTAAGTATGCGATTCTCATTACCAATGGCAATTAGTTTTTTTATTTTGTTTGTGTTTATATTTATTGTGTAGCGCTTATTGAAGTATTAATTAATTTAGCATTAAACTGAATTTAGTTAGGCAACATTTATTGGTCGTAAAGGTTATCATCTTTATTGATTATTAAGTCGTACCCTTGTTTGGCAATATTCAACTAAACAATGTAATTATTGCTTAAGGGGCAATATGAATAAACTGAACCTAAACTATAGGTACTGCTTTCTAAAAAGTGAAGAAGACTACGAAATAGTGTACTACAGCGGTACCATTAACGCATTCAAAATGTTCATTAACGTTACGGCAAAACAAAACCCAACTAAGCTCCATCTATTAATAATTAGAAAAATACTTTTGTACCAATAGTAAATAAATGTAACATCAATGTTAATTTATTACAATTAGGCAGTTGTCTTTCCTAAATGTACGTTATAATTGTAATTTTTATTGTTGACGCGTAATTTGACTAAATTTCGTCATTGTGGTGAATACATTTTTTTTATTAGTTTCACATAAAAGGCAACATTTAGTGTAGTAGTGTTTTCGTGTTTTCAAAGGTATAATATTTTTATTCAGTAAAGAATTGTATGATTTTCTTGGTAATGTATTATTAAGAAATGGAAATAACACGTCAAATTTGGGAGTTATAATATATATTATAAAATAAACCTAATTAGGCAATAATTATTACATATTTAAAAAAGTAAAATTCTTTAAAATGTAAGACGTTTTCTTTGAAGTACTAATTATTACATTAAATTAAAAATGATTAAACCACTAAAATATGTTCGTAAGCATTTGACTAATCTGAACTTAATTAGGCAAAAATGTGAATATGACTACCAACATTTATCATAACACATATATGTTTAGGCAAACCATTAGGATTAATTAAATTAAAGTAGTATTAAACTATTTGATAATTTTAATGCCCAACAGTACTATTTAGGCCCCGCTTAATGCCTAACACCTACTGTATCACTTTTTATAATTATTTCGTCACTTGTGTAACACTGAATTAAAGCAGAGAATCTGACATATTATGTCAATTTTGGTATGATGACGTAATACCGTGTACTTCAAGTAATACTTTGCTTTACGCCTCTGTTGTATGAATAAATTTAAACTACTTTAAAAAATTTTATTATTTTTGCGAAAAGATTTAATTCAATTAGGGAGCTTTTAGTGCCTATTTGAAAAAATGTTTATATTATTTATTATTTAACCCAAACTTAACCATAATGATGCAACCATGTTAACATGCTTCTTATAATATTTAGGTCCTTTTTAATGTATGTGCGCCAGTTTATTATAGGGGTTGTCAATTTGCATATATTGACCACTAGATCAGTAGCCTTTTATGTTTAACTAAAATAGGCTATAAAAAGTTTCTAGAAGTGTGACGGTTACAATAATCTAAAATTTAAATTTAAAATTATAAATAGTGATTTAAAACTATAATAACAATTTTTATCTAAATCTAACGTCACATTAAACTTAATTAGGCAACGTTTAACACTTATATTTCTGAAAATTAATTTTTTAGAACAAATTAGTTTTAGTGTTATTTAGTAATACCTTTCTGTCTATTTTTGTCTAATAAAAATGCAATATCAAAAATGTTAATACGTGGTTGCCCAAGTAAGCACGAGCGTGTCTAAAGTTTAAGAATCTACGTACTTGCCTATCTAATTTTGAAACAAAGTTTGATACTAATATATTACTCAAGTAGGCAACTTTAAAGTTATTAAAACCTCAATGCTGTAAAATTGGGTGGTTTAGGTACTGTCCCTCTTAAAAAAATAATTATTTTATCTAGACACTCCAAAGCGGAAAACCTTTCTACAACAGCTAATCGAGTTATCAGAAGAGGGAGCTAACTTTACTGATGAGGAATTGTGTGAAGAAGTCCAAACGTTTATGGTTGCTGTAAGTATTGAGAAACTTTCTTGATTTATAATCCAATTATCTTTTAAGGGCAGTGATACAACAGCTTCTATGAACAGCTTTACATTTATAATGCTTGGTATGTTTCCAGATGTTCAGGTTAGTGTCACATTCAAATGTTTTAAAGTTTAAGTAATGTGTGTGTAGGCAAAAGTGTACCAAGAGGTTCTGGATGTACTTGGACCAGATCGGCATGTTGAATGCTCTGATCTTGGCAAGTTTATTTATATGGAAAGGGTTATCAAGGAAACCATGAGAATATTTCCTGTTGGGCCATTATTAGTGCGAGCTGCTACTAGAGATATAAAATTAGGTATATTTATAGCGCCTATAAGCTTCAACTCTAAACTGATGATGTTTAGCAAAATGTGTTGTACCTGCCGGAAGCTCAATTGTTATGGCCATTATTTCTATGCACTGGGATGATAAAATATGGCCAGATCATTTTAAATTTGATCCTGATCGATTTTTGCCTGAAGCTTTAGCGAATAGACATCCATACTCATGGTTGCCATTTTCAGGTGGCCCACGTAATTGCGTTGGTATGATAAAATGTTAATGTGTTATTTGCGTAATAATTTTACTGTCTTAGGTCCTAAGTACGCCCTTATGGCAATGAAAGCTTTAATCGCTACCGTTATCAGAAAGTATAAATTTTCAACCGCGTATAAGAACGTTGAAGATATACGGTTGAAGGCTGATCTTATGTTGAAACCCGTTGATGGATATAAAGTATCGGTCGAGTTGAGAATATAACTATAATTTTTGTTTCAAGGTGTTGGTTGTATTTAATGTGATATTTTAGCGAGTTGTTTTTGACCGTTCATGACATTTTCTCCCTGTGTATAAACATTATGGAATAAAATAAAACTTCAAAGAAGCTGTATTGATCGTATCCGCCAAATTTATTTTACTACCTTATTTTATTACCTGCTGTTTGAATACCCTTTATAGGTAAAGGAAATGTTCTGCCTTTAACAATGGGATCTAAAAACCTTCATGAGGAACTTACATTGTCCAATTGAACAATAGTTTGTTACTCCACAGGCTCTACCTTCGTGAAACCTTTCGTTACTTTATTTTTACTTTTACTGTAGCGGTCTAGATTTTCCGCTACTGCAAATAACCATTTAATTACTATAATTAACAATGTTACTCATACTGGAATTGAACCATCTATATTTGAAAGTGTTGAAGGCAATGAAATGAAATGAATTGGCTATGCATAAAACTACAACATAACCATTAAAATTATTAAAACCTCACGTAATTGGGTATGCGTCAATCGTAATTACGAGACGATTTTAATTTTAACTTTGTAAACACATAAAACCAATAAATTTCGGTAGTGTGAAAGCGAGAATTGAGAAAAAAGGAATATATATATATATATATATATATATATATGTATGTATGTAAATATGTGTGTGTGTGTGTGTATAATAATATAACGTGTTTCAATAAGATAAAGCCATATGTCATTAGTAGTACAAGTCAGGGTTCTGGCTCACTTTACAGTGTCGCCATATCTCAAGGTCATGCGACAATGCCATACTTCGCGGTGATACCAAGTTCATTAACCTTTTTTATGGTCTAAGTTTATTGACCACTAAGGATGTCGATCATTGAAAATCTAAAAATAGAACCAGCTTTTGGAGGAGGAGAGACCAAAGTTAATTGAACTTTTCTAGATCAAACTTCTTGCAAAAATTCCAGAGTCCATAATAGAATCTACAAAGTAGTTAAGTTTCTTATAATCAAGCTGTTACAGGTTGAAACCTGTTATTGCTCAATGTCCTTATTCCAGGAAAGTGTACCTAACATCTGCAAACTAAACATTCCAGACAACTCATCTTTTTTAATGAAATAGAAATCCAGTTCTAACTGGTTTTGCGCATGTGCTCAAGGTTTGTATATAAAGTAAAATTTTGTGATTGCACATCAGTTGCTTTTACGACACCTTCTTCTAAAAACCTATTGCAATAAAATAATTTCTAGAACGGTTAACAGTTATACATGGATACAACTCTGCTGCAATAACAGTATAAATAATAATTATTTAACATAGCGTTGTTGATGTTTGTGCCCTCAGAAATGTTACAACAAACAAATGGAAGTTTGTTCTACTGCTACCATCGAATGTGCTTTTGTAAATAATAATAACCATTTATTGCCAATCCAGTTTTAAAGGCACAAGATTATAAATTATACAATAAATGTTAAAGAGTAGAGCAATGTTTTTATTGTACCCATAAAAGACCTTATGTTGTTAAACCCAACAATGTCGATTGTATGTGTATTGAGCAAATAGTTATTTACTAAATGTAGATGGTATCCAAAATATGGTTGACTGGCACTTTGGGATGTATCAGGTAATGATAAATGATGTGTTAAAAATACGGCAAATGAATACCTAATCGAATGTGTTTATTATAAACTATCCAACAATAATCATGTTAAATACGAGGAAATAGGATACAGTACATTTCTTAAACTCGTACCAGTACTAAGAATCGGATGTGGTCAATCTGGTGATGTAGTTTTGGGAATTAAAGAATGCGAGGAACTTGTGAGATGGCAGTCATATGTGGAGGTGTCATTTTCCCATTCTCGTGAAATAACAAAACAATTCGATCGGTCCAAAGTAAACGAGGATATGATTCATGAGCAATTCGAATCATTTTTATCTATGCAGTTGTTGTAACAGGTCAAATACTCATTAGAGCATCAGTCCGTAAAGGCAATTTGTGCGCAAGGCATAGTTCAGTGGTGTGGGCGGGGTTCTTACTTCTGCAAAAGGGCACTCGTCACAACTCCAAAACCGTCAAAATCAGGAAACCATCCTGTTCACTCTCTAAATTCTACTCCAAAAATATTTACGCAAAGTTCTTCCAAACCTCAATAAGCTTTATATAAAAACCGCAAAAAGCGATAATAAATCCAAAACTCACTAAATGTTTCGATAAACTTAGCTTGGCTCAAACACCCAAACGGTAATTAATTATATGATTTAACACGAAAAATAGGTCACCACAAAACTAAATCGACACGATCGAACATTTATAAAATCCTAAAATTTAATGAACTACCAAATTCGGGAAAACACACGTCTTCGCCATAACAAATAATCAAATTCCCTTACTTATTTAGCAAAATCAGGCCAATCAATAATGTCTACAATCGACATGTTCATTTCTATAAAAAAACTTCAAAAAAATAGCGACTACTCGCAAAATATCACTGGCATGCAAATGAGCCAGTTGTTCGGTCAACGACCTATTTACTTTACAATTACGTTACGGTATGCCTAAATTCTCTTTTAAAGTGATTTACTATCAAAATCAAAATAGCAAACGTTCAAATCGAGAAATTCTCATTAGTTATTACGTTAAAGCTTAATGAAACTTCAAAAGGTTACTTTAAAAACTTGTATAACTTCAATAAAATTGAGCACCATCAAAGTGAACGATAAATGGATGTTGTCGCTGTAAAATTACTTAATTCAAACACTGGAAATCTTAAACGTGAATCAGAATATCTAATCTTTCAACTTATTACTTTACGTCGGCAAAATCGTAGTCAGAGGAGGAAGTCACAATAGATGCACATCTATTAATAAAACAGTTATAAACATTAACAATTTTGCAATTCAAAACAAGAAACCTAAAAATAATAATCAAAATTCAGTCGGTGCTTGGAAGGACATATTATCAATAACTACGTTTTAATCAATACGGCGGAAACAATAAAGATATCGGTAACATAAATTTGACTAATCTTCGTGGACTAAATTTTCCACAACATTACACAGATAAAACAATTTCAAGATACTAACAAATAAATCGTGGTAGTGAATACGCCTATTTCTAAATTTCCTGAAGGGCTTTTAAACAGTAATTTACACGAAAGTAAGCGAATGCAAGCTCCACACAAACACAAAAACACACTTTATTGTTATCATCAACAGCATAAAAAAAGTAAAAGTTTACCCAAATTAGCACATATGACAGTAGACTATTATCCTTCCTCTGCACTACAATATAGTAGGTCGTGCAACTGGCCTACCAGGTGCTGACTGGATAGGGCTCCACTGAATTTCCACGGTTCGCGCTCCAAATAATATCTCACAAACGGCAACTTCCTTTTTATAATTACTCGAGCTAAATTTATGACAGTTAATTCAATCAAAAGCACCAAATAATTAATGTTTCATCTGATTTAACGTGAAAGCACAAATATTTATCGTACTGGCGAGCATAGCGTTATTTACAAACCGTTCATTGACGTTAACCTCTTTACTTTAAACTCAAACTCTAGTAATCGGTGCTATATACAGCAAGTTTGTACTTGTTTAAGCTGCGCGATGTACGTGAAACTACCGCTTTAACAGGAACTCGTTCAAATTAATGCGCATAACCAAAATGCATTGAAACACGTCAACAGAACAAAGGTTCAGCACTTCAAAAGAAAACACTAAAACCAATTACTTCTATGATCGAAAATTGTCACTATTGACAAAACGAGACACTACGATAAGACAACCTGGGGGTGTGTTAAAACCTTAAATTATCCCATACACATGGAAGCGTAGATTACTCCTACGGTAATGTTCGATACACCCTCGGTTCCATATAACCTTTTCGTTCTTGGAATCGGCTGAAAAAACAGTATAATTATGTACTATTATTAAAGAAAGTGCTGTATCTAAGTGTTTTATTATTAAATATACTGAAAGTTGTTATTGATCAATTACTATTTTACGTATTTTTATTACCTTTTTAAAAAAAATTAGTGATACGCATGTCTATGTAAATAATCAAACCTTTTTTTTGACGCACATTATGTTGTTAACAAATAAAAAACCTTTAATTAGTTGTTCAGAAGTTACATGATCGGTTAAGACTAGTGACGAGAAAAAATTATTCAACATTTAGTTGTTATGTATACGTTACGGACAATACAAGAAATGTAGACAAATCATAACAAAAACTTATAATAATTATAATAAATCTAGTTTTGTCTAGACAAATTTAGAAATGACTAAGTTTTTAGAAAATTCTCAATTTGTTAGACAGGATTCGAAATCACAGTCCGATTCGCCTTTAGGTAGAATTAACCGACATTTCTAGATTTGTCTAAACAAAACTGGACTTGTCTAAATAAGAGCGACTAAGGAGAGGAATCTGTTCTACGACCTTTGCACGCGTGAGAATTTGGCAGCAATGTATTTTATTTATGTAGTTTAGATTAGATAAACAAAACTACTGTAACCTAAAAATTGGATCATAATCTAGTAATAGATTAGATAAACAAAATTACTGTAACCTAAAACAAATTGCATCAGCCGGAAATCGAACCCGCACCGATTGTATGGCAAACGACTACTACCACTATACCAGAACTGCTCTAGCATTCTGACATTGAAACTGTTATTTAAAGATGTATGCTGCATGCGCGCACGCGCGTACGCGTGCGTGCGCGTGCGCAATCATTTTGTCTAGGCAAATTTAGAAATGACTAAGTTTCTTAAACAATTCGTAATTTGTCTAGACAAGATACGAAATTACCGTCCGATTCGCCTTTAGGCTGGAATTAATAGACATTTCTAGATTTGTCTAAACAAAACGGGATTTGCCTAAATTCGTGCTTTGTCCGTGACATATACAAACACAAAAATCATACATACATTTATACCACCCCAGCAATAGTGACGCAATTGTCCTCGTTACATCACTCCTTACATCACTTACAAAGAATATAGTCAACAACCGATCATCTTACTCCATAAGATGTAGAGTGGTGTATCTTCGTTTCATAACGACGATCTCTCGAACTTCTTCAGTTAATGAAAAATTGCTCCCTCTCCCATTAGAAGCGAAAAACTCTCCATCCCTGTTAGTGATATCAATTGAATCACTGTTGCTGGAGCATGAAATATCATTGTTATTGTCATCTCGTTTATCATCACCACCTTCCTCACCCACCTCTACATCTTCTTTTTCCGATACTACTTGGCTTAACTATTGTGCCTTCACCCAATTTAAACACTCGCCACAGTGTTGACCCATACACCTTTGATTCTTCGCTTATTAGACAAAAGTAGGTTTAAAAGAAACAGATGCAAATTAGAAACCAATATCAAAATTAATGGAAAATAACGTCCTCGAGTGTGGATTCGCGTAGCCCTTCTGGTCTCCAAAAGACGTTTCGGCTCATTTTCCATCCTCAGGTTGGTAACTGTCTGGTCCTGCTTCGAGTTACTCGAACTGAACTAACTTCCTGTTGTGTGTGCTGTTACTTATGTACCCTATTGCTTTCACTCACTGCTTTCACTGCTTTTCACTACCTTCACTGATTTCACTGTTTGCTTCCCTGTTTTCACTTCTTTTTTGTTGGTTGTTGGTTTTAGGTGTTGTGGATATTAGTTGTCTAGGGATTACTCATGTTTTCCATATTGATGGTAGTCTCAGAGCATCGTCTCTTGTATTAAAATTATGTGGGTGTTTCTCAATCTCGGTGGTTTCTCTGATAAGTCTAGCTGTAAAGTGATCGATGCTTGCCAACGTTTTTGCGTCCTCAAATTTAATTTTGTGTCCTGTGGTTACGTATTGGGCCAAGGATGCTGTCGCTTGAGCTTTATTAACCGCGTTTTTGTGTTCTTCTATCCTTACGCTAATTTTTCTGTTAGTCTGTTCAATATACCATAGCCCGCAGTCTCCACATGGAATCTCTTACACTCCTTGACTCTCCAACGAGATCTAGTCCTTAGGATTTCTTAAGATCGAATGAATTTTTCGATACGTCGTGAAAGTTGTATCGATTTTATTCACTACTCGTTCAACATCGCAGAAGCAGAAGAAGAAGTTTGACCACCTAAACGCCAAACAAAAGAAGAGGGTGGCAAGAGAAACTTTAGAACCCAGTAAAGTAGTTACGAACCTATCGAACTACGCATTAAGCAGTGCAGAACAATCTTTATTAGCAAAAGGTTTCAACTTCGCAGTAGCACCAGTACGTATACCAAACGAAAAAATAATATGTGGAATAGAAGCAGCTATAACCAGACTCGACAACACTACAGCCGACATAATACGTCAACAGGTTTCGCACGTGTTTAGAACAACACAAGATCCGAAGAGGAATTTATCTCACGAAGAGTATGCAGCCCTCAGTGCCTTGCAAAATAACCAGGACGTTATAAGCTTACCGGCGGACAAAGGAAACGTGACAGTAGTAATGAATAGCGAAGACTACAACCTGAAGATGGCAGCGTTGCTGGATGATGTAGCATACAAACCGATAACCACGGATCCCACGACGTACCTGGAAAAAACAACGAAGAAGAAAATTATGTTTTCACGAATTGATGAAGAAACTCAGAAAACACTGATACCGAGAGAAAAGTCGTCTAGATGCCAGAACGTGTACGGACTGCCTAAAATAAACAAGGACGGTGCCCAACTGCGGCCGATTATTAGTTCTATTAGACCATCGCTACAAGCGCTAGCCAAGTACCTTGCGAAATCACTACAGCCACTCACTAACAAGGTTACATCTTACGTGAAGAACCCCGACCATTTCATTGAGATTGTGCAACAGCACACCAGGAGAGATCCTAGTCAGCTTCGATATAGTATCACTATTCACAAATATACGAGTTGACGAGGCACTTGAGACCATCCAAAGGAGACATAAACCGGCTAACCATATAATAAGTTTAGCTAGACACTGTCTAACTGATACCAATTTTATGTACAATGGACACTGTTACAAGCAGAAAACAGGAGCACCAGTGGGGTTACCTTTATCTCCAGTCTTTGCAAACCTATTCATGCTAGAGTTTGAAGAGAAAGCACTACCCTCAGCAGCATATAAACCGACGCTATGGTTGAGATACGATACATTTGTCATCTGGAGCCACGGGCAGGAAAAACTCAGGGTATTTTTGGAACACCTCAACAACGTGCACACAAATATCAAGTTCACAGTGGAAATAGAACAAAATGTTCAGTTACCGTTTCTGGACGTGCTAGCTAAGAAGAATCAAGACGGATGCTTAGGCCACATGGTCTACAGGAAACGTACGCGCACGGACAGATACATCAACGCCAAATCGCATCATCATCCAAGTCAACTCAAATCTGTCATCACGACGCTGAGCAATCGATCGAAGAAATTAGCAGACGCCGACAACATCAAAGAAGAGATGACAAAAATAAGAGAGGCTTTGATGAGAAATAGATTCCACCACCACGATATACAAAGGACTTTGAGGCATACCTACCATACATCAAAGGACAACGGACAAGATTAGCCGTGAATAAAATCGATACAACTTTCACGACGTATCGACAAATTCATTCGATCTTAATAAATCCTAAGGACAAGATCTCGTTGAAGAGTCAAGGAGTGTACGAGACTTCATGTGGAGGCTGCGGGCTAACGTATATTGGACAGACCAACAGAAATATCAGAATTGTCAGGGAAGCCATAGAGATTGAGAAACACCCATATAATCTCAACACAAGAGACGATGCTCTGAGACTACCATCAATATGGAGAACATGATTAATCCCTAGAAAACTAATATCCACAACACCTAAAACAGAACCCACAAAAAAAGAAGCGAAAACAGGGAAGCAAACAGTGAAATCAAAAAAGTAGTGAAATTGCAACACCAAGAACGGGTAGGAATTTTTGACCAAACTCGACAGAAACGTTTAACTACTAAAAGGTAGCAATTGACCAAAATTTCATTCATACGGACAAACTAATAGAATATTATATGCAATAGCCGATGAACACAAACTGGCAATTAAACAGCACAAGCCATCTTCGTCTTTAGCTGCACATCATTTAGATACAGGACACCAAATTAACACCAACAATATCCGTTTAATTGCACCTCCATATACCTTACAAGAAAGAATTATTAGAGAAGCAGTTGAAATTGAAAGAAGACCAAACTCCTCAATAAATGAGACGACACTTCTAGAATGCCACAAATTTGGAAGAGTATCATTAAACAAGTTGATTCGACATTTCAACCAACTCCAAATCTTCCAGAAATTTTAAACACTTACGCTGCAACTATTCCTGACGTTCCCACTTCTACATCATGTATTAGACCAACTACCCGAAGTCAAACACACTCGTCCAGATTAAATTTAAATTAGTTACCTTGTTTCATATTCTATACTTGTTAAAAATATTTTCAATTTCTGTAATTGTCAAAATAAATTCTTGACAAACGGAACAAAGGACATTCCCGAAACGTTGAATTAATTTGTACGTTTATGTACACAACTTTCCAAGAAAATTGTCTTATTTAAACATTAATACTTGTGGAAATCTAAATAGAAACGCACACACGCACGCACGCATGCACACGCATGCACGCACGCACGCACACGCGCACGCACGCAAGCACGCACGCACGCGCCCACACACACGCATGCATGCACGCACATGCGCACGCACGCAAGCACGCACGCACGCGCCCACACACACACGCACGCACGCACGCACGCATGCATGCACGCACGCACGCACGCAATCACCACGCACGCACGCGCACGTACGCACGCACCCGCCCACACACACACACACACACACACACACACACACACACACACACACACACACACACACACACACACACACACACACATAACACACGCACGCACGCACGCGCACACACACGCACGAACGCGCGCGCGCCTGTACGTAACTAAGGTTCTTTGCGGAGACTTCAAACTGGTAGGGCATCTTGAAGACTAAGCTTACCAATCGTTATTTTGTATTATTTTGCCTACATTTATATTATTTAATTTATTCTTTATCTACGTAATGATATACACTATCTATACACTCCTTAATCTAGGTTGGTGTGTTGTGCTACTGATTTTCAAAGTTGAATGAGGACTATAATTTTGCAATGGCGTGAGAGGACGGTCCTCGTAGGGAACCTTATGAGGACCGAGCAAAGTTCAACTTTATTTGATTTTATTTTTATGAATGATGTCATTCTTATTTTTAATTTTTGAAAATGTGATAAACGTTTCACTACGATTTGAGATAAATATAAATTTTGTTACGTACGAGTAGCGTTCATATATAAATTGGAATTTAACAGCCACTTTGTATTTAAGGGTTATAAGTGTTTATTTTTTTTTTTTCGTATCTGCGCTCTTTTATAAAATATTTTTCGTGGGGAACCCAACTTTTGACCGTGGTAGGTAGGGACTATCCTTACGCTTCTTACGCCATTCAAGCACGTTGTTATTTTATGTGAATTAATTGTCTACGAAGACATTACTTGGGGCATAAATATCGAATTCTATGTCGTATTTGAACAATCTTCCTATATTTTTAAGGTTATACGCCTTGAAAATCTATTTTAACGTTTAATAAAAATACTAATATTTTGTGTTGTTTTCAAATTGAACATCTGTTTCGTCCAATGCTAAATCTCCTTCTACCCAGTCGTAAAAATCTCGATTCAAGCGCTGTCTCTTAAGCTTGGGCTGACTTTCAGTGAGGTTTGCAGTAATTGCTTTCGCAAGTGTTTATAGAGATATTCCATCCTCTGAGGAAAAGTTATCGTCAATGACAGTGGACAAGCGTAAATTTATTTCTGCTGGAGCACAAGGTTGAGCTCCAGGCAAATTATTTATATTTACTGCGTATTCATCTCCTGAATCCTCGTCAGTGTTAATATCTAAAGTACTTTTTGGAGGAAAAATGGTTATTGATTCAACATTTCTGGTTAGTTCTTCGTAATTTTCTACCATTTCAAGCCCTTCATGCAAAGAAAAATTTCTGAAAAAATTTAGCTATTAGTAGTGTATATGTCGAACGTATTGTTCAACCTATTCCCAAAACACTTGTATTCGCTTTAGATATTTCAGAGGCATTTGACCAAGTTTGTCATAAGTGTACTTTGCCAAACTCACGTTTGGTTTAAATGATACGCTCATCAACTGGGTTTCTAGTTTCCTTGATAAAAGACGAATACGTGTCGTAGTTGATGACTGTTTTCAAAAGAAGTTGTCATTAACGCGGGCGTACCACAGAGATCAGTTATAGCGCCTACACTTTTCCTGCTATACATACATGACCTTATTTCTTCAACAACTAATCCGATCCATTGCTTTGCTGACGACATCACTCTTAATTCTAGTCCATCTCAGTCTACTCATAATGGTAATCTATCTTCTATGTCTCAAGACATTAAAACTGAAATGGCAAAATCAATCAACAAAGATATTAAGTGTATTCTCGGTGGGAAGCAATAATCTGGTTACATTTAATGCTAACAAAACTCAGTGTTGCCTTGTGTCTGCCAAAAAATCGATAATTTCCTGTTGTAAGTATGAATGGCTCAGATCTTAAGTTTTCAGACTCTATTACTATATTGGGAATGACTGCATGTTCAATCTATCATGGGTTAACCATCTTCTGTCAGCTTCCAAAATAGCTGCTCGTAAAATGGGCATATTGCACAGATCTAAGCAGTACTTTACTTCCCGACAACTCTTTCTGCTGTATAAGGCCCAAATTGACGTCATCTAGAATACAATTCTCACCTCTGGGTTATTGCTCAATACGCTCTCGATATCGTTCATCGTATTCAAAAGAGCACAATTAGCTTATAAATGAATGCCCTTACCTTTTGACATACAGTCCCTTGAGCATTGAAAAATGGTTTTAGTTCTTTCTTTGTATTATCGGTATTACTATTGGCTATTGTCCTGCTGAATTAGATTTTTGATACCATCTCGGCTACCTTTGCCAGGAGTACTGGTCTGCTCATTCACATCATCAATATGCACTGCAAACCTCCACATTCTTCTACACGACTCTGGAATGATCTCCTAGTTGCTGTTTTCCTCCCACTTATTATATGAAAAATTTAAGGTAGCTGTTCATAGGCATCTCTTGGGAATGCAATGTCCTCTATCCATCCTCCTAAGTATTCCTGAGTAGTTTACCACGATAGGCCAAGTTTAACCTGTTCACGTGAATAGTTATTAAAAAACACACACTCACACACACACACACACACACACACACACACACACACACACACACACACACACACACATATATATATATATATATATATATATATATATATATATATATATATATATAATATATATATATATATATATATATATATATATATATATATATAGGACGAGAAGCAGATATCAAAGAATATGTTGAAAAATGATCTAATCAAATTCTGTAATTTATGTATGTATTCTTTGATATTTTGGGCTTATTGTAGAAAAATAAAATAATAAAACATTGATGTGTAAAAAGCGTATTCCGTATTCGGCCATTCTCAGAAATAAATTAAATTAAAACTGCACAACTTTGAGTCAATCACTTTCCGACACTGTGCAATGCGCCCAATTACTCGCCCCAAATCGTAATAACTGATTTTATGCGACAGCGTTCTTCTAGTATGCAGATTTATGCAGGTTTCCACTTGTACATAGCTGTCGTTCATATAGGACGTTGGGCATATCTGGGTTATAAGGTAAAGCATAAAAGCTATTAAATCGGTTTTTGTTACAATGTGTATAGTACAGTAAAAAATACCTAACGCAAAGTAGTGTCAGGGTATTTTGAACACCCTGTATACGCATTGGGTAATTTTGCTTGTAATTTTATTCACTTAGTTAGATTCCGTATTTTTTTTGTTTAAGAGCTTACTGTAGATAATGAATGTTTTGCATGTATGTAAAGGAATTTTAGGAATGTGTAAGGTGTATTAAGGAATTTCGTATTTTTTGGTGTAGTTACGTAATTTTCATTAAGAAAAGTCAGTGTAGTTTTTGGAATTTTAAGTACAATCGTCAGTTTATTGCCCGAATCATATGTAAAGTTTATTGAGAAAATTCGTTTAGTTTTGTTACCTAGTTTCGTTACAAAGAAGCGTTGTTATCGGATTGGTGCCGTATTGTCGCATTCGTGTAGAGAAACAGTTGGAGAGTCGGAATGTTGGCTTTCATCATGTAAGTAATATGGGTGGGCCATTGGTTGTACCTTTGCAATAACATTTCTGTATCGTGTCGAAGGAAAATGCAAACGTGGCAGTTTCGTCGTCTGATGTCGGAGATAATCGTAAATTTAGGGGTAGAAATTTTAAAATTAAAATGGTTGATTGGTTTGTTTGAATGAATTTGTATGGAAGGGAGCGTTTTTTAATATGGCGAGAAAGTAATTTTGAATGGAAAAACTCTGTCCTAAGCCTTTGAAGCGTGAAGTCGTGCGTGTAGGTGAAGTCGTTCGAATTAGCGGAATTGGGGTTTCATCATTGTGCGAGCTCCTAGTGAAATTTAGTTAAAGAGCGGTGAAGACTTGAAAGAATAGTCGATTATAATCAAGTTTGGGATATTTTTGTGAAGTAACATTTCAACCGGACTCGCTCATAAAGTTAGTTCAGTGGAGAAGAACGGCATCTTCGAGTGCGTTTATGATAGAAATTTGGTTCGTGTTTATTGTAGTGCGAACCTGAGGACTATTGAATTTTCGTTAGTAACGAGATATAATTAGAGGACCCTTTCCTAAGATTAAGTGAACGTAGTGAACGATCGCCCACACACACACACACACATACCGTTTAGGATTGTTCTGTTCGTAATTAACGTAAGCTGTGTAAAACGATTTGAAATTATTAAAGTGACTTAGTTAGTTAATGCTGCTTCAATAAGTTACGAGGCATTATGTTAAAAAGCAAGTTGAATGCGTGGTAGAGACCTGAGGGAAGGCAGCTCCGTGTCGTCGACCAGCCGCAATACCGTGGACTGCACGAGTCGTACCGACGCTTTCGCCGAGCAAGGATCATCCCTATTTGCCTGTGTGACCTAGGTAATGTAATTTATATTCTGTTTGTTGATCTTGCGACTTGAAAGAATAAAAGTTGATTGTGTTTATATAGAGTATTTTATATCATGTGTGATAACGAAGGAACCTGTTGGAAGCAATTATTTTTTAATTTAGTGTTTCATTTTGTTAACGTTCTCGGACAGTTTCTTTGTCTATTTAGTAGCTATTTAAGGTGTTTTATACCATTAATATTTTATGCAAGGAGGTAAATAAAACCTTACCTTCATTATTCAGTTTATATAAGATTTACGTGCTGACGTAATTCAAGTTTATAGAATTTCTTTGAATGCAATTTAGCTTAAGATAGTTTTGCTACTGACCAGAATGCATTGAGGTAAAAGTTAAGAAGATACGATTACCATTATATCCAAATTGACATGTTTAAATTTTAATTGTTTTATTTAATTATTTTGAATTAATAGATGTTTATCTTAGTTATAACTTTGGAGTAATTATTTTAATATTAAGCCTTGACAAAGGGTGATGATACATGGCTCAAATAGTAAAGCGTCGCCGAGTTCTATTGAGAGAAGTTGGAGTTTTGGTTTTCTTTGTTTTGTTTTGTTGCCAGATTAAGTTAACGTAACGTAATTTAAAAGTTTAGAAAGAGTTGTAACCGAATTAAAGTCAGTTGGTATGTGTTATTTGATTAGTTTAAGGGAGTTTAGTAATTTAACGTAAGGGGAACATTAGAGATTTGTATTGAATTTGAATATAGCTGCACGGGGTAAGTTGATCAGATTAAGGTGCAGATTTTGAAGCCTTTTCAGGTGAAGCAGTATTGCGGAGACCTGAGCTACGAGCGTTACGATTTGGTAAGTGTGGTAAGTTGGGTATTCGGATCACTACGTACCGTCGTTTAATTCGCATTTTAAAACACCCTGGTGTGTTCTTTAGAATATCCTGGCGCCTACCGGAACCTATTGTGTCATTTTCCCGATTTCGACTTTGGTAGATAGCGTAAACTACGGAGACGAGACTGCTTTGTCCCAATAGACCCTCACCCGCACGCCGAGCTAGCCGTGCAAAACCAGGTTTATCTTTTACCTTGTCCTAGTGAACATTTTACCGTAACAGTAGATACCTTATCTAGTGTTTAAAAATCCAATAATACGAGTTTATATACTACTCAAAACAATGGTTAAATTCAAAATAAATTCATATAACAGTTGGGAGCTTAATTTTTTTAAACAAAACTACAGAAGCTATTCGGTACAGAACAATATAACATAGAAATAGTTTCTTACCTACTGATTTTTGGCAAGTTTTTTCGCAATTAGACTTCATCTCCATCATAATCACTTTTTCTAGTTAAAAGAAAACTACGTTAACAATACCTATGCGTACATACACTACCTCTCCAAAGTATATGCCTACCAGCATATTTTTGCATAACTCCAAAATAATTTGTTTCTTGCATTTATTGTTTTCATGTTCACAAACCTTATTGTCGATAACTTTAATTTTTTTGATATTTTTGAAAATATTAATTTATTTAGCATTCCTCATAATTTTGGAATATTTCAAAAATAAATTGTTTTTTCACCACATATATTCGAAAGTGTCAATTGCTGACTGTTGTTCGGCTAATTTTTAGAGGCGAAAATATGCACTTGCCTACCAGTAATTGGTTTCCAATAGAAGCAGGAGACAATGTATACTCCCTCCCATTGCCATATTGCAACGAGAGCCAATATAGCTTGTATGAGAAAATGATAAACCAATGCAGAATATTTTAAGTAATTTATTATTCAGTATGATTGATATTAATAGAGCGATTTGTCAAATTCCTAAAACTGACATTTAAAACGTTTCGATGTTACTGTTCTCAAATGCAGCAGCATTTGAGAGATAAAGCCGAACGATAAAAACCTGCCGATGGTGAAAAAAATCATATGTTCCACTCTGGAATAAAGTAGCTTCCCTCCCTTAGATGATTACTGCCCCTACGCTACGTTCGGGCATTAAGCTTCATCGGCGGGAGGAATGTTATACTTTCCTCCCTAGTAAAAAAAATAATTATTACATTTTTTCACAACCCATCAGTCTATCAATGTAAAAACAAAGATTGATTGACAGTTCACCTTTTTTTTAAATATCGTCAAGTTGTTTGACAACAAAACTTTCTTTAATTTTGTCGATGCTGCAATTTATTGTTAGAATCTGTATGTTGATTGGATGACAATTTTGCACAGAAATGATGAAGAAGGCGGAATTAAGTGTAGAAACGCGTGCAGTGATTATCGCTTATCAAAGAATAGGCACAAGCAACCGTGAAGTAGCAAAAGAATTAAAACTAACCCGTCGAACTGAATACAACGTCAACAGATTTGGTTCAACATTAGCATATGAGAAACAAATCATGATCAGGAAGACATCGAGTTACAACTTCTGCTGAAGATCTTAGCATATTGGTTCACATCAAACGAAACAAACGTCTGACTGGATCAGAAATTACAGCGCAATTAAACGAAACTCGCAAAAAGGACATCAATGTACCTACGGTAAAACGAAGTTTACAGAAGGCTGGTTTAAACGGTCGTATACCAGTGAAGAAGCCACGGTTAAGGACGGTTAAGAAAATTAAGACACGGAAATGGGCAAGATAACAAAAAAATTGGACAGTGGAAGACTGGAAAATGGTGCTTTGCACTGACGAGTCAACATTTGAAATTTTAGCATCCGTTGTATGGGGTTGTTTTGGAGGGTTTCCAGTTGGAAATCTCATTTGAATGGAAGGGATCTTGATGAGGAGCAGTATAATAAAATTATGTGTGGACTTTACAGTGTTAATGTTCATAATTAAACATATCACAATGTGACCTAACAGATTAAATAAGTCCAAAAAATAACAGTATCTGTAAATATTACACTGAGTAAATTGCATGTTGTTAATAACAAACAATATTTTCTATGTTCCAAATGATTTATCATACAAAATTTTAATGTACAAATTGCTTAGCTGGTATCTGTTATTTATTACAACTACCAGCCTTCAAAATTGGAACACAAGATAAAAAGATAAAAATTGTTCAGTTTGCGTTTGCACTAGTTTGTTATGCTATGAATAGCATTGTTAATTATTTTAATATAAAATTATTTTATTTTGAATATCATAATGCACTAATTAGTTAAATAATCTGTAATATCCAATTTATTGCCCCCCAAAAAATTAAAAGTGTTATGGAAAAGAAGATATGGCTTCATTTCTTAAAAGTTGGACCACTAAGTGTATGTAAGAGGTCTCACAACATATAAAAACAGATGTGTGTACAAGAGTGTGTTAAAAAGCGAGCTCTGTACATACACACACGGAACTAAAATTCCGACAGTAAAGGGTCTTACGGGACTATGCACAAAGTATGTATGGATATGATCGTTATGAGATGTAGAACTTATTTATTGGTAATAAAACTTGTGAGGACTAGAGGTAGGTCCTCACAACAAAAAATGTCCTCATAGCGCCGCTGAGTAGTGGACAAATGTCCTCATAAGACCCCTCATCTCCACACACACGCACACGCACACGCACGCGCACACGCACGCGCACGCGCACTCGCACACAAACACGCACACCCACACGCACACCCACACGCACACGCGCACCCGCACACGCACACACACGTTATTGTTACGGTAAGGCGTGTTTTTGTAAGCTCCTGATTTTCATATTTTTTCTGTTAGTTATCAAACAATTAAAAGAAAATTTTGCTATAATGCACTCAATTTAATATAGTGTTGTCTAGTTATTAACAGTGTTGGTGTAAAAATGGTATTGGTTTCTTTCTAAGAAGTTTTTATTATGAACATGATTATTATGTTAAATACGTAGTGACAGTTGACAGTGACAGTTGTTATAATAAACGCGTTCGCAAAACTTTTAATCATATATAAGACAATATATTGGTTATTGTGCGGGAAAAGACGCTTAATTAGTTAAAGGAAAATAATTTTTGGTCTTCCATAATAACCAGGTATCGTTATTAACATTTATATTTACATAACCGAGACAATTACATTAGTGTAAGCAGACACCTTTTCGCCGTTCATGTCGGTTGTGTAAAATGTTCTATATTTGTAGAGTTTGTATTAATTGCTACAATTAACAATAATGCCTGCTTCAGTTCTGCACACTTCTGACCACATGGGTGCTTCAGGATCACAAGAAATTTCGGTATCTAAAGATAATGTAAATGTTAAAACTACAAGATCGTTTTCAAATGTTGTTTCAAGTTCTGCTTTCCCCAAAAAAGAACAAACAATAATTTTTTCATCAGTGGAAAGTCTTTCAGTTAAAGATTATGTATTATCAACGGGAAAACTGATTGGGCCAAAGAACGTTTTATTTGCTTCCAGGATGAGTAACAATAGAATTTGTATTTATTTGTCATCTAAAGAACTTGTTTTCAAATTTATTGATATGGAAGGCGGAGTTAATATTAACGACATATTTATCCCTGCTAGAAAACGAATATTACCAGCTAAACGTAAAATTTTATCAAACGTTTCACCCATAATTCCTCATTACATAATAGAGGACGAGTTAAAAAAGAATAACTTACGATTGGTGTCTCCAATATCATTTATTTGAGCTGGAATTGGGTTAGAGGAATATAGTCATGTTTACAGCTTCCGTAGACAAGTTTTTATAGTTACTGACTCTGAAGAATGCACTGATTTTCCACCATCAGTTGTTATAGATTTTGAAAATGAAGAATATAGAATTTTTCTCCCTGGTGAGAAAATCAGGTGTTTCAAATGCAAGGAATTTGGCCATATAGCATCTAAATGTACCCACTCTGATTCTGAAGACCCAGCTCCTATTATATCTAACAAGAGGAACCATCCCACTACTGGTTCTGTTAGTGTAGCAGAAGACTCGTATACCAGTGTCAATAAAAATGGAGAAACGTTGGTAATTGAGGAAGCAACATTTGCAGAGCCGCAAACATCTCATGTGGAGAAATCAGTAAATAAGAAGAGGAAACTATCACAACCAATTGAAACTGAAAACTATGACGACATCTTGTCATTACGGTCGAATGAAAACGATAATTCCTTAGATTTTGTAAATTTTACAGATTTTTTGATAAATGTTGAAGGATGTAGTAATGCCTTAGAAACAGCAAGACTCTATACAGATGATATAAATGGTCTTATGAAATTATTAAAAAGAACAGCATCTTATTTCTCTCAAAGAGCAACTAAGGAAAGATGCAAACGTTTGGTTAATTATCTAAAGAGAGATCTTGCAATAGAAGGTTCACCAACTTCGCCTCCTGAATCACTAAGAGGTTCATCGCTTGATCGTTCATCTTCGGTAGACAGCTTCGATGGTAACACAGAATTTCAATTAACACAAAAAATTATGGCAAGTGACCCGAATATTTTTACTATAAACGCTAAAAGTCTACGAACGATATTTAAATGGACCCATCTCCTAACTCTTCTTGTTCAAGAAACAAACATAACACATGTTCCTTCTACTGGAGGTTATAGTGATTACATTTGTTTCGTTAATCCACGCACATCGGACTACAGTGGTACCTTAATTGCACTTAAAAGAAATACAAATTTAAACGTGATTAAACATGTCTTGGTTGAGTCGTACCTTCATCAAATAGATGTGTCATTCAATAATTCAGTTTGGAGCCTTTTAAATATTTACATACCTCACAATTTATTATTATTATTATATTATTATTAGGCAAAAGACATTCTTACTAAATTAAGTATCTTTTTACAATCCTCAAACAGCAGTCAGTACATAATTATAGGAAGCGATTTTAACTGTACCCTTAATCCCCAAACTGACAGAAAAAGATCCATAGAACGATACCCTGATCTATCAAATTATCTGAGAAAAATGATTTGTGAGAAGAATTTTCAGGATTGTTGGACAGAGGTAAAGAAGGATATACTTTTCATACTCAAAATAACACTGCATCTAGACTAGACGGAATATATTGCTCCAATAATTTGTGTACACAATTACGAGCGGCTAAGCTACACACTTCTTTTTCTGATCATCTGTCCCTCTGCGTTTCTATTAAAAGCCGGAAGATTAAATTTTCAACCACTTACTGGAAATTCAATAACATGTTGTTACAAAATAAACCATTCACCGAGGCAATGAAAACCTTTATACAAAATGAAATTCATTATATAAACCTAGAAAATATTTTAAGTGAATGGGAAAAATTGAAAGTGAAGATAAAAGATGTGGTAATATTATATCAACGACAATCTAAACAAAAACGCCACCTGGAATTACGTATTGTAGAGAGTAAGTCACAAAAAGATGTTATCTTTAATAATTCAACTCCATTTCGAACTGTGAGATTAATCGATCAGGCAAGAGATACCTATAGTAGAACGGCTATTAGCCACTAAACGTGATATTCTTATAAATCAAGATCGTCCAACATTAATATCACATATTGAGCATCCATTTAAACCTCTTTCTAGTTTAAACCACAACAATAAGACAGTTGAAGATTTACCTTCTCTCTCGTCGATAGTCGTCAATCATTTAAATCATGTAAAACTAAACACAAATTGCATCTTGTATGATAATCTATCGAAATTATCCAATGTTGAAAAAAAATCATTAGAACAACAAATAACGCTGGATGAACTAACTAACGCTCTGAACTCATTGAATAGAAAAAGCGCACCTGGTCTAGATGGGTTAACTGCAGATTTTTATATCTATTTCTGGGAATATTTGAAATATCCATTTTATAAAATGATAATGTCAGCCATCGATTACATGCACTTACCAAACTCAGTAAGTAAGTCTGTAATTACCCTTTGACCTAAGAAAGGAGATAGATTAAATTTGGAAAATTGGCGAACAATATCACTTTTAACAACATATTATAAAATATTAGCTAAAACTATATCCATAAGGTTGTCTAATGTCAGTTGCCAACAAACATAACATCCCTCTGGCTATAGTAAATTTAGATCAAAAATCAGCATTTGACAGCATTCGACACAACTACTTATGGCATGTTTCAAAAAAAAATGAATTTTAGTGATTATTTCATAAATTGTATAAAATTGTTGTATAAAAACGGAAAAGCGCATATTACACTTGGGCCAATTCTTACAAAAGCAATCGATTTTCAAGGAGGAATTAGACAAGGGTGTCCTTTATCCGGTCCTCTATTTTCAATTGCTATTGAACCCTTACTGTCCTTATCAAGATTTAGACTTCGAAGGTTCCCTATTAACGCTAATCCGGAATCCTTAGATATAAAAGTAAGCGCGTATGCAGACGATGTCTCGATGGTTTTTGGGTCGGTAAATGGAAGGGCAGAGACGATTCACCCTTAAATTTCCGCTGGTCATCGGAAAGTGTAAAAGTGTTAGGTATTAATTTTTTTAATAACAGTTCCTCAGACTCAAACAAAGCATATGAACTCTTGGACAACGCTCTGACGAACAACCTCGCAAAGTGGGAAAGCAGATCATCATCACTATCTGTATTAGGAAAGAAAAAAGTTATAATACCGAAACTGTTGCACATTTTACAAGTTACAAATATATCCATGCAACAACAAAGCGCGTTGCAACAGAAAATAGTTAATTTTATGTGGAGTGGGAAACATTGGGTATCAAACATTGATCTATGCTTACCATTGAACCAAGAAGGTATCGGTCTTAGTCATCTTCCTTCAAAAATCAGAGCGATGAGAATATGGACTGCTCAAAAGCTTTCTGCTGGACCAGAAAAACAGAGTTGGAAATTAATAATTGAAGAATCTTTTAAACGCTCAGACCCATGTGGCTACACTTGGCAATGGTTTTTCCTTCGAAATAGATTTCTTTCCAAGCCATTGGTATCACCTTTTATAGCCGACCTTATTAAAGTTTTGCAATATACAAAAATAAGAATGGACAATGTTGATCCTCCTAGCATCCCCAGATTTCGTTCAACTTTATCACCACATACTGTACCACCAGTTCTTTCATCACGATCGACAGATTACGGGTTCAATATTGTAGGAGATTTTAGACCAAACGGCGCATGGTTAACTAACAGAGCTATGTTACTTCGAATTAAACATGCCCATAAAACTATAAAAGATGCGTTATTACTCCATTACAAAAGAATAGTACACTCATTTGACGTTTTGTACCAAAATTTTTCAACATCATTGCCTAAAAATAAATTTACCTTCAATATACCAGGAAATGGTGTAATAACACTTAAGAAAAACTCAAGAAAAAACCTACAAACTCAACTAACCTATGAATTTTTCCAACTGCAAACGAACCAACAAATCACTGCACACTGGTTAGATTTCAAAACATATTGGGATTCATATTTCAATCCAATTACACCTGGTTTTATTGGAGAAATAGCGTGGAGATTTGCTAAAAACAGATTGGCCGATTGTATACTCGTTTTCAATGCCAGCCTCAGAAACACGCCAAACTGCCAGTTTTGTGATGCAACGGATACAGACTCGTGGCACATGATTTTAAATTGCCAGCACGTAAATCAGTTGTGGCCAGTAATTACGTCTTTAATCAACGATATCCTCACAACGAGTTGGTCTCCAAAGATGTCAATTGTTTGTGGAATAAGAGGAAACAACAATTCCGCCATCTTTCAAAGTTTTCTAATAAATCTTGCAAAGTTCGTTATTTACCATCACACGTTAAACGCCGTCAAAAGCAACACGCCTGCTCCACCCTTTAAAGAAATTTACATAGAGTCTTTGAAAAGCAAATTATTCAGTTCTATTCTTGGCACTTGGGAAAAGATTCGATTGGACAATTTTTAATAAATGGTGCAAATATGAGACAATGTGGATTGTTTGTGTGATCAAAGAAGTTAATGAGTAACAATGGATCCTAAACTGGACATGTCAAAATTAATTTAAGTTAGAGTAACTAAAATGCAAGGTGACGTGAAAGCGTACTTTTGAATTTGAATGTGACATGTGGTAATATAATGTAGAAAAGGATAAAAGTACCAACTTTGAATAAAGTTTTGTGGCGTGGCGGGAAATTTAAAAAATGTCTCCTTTAAGGAATGAATGAATTGAAGTTTATGTATCAAACTCTATGTTTAGTAAATAATTATAAATGGTAAAATACTTATCTTTTTTGGGTTTTTAATGTTGTATTTTAAATCATACAATCTGAACGTTTCGATAACACTTACAGTTATCTTCGTCAGTAGTAATATTTGTTAAAAATTGTTAAAGATGTAAACAATTTTGTCAAAGTTGAAAAATTAATTTTTCAATTTTGACAAAATTAATTTTTCAACTTTGACAAAATTAATTTTTCAACTTTGACAAAATTGTTTACAACATCTTTAACAATTTTTAACAAATATTACTACTGACGAAGATAACTGTAAGTGTTATCGAAACGTTTAGATTGTATGATTTAAAATACACCATTAAAACCCAAAAAAAATAAGTATTTTATTATGAGTGTTAATGGTGAAAGTTTACATTTTCAAATTATAAATGGTGTTCAGATTACTGATGTCAACTCTATTGCTTATTGAATATTTATTATTATTTATATGGCACATTTCAAGGAGCAGACGTTTTCTAAGGTTTGTTTCTTTTACTAATATTTCGATTATTAAAGTCGAAAGGGTGGACATTTTCCAAGAACCGTAAACCTATTAGGATTGCTCAATCCCATAACGCATGCGTTCGCCAAAATATCGATCGCTCGATTCGCTTGTGACGTCATTTGCATTCCTCAACCGGTTTGTTCACATTTATGACAGTGTGAAGTTGAGTGCTTTGTGCTTTTAGTGTTACTTGAACAATCTCAACAATCATAATTATTTTAATTGATGTGTAAATACTTTTGTCTTTTATGTTCATCTAAAAAGAACTTTGTGAAAACTGTGCTTTTTAACTTTAGCAGAGGATTTTAAAGATTGAATCCTTGGCTGTTCGGATCTATAAAAAGTATGCTAAATTCTAAAAATCTGTAGTTATGTGTAATATTTTATTTTTGTTTTCATGTAATTATTTTTAGTGTAGGTATTTCTTAATTGTATAATAATTAAAAACGATATACCAATGCAGGAATTGACCATTCAAACGGCTTATATCGCCATTTGCTTGTAAAAAGTCTAGGTAGACCTTTGCGTAGACTTAGTAAATATAGAAAATAGGTTAGAAAGTATAAGTGAACCTATCACTCTTTGTGATGCACTTTGTGTTTAAAACTATTTTTCTTAGACAAAGCAAAATTTTATTTCGAAAGATCAAACTTTTATTTTGAACTCTTTTTTCCCAAATATCAAAATAAAAAAGTTGATTAATCTATAATCAATATCACCCTTTACATGCATAGTAATACATATGTTAATAAATTCATACTACTACCTATTGTAGGTATCATTTTACATCAATCAATGCTTAATGCATTTCCAATTATCAAAATGTAGGCCTAACATAGTTGTAATAATATATTTTATTTGTATCCGTCTTACCTAAATACCGCTAAAGTAAGGGTTTATATGATATTAAAACGATTCAATTTTAACATTAAACGCAGAAATATAACTATTATTGCTCAATTTGTTCTAAAATTATCGTAAAGATAGGTAAATAACTTCAACTTAGCTATTCACAATCAGCCGCTAACGGTAACAAGAGGTTTATCAGCGATTATTACTGGAAAAGGTTTTAATGTGTGTTTTATTTGTAGGGTGACATTTTCTAAATATATAAGACTACTGTATGTTTTATTTTCAAGATTTTGAGTGGGTTGTGATGAATTAAAGACTGTTGAGGGTGTTTTATTGGTATGGAGTCGCATAGCATGATTTTCAAGTGAGAAAAGAATTTTGTTGTGTGTGTGTGTTTAGATGAAGGTTATGTTTTATTTCACTTTGATTATAATTTTCGTAAGTTAAGTGGTTCTGAATGGTACTTTAGAGTATATTTTGTAAAATAATTTGTGTGATTTTTTAATTGAATACTTTGTAAATTCTCGACAATGGACTAATTAGCGTGATAGCTTTACAAAAGGTTTATACAGGGCTTTTCACGATGAGTGTTAATTAGACGTTTCTGGCAAACCAGACAACGGATCAACCTGAAAATTTTACAGTATGTATAAATTAATATGATCTACACGCATAAAATATTTTAGATGATGCGGCGTTGCCGCTTCTACTATAAAGTAGCGACTACTTTGATTTTTCAAATGGAACACCCTGTATATAATATCATATTATGATTTCCTATTACTTTGTCAACTTTATGTACTATTTCCCTATACCTATTTATTGCCGTTTAAGAGATATAAATCAATTTCGATTTTTTTTTACAAAACATGTATTTTTATAAACGCTGATAATCTTGAACTCTCTGGTTCTAAGACGATCAAATTCGAAATGGAGTGGAGTGATACCATGAGGATCTTCACTTCGAGTCATATTTTTATTTGCCTCATACAGGGTCTTTAAAAAATGCAGATACTTTGTTCACATGAAAAAAAGGAGTGGAAGTCAATTTTTTCAAATGGAACACTCTGTATATTTACACATTTTTGAGCTCTACATTCAATTTTAGATTGACTTTTATGAGATAATGCTATTTCAATTTCGAACCGTTTTCGAGATAAACTGTTTCAAACAGAAACTGACGTGGTTTCCTTGTATTTATCACTTATTTTTGAGGTTTAACATCTATATTATACTATGCAATACAATTTCTTTTCAATTTAGTTTTTTAACAGTCTCAAATCAGTCAATTCGAAATTGATATGTACCTTAGAAAAAGTTATAATTTGTATGCATTGAGGTACCGTACAACATTGCAAATTAATATTTTTTGATAGTGTGCTTTGGAAAAATAAATGATCCAATTTGGAAACTTCAAAGTTTCGTTGGTAGTTTTGATTGATTGTGATACTAATTATAATAGAAAAATGTCAAGATTAGGTTACAGTAATGAAGATTTCTTGAATTTATTAATTATTCATGGTGAGTGTAATAGAATTGCAAGTAGTACATGCCGAGTATTTCATGAAAGATATCCACAATTTCCGAAGCCAAATAATAATGTTATAAATCGACTACTACAAAACTGTAGGTTGAATGGAACCTTTCGTCCAAAAACCATTCGTAGGAAGCCTGAAGTGGATGATGATGTCAATGGCATAACAGTTTTGGGATTTTTTAATGCATTTCCAAATGCTTCTCTACACGAGACTGAAAGGGAGATAGGTATACCCTACGTGACAATTTATCGGATTCTTAATAAGCACAAATGGCATCCCTATAAATTCTACTGTGTCCAACATTTGAAAGAGACTGATTTGCCTCGTAGAGTGGAATTCTTTGAATGGTTACTTGTCAAGACTCAAGAGGATGAACATTTCCTTGACAATATTATATGGAGAGATGAGGCCAAGTTTACAAAAAATGGAATTTTCAACAGACACAACAGTAATTATTGGGCGCCAGAAAATCCTCATGTCGTTCGCCAAAGGGGTTTTCAAGAAAAATGGCAGTTTAATGTATTTTGTGCCAAATAATGAGTCAATTTTTTATATCGAGTTTTATGATGATAATTTGAATGCATCAAAATATGAAGATTTACTGAGAAATGGAATTCAAATGATTTTAAATAATAGGCCAGAAAGAGAACGTGTATAGTACCAAATGGATGGTGTTCCACCCCATAATTCTCGTTCAGTAGGCGAAGCTTTAACTGAAATCTTCGAAGATAGATGGATTGGTAATAATGGACCTTTTCGTTGACCTCCTAGAACACCAGATGGCAATCCAATAGATTATTTTGTGTGGGGTTTCATTAAAAATATGGTTTACTCCAACCCAGTAACAACAATGGAAGATATGAAATCGAGAGTTAGAACTGCTTTCAATAGTTTAACTCCAGACTTAATCAGAAGCGCTACACATGAAAATCTTTTGAAGAGATTACATGTTTGTTTAAGTAGAGGTGGAGATGTGCCCGAACATATTCTGAAATACACTGACAATTGAATTAACTTACTAATTCATGAAATTATTTTCTGTTCGTGTGTCAGCGTTAATAAAACGAGTTTTTTAATAATTATTTATTCATTGTATTATCTGTGACTGATGAAGGAACATCGAACGGAATCTGTTAAATTTCAAAAATAAGTGATGAATACAAGGAAACCACGTCAGTTTATGTTTGGAACAGTTTATTTCGAAAACGGTTCGAAATCGAAATAGCATTATCTGATTAAAGTCAATCTAAAATTGGATGTAGAGCTCAAAAATGTGTAAATATACAGGGTGTTCCATTTGAAAAAATTGACTTCCACTCCTTTATTCATGTAAACAAAGTATCTGCATATTTTAAAGACCCTGTATGAGGCAAATAAAAATATGACTCGAAGTGAAGATCCTCATGGTATCACTCCACTCCATTTCGAATTTGATCGTCTTAGTACCAGAGAGTTCAAGATTATCAGCGTTTATAAAAGTACATGTTTTGTAAAAACAAATCGAAATTCATTTTTATCTCTTAAACGGTAATAGATAGGTATAGGGAAATAATACATGAAGTTGTTTACAAAGTAATAGGAAATTATAATATGATATTATATACAGGGTGTTTCATTTGAATAATCAAAGTAGAAGTAGTAGAAACGGCAACGCCGCATCATCTAAAATTTTAAGCGTGCAGATCATATTAGAGAGCTATTATGCATACTGTCAAATTTTCAGGTTGATCCGTTGTCTGGTTTGCCAGAAACGTCTAATTAGCGCTCATCGTGAAAAGCCCTGTATAGGTAATTATAATTAGATTTAAAGTTTGAGTTCGTATGTTCTTTATCTTTTACATAAACTTAAATAATTACAGTTGTCGTCCTCAGTAAATAATTAAAAATTAACTGTGGTATCAAAATAAATATATGAAATATGAAAACGCAAATATAATATAACACAGTATCTCATCAGTGATCACCCTCTTAACTGACGTTGGCTAACAATAAAAAATGTCATAATCAAAACACAAATTTAACATTTAACTTTACAGTAGACGATAACTGTATTTGTTACCGAAATATCAAATATGAATAAAAAATATACCATTTAATACCCAAAAGATAAGTATTTTCATTAGATTTTAACTTTCATTAGTTAGAACCTATTATCCTTTCGTTTGCTTTTTAATAATTTTACTTAGGAGAGTTTGACTGCATCGCCTTTTTCTTTAATTGCAGTATTTTAATTTTTCCTTATCTAGGTTTTGAGTTTTGTATGGTTTGTTAGCAACAAAGTTGCATTAGTGTATCAAGTACATTTCGAAGTGCAAAGATCAACAAGATTAGGCGAAGAAATTATTTTTAATCATAAAACGAGGTTAATATATAACGGTGATATCAGCAGAAAATCATTTCAACTACTTCAATAATATGAAACTTGCAATCATATCTTTCTTCGTTGCCACAGCAGTGTTTGTAAAGGTCTCTGTGAGTAATTAATGCTGCACATAAATAACTGTTTCTTTTATAGGTTGAAAGTATTTGTATAAACATTTTAGATGAAGATGAAGAAATTTGTGCAAAACCGTTAGGCTTAAATGCTGCATCAGTATTTCATTTTTATAACAGTGATTCGGATGATCCAAAATTTGTTCAATTTTTAAACTGCGTTTGGTTTAAGTGGAATTTTATTGACGCAGATGGTGCTGTCCATTTTGATAACATAAAGAACTCAGATACATTGCCATGGAACATAGCTAAATACTGTCTAGATATTGTTCAAGTGTCGATATTAAGAATGCAAGACTATAAAGATGCTGCAAGTTTTTGTGAACAAAACCCGCCTGCCGAACTAACTCCTTTTTCTGTTAGAAGATGTATTACTAAGAATTTTAAACCAACACCTTTTATTCTTTAAAACAAAGAGCGTGATAAATAAATGGAATTATCTTAGTTGTGTTATCATTTATTCCTATCTTTTTAAAGATCAGGTTAAAGGGGGGGGGGGGAATTCCGGCCACTTCCCAGCAAACACAATGACGTCACTATAACGTGTAATTACAGTCACTTTTATATGACGTAGCGACGGTATAAATTAACGTCTTTAGCACGTCATTATTGACGTGATAATGTCACAGCCCACCGACGTCAAATTTGAACGTCGATGGTACGTTATAACGGTACGTTTATTAGACGTCATAATTAAGGTGATTTTAACGGCATTTACGACAAAATATACTACGAATATTTTCCTATACAATATAATTTATTTATATAAATAATTGGTACAAAATAAGTTCATATATAAAAATATATAACAATACACGCAACATTACAGTTTGAAATATATATTTCATATATGAAAGCACAAAGCCGTAGACGGCTTTGCATATAATCAACCAGTACAAATAAGTGTCCAGTAAAAAGGTTGAATAATACAAATAAATGTTAAATAAGCAGGGAATTCCTTAGTATGGTATTAAATTTTATAATGCTCCACTAGACCGTGTGCAAGATTGGAAGTAACAAGAATTTATTACAATCGCTTGCGTTAATATTTAGTGGTATGCATAAGCATTTGGAAATCACCTCATTTAAAGGCCAGAATTTGAAATTCGATAAATCTGAAACTACTAATATTCCAAGTTCTTTGGAATTTATAGGATACTCGTAAAAAGGTGAGCTTTTGCAAAACTGTTTCCCAATAATAAAAATATTTCTATCGTGATCAATTATTATATTGTGAATTTCCGCATTACTCCCAGATATATACCATGAAGTCTGTAAGAAATCCAATCGGAAGATTAGTAAGAGGCGAAATTCCTAGGTGATGGTCTTCATTAGTTTGGTCTAGAAATGACGCATTTGTCCTTCTGGGAGCATTTATTGGTCTAAGGATTACTCGACCTTGGACATATTCGTCCTGCACTATACAACATTCACATGTAGAGTATCCACTATGTGATTTTATACGTTTCAAAAAGGATCTCGCTGGAGCATCACAAACAAAACTATGTATCTTTATCACATATTTTTTATCTTCAATGCATACCCCTGTTACCAATATATCCTTCAATTCCTTCAAAAAATCATAACTTTCTAAAGGTAATGATTTAGACGTGCCACAAAAAATGCCAATGGGAAAAGGATTAGATTTGTAATCAACAACGATACCTAATATAGGCCATAATTGAGTGCTTGTACTTTTAAGTGATGGGATTCCATCTATATTGAACGAAATATTTATTGTGCCTATATTATAATTTGGATGATTTATAAGAAAACTTTTTAATTGATTCAAAAGACCTAAATAGCAGTATTCACCACTATCTAATTTTTTGGTGTTTTTATTTTTTTTAATCTTTAATAGTGTACGGCAATCTAACGGCAATTCCGGATGAAAAGGAGACAAACCATGAAGCAACGACGTCACTGCACTATGTGATACTTTAGATGTGGTAGCCCAATTCCTTAAGACTGTACTAACAGGTAGATTATTAGGTTCGCCAGTTAGGTAGATGGTTGAATATTTACATTACCTGCAACATTAAAATTGTGAACCGACTTCAAAAAAGTTAAATGAAAGTTGTTTACTAAAATTTTCTGTGGAATTATTTGCTAAAGCAGTTTCATCATTGCTGACATCAGTTTTAGCGTCATTGGCTGCGACATTATTTATAACGTTATTAACATCAAAAATTATCTGAACATGTTTAGAAATAAACTGATTATTTTCTTTTGCAACTTTTCTATATAATTGTCTATTACCTATAGTTTTAATTTTTTGCTTAGAGCTACTCATGATGATTAAAAAACTATAAACTTTTACTAATTGAAATTAGTTCATCTTCTTTAATTCTAAGGATTCCCTTTGTGGAACATACTTCAGCCACACTTTGATAATATCTTCAATCTCCTTATCTGTAAGTCCAGGAGCATTTGCTTTTAGAGCCTCTAAAACACAAGATATCATTATCAGCTAATCAAGAAAGTGATCTCAGTAACTTACGCAGTACAACAGTGTTCATGTAAAGATTCTGAAAAGTACTTTCCTCTCTTTTCCCATAAAAATTGAAATACTTAGCCACACTATTTGTGAATAGTCTTTTTAATAATCCATTTACTTTGGATACTAGATCCTTCCCACAATTTGAAGATAAGTAATCACTCTAAGACAAATTAAGCTTTAGTAATACATATTTCAAAAGTAGGGACTTAACTTACTATTATTCTGTGTTATTAGTGATTGCAGAGTTGACATGGACACCATTGATGAAGTAACAGTACTATTACTAATGGATGAACATGGAGAAACATTAAATGTAATCCTTCTTGATTCATCTAAATGTTCGTCATTATCAAATTCTATAAATTTATTTATGCAGTTATTAAAAAATTTGTATAAAAATTACCTTGGCTGTATGAAGAATTGTCACTACTGTTCTCATTAAATTTTGAGGATGTTGTACGAGGAGGTCTGGGTAAAGTATATCTTCTACTTAGATTTGTTGTTCCAATTACATCTTGGCTGCTGCCATCCGAATCGTCATCTATACATTTTTTTGGTGAATAACGTCGCCTTTTCTTATTAGCCACTTCTTCAACATCTGTTTGAACATTCGAAGCGTCTTCATCTAATTTAATTTTTTTTGAGCCTTTAATAACTGATCTGAAAATAATTATTTTAGTAATGAAACAATTATTAATTTCATTTGCTTACCAACTTCAAAGAAACGGCGTTTAATTTTATAGAGAGGCCAGTCTTCTTGCGATGCATCACTTCTTTCTAAAGCTGCATTGAAAGCTTTCTGCGTTTCGTATGGGGGCCAAAACACTTCTTTCTTTCGAGGTGTTAGCCAATTTTCTAACACAATAGCAAGTCCTCCGCCATTAGCATAATCGAACTCAACACCTAAAAAAGCCATTATGATGACTTCTGTGCCAAAAAATTAACATTATAAAATGTAATAAAACAAGCATGTTTTGTATTACTTACCTTGACACACGTTGTTAAAAGAAAAGGAAATGAAAATCGTATTTTAAATCACTAAAGAAGTAAGGTTCACCTGTTAAAAGCACAGTTAAGAGAACACAAAAATGGCGTCTATTCGTGTAATGTAAAATTAGGTTAAAAGAGTCATGCGCGCCTCATATACTCGCTTTAAAACAATCATACGCGTGTGCTTACCGGGTTCAGTATATAAGAATGAGATACAAAAATTCTGCAACAATTTCTCTTTCGGAATTCTAGTTTATAAATTTTCATGTTATGTTTACAATAATTATTTTTAAATTAAAAAAAAATAGTCGGCATTTTAAAAATAGATGTAATAATATTAAGTAGACGATTAATTAATAAACTGTAAAACATTGATTGGGGAACCGAGTGAATAAGAAGTAATATATATATATATATATATATATATATATATATATATATATATATATATATATATATAGTACAAGTAGCTATGTAATTTGCATAGTGACGTTTTACTTTAGTTAGTACAAAATGGTACATTTCATTAAATAATTCTAGATAAGAATGATTAATAAACATTGAGGTGTTTGTAAAATTTAAATATTTCTTAATATAATTTAAATAATGTTAGTATAAGTAATCGACAGCACAGTACATTGAAGTATAGGATATGTTTGTTATCGTTTTGAGTTAATTCAAGTTTTCATTTAGTTTTGTAAGTTTATTTTTAAACAATATTCCCTGACGACATTTGATACAGGTTGTGGTTGACAGAAATAATGTTAAAACTAGATTTAGGCTGGTATCAATGTCGCAATTCACATGTACGCAGCCAAGTTTATTGAAAACATTCGTATTAGTGCGTTAAACTCATATTAGTGCAAAAATTATGAAAAAAACAGAATAAGCACATTAGTGTGTAACTATAAAACATGAATCATGCAGCAGCTCTGGGATTATTGTGTGTAATCAACAGTTTATGACCTTAAACTAGTGAGTGACAACATTCCGACACTAGTCGTAGAAGAACTTATGAACCTACGAAAGTGGTAAAATAAATTAGTTTGTGACTTGAACATTAAGTTTAAACACTTACATTAACAGTTATTGTGTTTAAAAGTGTGAAATTTAACATTAAAATTATATAAACAATATGAGGTTATGTTTTATCCTCGCATAAAAATTTTTGTAGAAAGTATTTTATATTGAGACAATTTATATAAAATAAATTAGTAGAGGCAAAAATAGTAAGGTAGCCTCAATTTTATGTTATAATTCCTTATATTTATGTCCATTTTGTTAATTTTAGTTTAAGAGTATTGGTAGAATTTAAATAATTTTCCTCTCAAATTGGCCGTAGGCGTGTTTAAGATGGATATTTGGTGTAGTAGTATCCCTATTCATGTAAGGTAGTTTCAGGCCTGTAAAATTAATAGAATTAGTGTAAATTCAATAAATAAGTGTAAAAATTAACGTAGTTATTAAGTGTAGGAATTAGCATTGTTTGGTTTCAAATTATAGATAAAATTATGTAGATTATGAAAATGTTTTAGATTTAAGAAATGTTAAACGAAAGTTATAGGGCTTCAAAGAAATATCGTAATGTAAAAATTACAGTAGCCAATCAGAATTCAGGAAATATTCTTCGTAACTATAAAAATTCATGATTTGGTTGTCGACCAAAATCATATAAATAAAGCTTTAGGTTCACAAACTCTTGATTTTCATCTTTGCAACAACTTGCCAAAGTAAGCTGTTCCAAATTTTGAAAATAATTTTAAACAAATTAACGTCACTTGTAAAATAACAAAGTGCGATTTAGTATCGGAAGTGTTAACGAAACAAGTGATAGTCTTTTGTCGAGAAATGATTAAATTAAGGAATTATTTTTTAAATTAATTTTATTTAATATAATAAAGTTTATATATTATACGACTTTATTTTTGTAATAGCTGCTATCACGCGCAGCTTCAAGAATCGATGCAAATTTTGTCTTTATGTATGTAGAACTGATGTAAATTTAAATATAATCCTACTGAGGTAAACTTTTATTTATGTATTTAAATAAAATTAATAATAATTTTAATTACATATTTACCTTTGAACTTATTCGTTCATAAAAAAACTTATAATAAATTAAGGTTAGTTTACCTTTTTTAAATTTCAAATCGGAGGTTTTCGATTAGTTATAAAATATTTCCAGTTTCGACTTTGTTTGTTTTAAATTTATACTGTAAATGTTGGTATGGATATTTAATTGTGTTTCTAGTGCTTTTATCATTATACACTTTTTATCAAAAGTGTGTTTAATTTACAACAACTTCAACGATCCATGCTTTTCAAAATTTATATTGAATTTAATTAAAGAAGAAGTGATGAGCCTAAAAATAAAAGATTCGTCAATATTCTAATAACAATAGTAAAACTTACCTAAATGAATAAGCTGTTCATTTAAAAGAAAATTTGGATGTTCGAGGAGCAGAGTTGCAGTTCGCAGGAGCTGTTGTCTTCAATCAACTTCAATAGCAGTAACCCACAAAAGGAGGACATTGTATGTGAGTACTTTATTGTTGAAATTGATACTTTATTGTTATGTTCATAATTTCTATCCTTTATAATAATCTTGATGTGCAACAACAGGTATGCATGTCCCAAGGGAATGTTATTTGTTCTAAAATCTTAAACGTTTTATATTAATATTGTTGGTTATTCAAACGTAGTTATACTTACTTGTATGTCGAATTTCATTTTAGTTGTAGTCAAATCATATGTTTGCGTATTCACAGCGCATGCCTACGTATACTTTTAAAAGAATTTTGTTATGTACAGGGTGTAACACAGGTATTAATGCGAATTAAAAATTATAATTCAATTTACTTAATCAATTTATATAATATAAAAATCATATTAATCATATTAACTATGATTATTGTATTCAAACAATCAAAATAATTCAAAGTAATAATCATTTATTTTATAATATTAAAAGTAGAGTTTCTTCTAAATTTTGATCCCTATCCCCTTTGATGAGTCTCATTGTTCTACCGATGAAGTATTATTTTTTTTGTTTTAAGAGTTTTAGCCGATAATAAATAAATAATTAATATTAATATTAAACAAAATAACTATATAATATTAAAATATTAATTAAAATATAATTAAAGTACGTAGAGTATTTAATTAAAGGGGGGGGGGGGTGTTAAATTCAGTACAGTATATATATATATATATATATATATATATATAATATATATATATATATATATATATTATATATATATATATATATATATATATATATATTATATATATATAATATAATATTATATATATAGTATATATATATATATATATATATATATATATATATATATATATATTTCTATTTAGATTTCACAAGTATTAATGTTTAAACAAGACATTTTTCTTTAAAACTTGTGTAAATAAACGTACAATTAATTCAACGTTTCGGGAACGTCCTTTGTTCCCTTTGTCAAGAACTTATTTGACAATTACAGAAATTGAAATAAGGTAACTATTTTAACAAGTACAAAATATGAAACAAGGTAACTAATTTAAATTTAATCTGGACGATTGTGTTTGACTTCGGGTAGTAGGTCTAGTACATGATGTAGAAGATGCAGAAGTGGGGACGCCAGGAATAGTTGCAGCATAAGAGTTTGAAATTTCTGGAAGATTTGGAGTTGGTTGAAATGTAGAATCAACTTGTTTAATGATATTCTTCCAAATTTGTGGCATTCTAGAAGTGTCATCTCGTTTATTGAGGGCGTTTGGTCTTCTTTCAATTTCAACTGCTTCTCTAATAATTCTTTCTTGTAAGGTATATAGAGGTGCAATTAAACGGATATTGTTGGTATTAATTTGGTGTCCTGTATCTAAATGATGTGCAGCTAAAGACGATGAAGGATTGTGCTGCTTAATTGCTAGTTGGTGTTCATCGGCTCTCGCACATAATATTCTGTTAGTTTGTCCTATATAAGTTCTTCGACAGTTGTTGCACGGTATCTCATACACTCCTTGGCTTTCATTAGGAATTTTGTCTTTGGGGTTTCTTAAAAGTTGGGACAAAGTTGAATGTGGTTTGAATACCGGTCTGAAGTCGTTTTTGGGAAATTTGTTTGCTATTCTGTCTGTAATTCCCTTTATATAAGGTAGAATAACAGGAATATTTCGTTCATTGTTTGACAAGTTATTATTTCTTGGTCTTTTTATTTCGTTGGTAATTTTTAATATTTCTTGATCTTTGTATCCATTTTGAATTAGTATTTTATTAATAGTCTTCATCTCTTCCGTTTTAGAATTTTGGTCAGATAAGTGGTAAGAGCGGTATATCAAGGATTTCATAACGCTACGTAATTGACCAGGATGGTGATGTGAGAGAGAGTTCAAGTATCTATTCGTATGTGTTGGTTTTCGATAAACTTTGTGTGTAAATTTACCATTAGGAAGTCTTGTTATTAGGGTGTCCAAAAAAGGGAGTGAATTATTTTCTTCAACTTCCAATTAATTAATTGAATTAATTGTACGTTTATTTACACAAGTTTTAAAGAAAAAATGTCTTGTTTAAACATTAATACTTATGGAAATCTAAATAGAAACATAATATTCCTATACGGAGAAGAAACTTTGAATACCATCAAGATTTACAAAAAGCTACGTATCAAAAAATGTGAAACACTTACTAATTTAACTTTTTTAAAGCGTTGTCGTGACAATAAAATAATACCCAAGGGATTTAAATTAAAACCAAGACCAGATATTAATGGTTCTTATAAGATTTTATTCAAAACAAGCCTTGCCCTTTCAAGAAAAGCGATTGCCAATGAAAGGGTTAAACTTGACTATCTCAACCGTACCCTTTATGACACCTTCCAAACTTTACATGCTAGCAAAATTCACCCTTTCATATTCGATACGTGGATCGTCTCATTGAAATTACTGTAGAATCGTCCTTGATGATAAAAACTAACCGACAAAAACAAAAATTTGAACGTCTGTCTCATACTTCGCAGGCAAATAATGTAGAACCGTTAAGGTCAGTACGCAATTTCAGTGACAAAGAATTTAATAATATTCTGAATGTTTTAGGGAAAGGGTTTAATTTTGCCATCACTCCTAAATGGATTCCCGTAGAAAACATCATCACCAACGTAGAATACGCCTTAAAGGATACTGAATCTACGGTCGCTGACGAAATTAGGCGCAACGTAGCACGCATTCTTCAGAACTGCAAACTTCCCAAACAAAATATCACCAAACAAGACCTCCAAATGTTAAACCAAATCAAAATGACGACCAAATATTAATACTACCCGCTGACAAAGGAAACGCTACTGTCATTGTCAACTCTCAAGACTATCACCACAAGATGTCTGAACTGCTAACTTCTTCAGAATATAAGAAAAATCAGTGCAATCCTACCACTTACATAGAAAAAACAACAAAATCTATCATTAATTCTACAAAATTAGACAAAGAAACAAAACAGAAACTAATTCCAAGAGAGAAGAGTTCAAGAATCCCCAAAATATACGGACTCCCAAAAATACATAAGGAAAACTGGCCATTACGCCCTATCGTCAGTGCATTCAATTCTCCGACTCATGACCTTGCTCATTATCTAGCAAAAATTATTCAACCGATTTGTGAAAATGCTGTATCCTACATCAAAAACTCTTATGATTTTCTACGCAAACTCAAAATTGTACCCTTGGCTCCAAATGACATTTTAGTTAGCTTCGACATAACGTCACTTTTCACCAAAATACCTATTGAAGACACGATGAAAATTTTAGAAGAAAAACACTCAATAAACCAAGACATACTCAAATTGTTAAACCACTGCATGCACTCAACCTATTTTACACACAAAGGACAATTCTACAAGCAAATTCAAGGAACACCTATGGGCTCGCCACTCTCTCCAGCTTTTGCGAATGTATATATGGAACATTTTGAAACCATTGCTTTAAATTCTGCAGATTTAAAACCTAAATGTTGGTTTCGTTATGTTGACGACACATTTGTAGTTTGCCCCATGGAAAAGGAAACTTGAACCATTTTCTAGGACATATTAACAACATTCACGACAACGTCAAATTTACTATGGAAGTTGAAGAAAATAATTCACTCCCTTTTTTGGACACCCTAATAACAAGACTTCCTAATGGTAAATTTACACACAAAGTTTATCGAAAACCAACACATACGAATAGATACTTGAACTCTCTCTCACATCACCATCCTGGTCAATTACGTAGCGTTATGAAATCCTTGATATACCGGTCTTACCACTTATCTGACCAAAATTCTAAAACGGAAGAGACGAAGACTATTAATAAAATACTAATTCAAAATGGATACAAAGATCAAGAAATATTAAAATTACCAACGAAATAAAAGACCAAGAAATAATAACTTGTCAAACAATGAACGAAAAATTCTTGTTATTCTACCTTATATAAAGGGAATTACAGACAGAATAGCAAACAAATTTCCCAAAAACGACTTCAGACCGGTATTCAAACCACATTCAACTTTGTCCCAACTTTTAAGAAACCCCAAAGACAAAATTCCTAATGAAAGCCAAGGAGTGTATGAGATACCGTGCAACAACTGTCGAAGAACTTATATAGGACAAACTAACAGAATATTATGTGCGAGAGCCGATGAACACCAACTAGCAATTAAGCAGCACAATCCTTCATCGTCTTTAGCTGCACATCATTTAGATACAGGACACCAAATTAATACCAACAATATGCGTTTAATTGCACCTCTATATACCTTACAAGAAAGAATGATTAGAGAAGCAGTTGAAATTGAAAGAAGACCAAACGCCGTCCATAAACGAGATGACACTTCTAGAATGCCACAAATTTGGAAGAATATCATTAAACAAGTTGATTCTACATTTCAACCAACTCCAAATCTTCCAGAAATTTCAAACTCTTATGCTGCAACTATTCCTGGCGTCCCCACTTCTGCACCTTCTACATCACATACTAGACCAACTACCCGAAGTCAAACACACTCGTCCAGATTAAATTTAAATTAGTTACCTTGTTTCATATTTTGTACTTGTTAAAAATAGTTACCTTATTTCAATTTCTGTAATTGTCAAATAAATTCTTGACAAAGGGAACAAAGGACGTTCCCGAAACGTTGAATTAATTGTACGTTTATTTACACAAGTTTTAAAGAAAAAATGTCTTGTTTAAATATATATATATATATATATATATTTGAAAATATTTTTATGAGCCATTAATGACGAATATAACCGTAAGCATGACGTCATTTTTATGTAGTCATAGAGACGTCATTAAATCTAAGTCATATGAACGTCATTTTTTGGCCAATGAACCAAAAACTCACCTTAATATAACGTCATTGTAACGTGTTCATATTTGCTGGATTAGAGGTATTTGTTTATAACTTTTGAGTGCTAAAAATTTAGAAACTACACAGATTGCAAAATAAAGGTTAGAGCATATTTATCTTGGTTTTATCTTTCTTTTATCTTCAAAAAATGAAAATATTAATACAAAAATTACAAAACAACAAAAAATTGGTGTGATTTCCTGCAAGGATGGGGTAATACTGCCACCACTTACAAGCAAAAATAGCAATAGCTATTTGTGTATTAAGAGCGGAAAGTGCTACTTTGCCGCTTGAGATAAAACTTTATCGAAAGCGGAAAAGAGCTTTCCTCTCGAATTACACACAAGATTTTTTCTACAATCACACGATACTAAATTTTCTGAATGTTTTTTAACTTTTCTTGACAGGCACCAAGTTTTAAAAAAGTCTGTACTTACTAATTTTTATAGTGTTTTTTGGATTTTTCTCACACTTTTTGCATTTTATTAGAACACAATACAGATGTTAAATTTTAAACACTAGAAACTGGTTGGAACTTAAAGATAGAATACACAAATAACTAAAAACTAACCATTCATTTACTAATCATGTTAAAATTAAATGTACAATTTTGACAATTGTTAATGTTTATGCAAATGGTGGTAGTTCAAAAAAATTGGAGCCGTTACAAATATTTTCTTGTACTTGAGATGTAGATTGACCGAATATTTTTTTAAACGTTTCTATTTTAATAGTAATCGAACCGTCAATATAACCTTCAGCAAGATTACTATTTTCCATCCTCCGTGTTTTTTCAGTTGTATCAAATCACCATCACCATCTACTAATAAAGTAGCAGAACTACGGCGAAAACAATGCCCGGTGTATGAATTGTGACTCGGTAGGTTCAAATATTTGGCAATATTACTAGGGATTTTACAAATGATATTCATTCCTACACGTTGATTTGTACACCTTCCTTTGGAATAACGGAAGAATAAACGACGTTCTAAACTATTATTTTGACATTATTTTCTTAAATCTATGTATTTTTTACAGTATGTATCATAATCTATAGCGTTTTCTGTTTTATCAATGATTATTGTAAAAATGCAACTTTGGTTTGTTTTTGAATTGGGAACGGGTATTATTAAGAGATGTTCCTTGTACTCTATATAAATTGTTAGTTTTACTAACTCATCTAGCCATCTAGCTCTAGCAACACCCATAAACAAGACGACCTACAAACCAATCTAAATATTAAATGTGTACCTACATTTTAAATAGCATTAGAATCTCACTTACCAAATAAATATTCTTCATCAGGCGCACTGCGAATAAACTCCTCAATGCTATCTCTTGATAATGTTAAAGATTTTTTCGCTTTGTATCCCACTGATTGTTTTTTAAAAATGCAATCAATTTTTTATTTAAGGAGCGATTTTCAATGATAGTAGAACAGGGGCACTTGCGCTGCCATCTTAGATTTTGTAATATCACAAGCCCCGCTCCCTGGGACACCTTCCCCTCCACTTCTTATACTCGCCTACGTGGGAGACGTGTATTTTGAGGGTAGGGTCGTTTTCCTTTCGGGGTCAATTTTCAACCCTTGAGAGGAGTTGAGCCCCTAATTGAGGTCCCTTTTGGCAGTATTGTGAGCCTTTTTGGCTGTATACCCCTTGAAGGTTAGACAATTGCGCGTACATGCAGTGTTCTTATTGGAAGGATTAAAACTAGGCCACGCCTCACTTTTAACCGATCGGTCGTGCGTGCATTCACCTCTGACTTCTGATTGGTCCTTAGCCCCACCACTCAGCCGCTGTGCTCTAATTGGAGGACTAAGTCTGTGCATTCTGATTGGTTATGGCGGGAAATTTGATTTGTATTTGGATTTAAGTGTCTGCAGGTTATGGCTGGAAATATGTATCTGTATTATAATAAGGGTATAATGCTAACTTGTAATACATATGTAGGGCTTAGCAACTTACTTTCAAGCCCTCGACCAAAAATTTGAATTTGTTTGTGACGCCATCTATGAGGGGAAATCTGAACTTGTATTATAATAATAATGAGGCTTAATGCTAACTTATAAGACAGACATAGGGTTTCGCAACTTACTTACTTTCGGGTCGTAGCCCCTGGCCCCTTGGCGGATAATTTGAATTTGGATTTGTATTTAAGTGTTTACATTCGGAGTACTTATTGCGAGAAATTTGAGCTTGTATTCTAATAAGGGACCTATTGCTAGCTTATAAGACAAAACATAGGAAACTGTGTTAGGGCCTGCGCCCCCCTGTCGTGGCGCTTGTTGGGAAATTTGAATAGTAGGTAGGGTTGGAGACTTTTGGAACATACCACATTTCCAAGGCCCCATATTTCCAAGGTTACCACAATTTCAAGGTCCTACCCGCCCAAGGTTACGCAGTAAGTAGGTTATGCGTGCACACAACTTTCCCAAGGTCGCACGTTTTCAAGATTACCACACTGTAAGGTGTAAAAAATACGAAGGTCACTAACACCCAACAAATTCTCATGGATATTTGCGCACCCTACCTACTCAGATAGACATCTCACTTTTTCAAGGTTTGCTCATGTAATTTTTTACACTTCTTTGATACCACACTTAGAACCAAATTAAAAAAAGATAATTATATGCTAATATATTTATTTGTTGTATGTACAAATGTAATCAGTGTATTATTCAGATATATGAATTTCTCTAGGAATAATGCATTTTGATTTAGTACAAGTGCAAAAGATCCTTTCCACTTCTGTATCATTTCACCTGCGAAGACGTGGTGCAAGTAATTGAGTGTACATGCAGTGCGGTGCCCATCGGAGATGCTGCTATAGCGGAGTGTCAGATGACCGCCATTGGTTTATTCAAACTCCACACATGAAGCATTCAACCGTATCGTCTGAAGATGCTCCCCTAGAGGACTAGCAGATGTTCATCAACGGTACATTATGGTATACCATCACAGTATGATTGATATATTTGAGCATATACACCGTGTGGTGTATATCTGTCTGTCTGTCCGTCTGTCTGTATGTCTGTCTGTCTGTATGTCTACCTGTCTATTTGTCTGTCTGTCGCCGCGCTCAGTCAGTTAGTGTCGGTCTGTATAGTCTGGCGTCGCACTATTAGGGTCGACGTTTTTCTGGAAACAAATCATAAGTAGAAGGAGAGCTCTATCAGTTATACTTACTATGCCTGCCTCGATCACTTGCAAAGACCACTTGTCGAAGAGCTGCATTACGAACTTAAATGAGTTCGTAAATTCCATGTACAATGGTGTGATCATACCCACTTAGTATAGCTAGGCTTATAAGTTATAACACTATGCCAGTCAAGGTATAATGTTACAAGCCTAGTGTGGGCCCGGCCGAGTTGCTTTTCTAGAGAGCTCTCCGCAATCACGACATCATAATTCCGGACGAATGGCACTATAGTTGTCAGCTGTAATGAAAGAAAAAATTATAAATATAAATAAAGTAGTATCTAGACAATACATACCGTAAAAGTGAGACGGTCCTATGTGATGATGTGATGTGCGTAGAATAGCCAGTACCACCCGGCAATAATTAGAATAGCAGAACTTAGTTTTTGTACTACGTCTGACAGTTCGTGAGCGCTACGTTCCAGTTGTTACATGTTGTTAGTGAGAGTGTTCATAAAGTTCTCCTCATCGCTACTCTCTTCAACGATGATTTCGTTACAAAAATCAGTATGTGTTTCGCGAAGTAGTCGCTGTTGTCGTAATGCGTCATTGTCATAGTCGTCGGAATCATACCTGTAGGTAGGGTCCATGTCTACGTCGGAGTCGTAGTCACCAGTGTTGGGATAATCGTTCCCAGCACAGGAAGAACATACTCCCTCAACACTGGATGATATGCTGACGAAGTCATTACTATCATCGTTATGTTCGTCTATGTCAATAGGTAGTGGTGTGTCCTCGTCACTGACAGTAATGATTTCGGCATTGGTCATGACAAGTAGTACTGTATCCGCATCAGGATTGTATTCTTGTAGAGGGTCCAGGACTACGGTCGTCAGTTCATAAATTTCGTCGTCGCTGGATTGGGCGTCCACGATAATAGGAGAGGATGCAGAGTGCGGAATATACAGAATCTCAGGGGAAGAGGGGGAGGAATCCTGAGGTGTGAGCGCTGAAGGGAGTTCAACGTCAATTGGATAGGAAACCTGAGGAGTAGGAGTTGGCGGGACATATGGGAGTGGAGTTGAGGACGCTAGAGGGATAAAGTTGAAGGGATGCAGAGTTCCACAGGCAATGAAGAACGGGGGGTAACATAAACCTGTAAAAAAAAGAAATAAAACGTTAGAAATGTACCAACCAGGAAAAAAAAGAAGAATTAAAAACACAAAATTTGGTGGTTTTTACCTGGGAAGATGATGTTGAACTTGCTCTTGAAGTCAATGTATGTTCGATGTGTCAACTATAGAATCAGTTGTACGAATAATTTGTACTGTGTTCGTTTCGCCTTACGGACTTGTAACAATTGTCAAAATTTATGTTGTGAACGTAGAATAATTTTCAATAAAATCTTTACGGACTTGTAAAAAGGTTCAAAATAAATTTCAATAAAATCTGTAGGGAATGTGCAAACGTTATTTTTGTTGGATTTCAGCTTTTTTATATTAATAATAGTAATTAGCTTTAGATGCTGTAAACCCAAGTGTAGCCGTCACCGTAGTGGAGAATACTACGTCAACCGTAAACAGAGGTAAGAAAGCGCTTTCATGTATTACTGCCACTGATAGGTAATTAAAATTGTTTGGTTTTAGGTAAGTCACCAGCATGCGTGGCTTATGATCGTCCGGTAGCGGTGGGTAGACGAGTTAACATCATAAGCCACATTGTGATACTACCGCGGGATGACACTCCTATCCTGAGGAGGTTTCTGGGAGAACGGCCTCATACGAATCACGCGCAGGATGTGATGGAGCTGCTCCAGGAAGGAGGTGCTGCCGGTGAACGGGTGGAGAGCGAGTAGTATTTCAACCAGGATGACTGTGAAGTAGCGTTGCGGTTTTTGGATACACCACCTCCAGCAGTCACCCGTGAGTGAAGATCAGGTAGTATTGCATCATGTCTTAAGTCCTGACTGCATTGCAGAGTTGGGGATGAATGGTCTCCACTTGCGGAAGAACGTTCGTCGTCAAGCTCTGTGGCGCAGCCGGTGCTGGGGAAAGAGGAATCTCCGATTACTCTGACACCTTCATGCTTTGTAGATGAGCAATCGTCCACATCTGCAACATATGCAGAGGGCATAACAGTAGGGAATGCATTTGAAGGTTTGTTGAGCCTGCTTCAACCGTAGAATTTATCGAGGAGTGGTCGTACAGTAGTTCTACGGTAGGAGGAGAAGTCAGGGGACCCATTTCTGATAATATCCTGAGCCCTACTTGTATTGCAGAGTTCGCTGAAGAGTGGAGTCATATGAACTCTTCGATACAAGTGGAGCGAATGGATGATTCATTAGAGAGTATACCCAGTCCTGTGTGTGCTGCTGATTTTATAGATAATGAATGGTCGCTAAATGACTTATCAGTATCTAGGAGTCCTGCAACACCCATACAATACTTACCTGCGCAATCACCGGTGAGGGATATAATGGAAAATGCAGTATCTTCTCTCCAGAGTGTATTTAGCCCTACATGTGCTGCGGAATTTCTGGAAAACAGCTAGGGTTAATACCAGACTATCATTGTTGTTGTTTTCTTACCCATATACTACTCTACCCCTCAACCTGATATATCCATCATACATATTATCCTATTCCTGGCGATATGTTACGTTGCGTCATCGTTCGCATCGCTGGATATAACTTCTTTTCTTAACAGTTGTAATACATGATAGTAATGCTGCAAACTAATAAAGAGCAATAAAGAGTTAAAAAAAGGAATTATAACAAAACACGTAACACTTCTCGTTCACTTACACATTGTTTATACATTTTCTCTGTTACAGATCGCAATAAAACGTTTCAATGTGAATGTCTGAGGAAATTTTCAAGAAAAGAGTCTCTACTGCGACATCAAAAAACTGCGTGTTGGGTAAGTATTCCTACTACTCCACCTTCAGATATGCCGCAAGTTGTACCGCAAAATCGTACCGCACTTAGGAATGTGGTGCAACCAAGTACTTCCGATGCGAAAAGAACGGAACATAGCCATATTACTGAACGTCTTGCACAACCTGGACCATCAGGGTTAAACAGATTAAAGAATAATATGCAACACAGAGATGCTGATGATTCGTTTGCAGAACCAGGGCCATCGGGTTTGAACAACTCACGGAAGCGTAGGTCAGACCAGAGCAGCGAACCAGTACAAAATAAAAGGAACAAAAGTGTTGAAATTGTGCACTGAACTGATTGTTTGATTGATGTTCCTCGATATGCTTATCAAGGTCACCTTAGAAGCAATAGGCACAGACAAATATGTGTCTACTCGTTGATACTGGGGTTGAAGTGATTCGCAATGCTTTTAAATAACGCATTGTTTCGTATAGACTATCACCATGCAATACCCATACGGATGTGCAGACGTTTATGGGTGATCTCAAAGTGAAACTAATACAAATTCTGTTGCAAAAACACTTCTCGTTGAAATGTAATGTCGAGTTGTTTGGGTTGTACTTTCTGAACAGTAGAGAAAGTACCGAATTAAAGTCATTTCAAGCGAAATATGATATATTGAGTGTCGGGATGGTGTTGGAAGAGTATTTTCAAAGAGCAGTGGAAATCTTGGATGCTAAGCAATCAGAATTTCAGCATAAGATTCTGGTAAGTGCGAGTTATGAGTAGTAGGGTAGTACATTATTAAAATATGTTATTTCGTAGGGTGGTCGCCGGTGAATTTCGTATATTTAGAGGTAAACATGTTGAAATTGTCTCCCACTACGGGTTCATCCAATATGAATGTCCCGCCTGAAATTTCGCATAAACATGCCATAGTAAATGTGAAGAATATTGATAATTGCTGCTTTGCGTGGGCTATTGTATCAGCATTAGTGACACCGACGGGTTACTACAACGGACGACTTCTTACCCTGATTTCAGGACGTTATTCAACTGAAACGGTGTAGAATTTCCTGTTAAGCTGACTAACATCTCAACGCTTGAGTCCAACAATAATATCTCCATCGATGTTTATGGACTGAAGGATACGTATCGTGATGGTCATCGTATTCCTGAGGTAGTGGGTCCTCTCTACTATACAAAAGCTATTCATGTTAATTTGTTGCTATTAGTCAGTAACCAAACGGATAATCAGAATTATGTACGGATAAAAAATTCTTCTCGTTTACTTAGCAACCAAATAAGTCCACGTAATGGGGCAAAATATTGTTGTGATTCATGTATTCATTACTTTAGAACGCAGGAGCAATTAACTCGATACGTGTCTCATGACTGTAATTTCGTATACACTAAATTACCTGGCGTGATGCAAAGAAAAGACAGTACCGGGGAGTTCTATTCAGAAAATATACTTGCGTTTCGAAACTATCAAAAACAGATATTTCTACCGTTCTTAATATATACAGATTTGAAGCGCTATTAGTACCGGTAAATACGGCTGAATCCGATCCCGAACAACCGTTCACGATAAAAACGTGTAAACATGAACCATACTCATTCAGTTATTATATTAAATGCGCTGTAAACGATCCTTGGACAAATTAGAACTTTATAGGGGGGTTAATGCCACGGAGGTATTTATTACGCGACTCGAGAGTGATGTGAAACGGATATATAATGAGAATTTGAAAACTGTTGTTCCAACGTTACCACTAACTGATGAACAACTGGTGATACATGAGCAAAGTCGTAATTGTTATATATGCGACAAGCTTTTTATGGATGATCTTACAAATTCCAAACCACGAGATCACTGCCATGTCACTGGTAAATTTCGTGGTGCGGCACATTCAAATTGCAATTTAAACTATCAATTACCTACATTTATCCCAGTTTTTTTTCCGTAATCTCAGTGGTTATGATGTCCACCTGTTCATCAAACAGTTAGCGAGTGAAACTGAAGAAATTGCCCTACTCCCTGTTAATAGTGAGACATATATTACGTTAGGTAAGCATATTTATGTAGACGAATTCATTAACGGTCGCGCCTATAGGGAAAAGAAGTACATAGATCTCATAATTTATCAGACGGTCAATGTACAGAGGTAAGGAAATATTTTGTTGGTGATAATGACTTTAACTTAGAAAGAAAGGTAATTTCCCCTACGCGCACGTGGATAATTTTAATAAATTAGACGATGTCACAGTACCTTCCTATGACAAATTCTACGACAAAATGCGTGGTGAAAATATATCCGATGAAGAATACTGTCGCGTCCTACTGGTGTGGTATCACTTTAAGTGTAATACACTCGGGGATTATGCTGACATATATTTAAAATCAGACGTGTTGCTGTTGGCTGACGTGTTCGAAAACTTTAGGCGGCTATGTAGACATGTATGGAATAGAACCAGCGCAGTATGTTACAATACTTGGATTGGCGTGGGATGCCATGTTGAAATGTACTAAAGTAGAGTTAGAATTATTGACTGATATGGATATGTACCACTTTTTTAAGAAAGGTATTCGTGGTGGAGTGAGTACTTGTGTTAAGCGAAGTAGTATTGCTAACAACGTGTTTGTCCCGAATTATGATCCTAATCGTCCAAAAGCCTTTTTATAGTATTGAGATGCCACGAATTTATACGGATGGAGTATGCGGCAACACCTACCTCATAATGGTTTTATGTGGTTAACTGAAGAGGAAATTCAAAACTTTGATGTACTGAATATTAATGATAATGCAGATATTGAGTATGTGCTAGATATAGATATACACTATCCGCACCACCTGCATGATGAACACAATGATTATCCTTTTTGTCCCGAAATGATCTACGCACCACATTCCAAGGAGGAAAAATTAATTCATAATTTATGTGATAAGACCAACTATCTTATACATTACCGATATTTAAAACAATGCATACAGCATGGGTTAATTGTTACTCATATTCATAGAGTTTTACGGTTTCGTCAAAGTCCTTGGCTAGTACCATACATAGACCTTAATACAACCCTTCGAGGGTATACATTAGACAGAGCGCAGTGACATAATGATTTACAATGATAATAACAAACTGGTTGCAAAGCAGGATAAGTAGGATGTTCCTCCAGTTCTATAACGGGTTGTGTAACAAATTTTCTCTCTACCCTTGACGTAAACAGTATCTGTAGGTTGAATCAAGTGACTGAGAATTCTGCAACATTGGTGAGGTGGTGTATGCCCCTCTTCCCATTTTATACAGTGTTGATTATCAATTAACCAAGTAGCTTGACGACCCTCCGCATCTAACGTATGCCATGGATACGGTGATTTAAATATGTAGTGGGCTACTTGTGTTCCATTAAAAATTGCGAGTTCTTTCGGTATAAAAGCTTTTGAAAGTTTAAAGCCTTGTACGTCGACTATGATGGGCATCGTATTACAGTTGTCTTACTGCTTTGGTTAATGCGTTATACCTAACTAACCGATCGTGGAGTATAACACAGCATGCTGTCGTATTTGCGGGTATGTTGACTGCTGTTTCGAATTCCACACGAAGTACTACTGCTTCAGAGTGTAATGTCTCTTTTGATTCGAACAGTCTACCACTACCAATGGTGCAACTGTCGTAAATTGATTAGGTGTGAGTAATGGTTGACCATCTCTTTAATAATAGGATCCGTGTTAAGGAATACCCTAATATTCTTTATCTACAACTGTCATGTAATGACACTGATTTGACACTAATTTAAATTTTGTATATGACGTATATTACCGCACTAGTGCGGTATTGAAATCATTACCGCACTAGTGTGGTAATGATCCATACAATCGTACAAATTAATGCCAGATGGGGAAATGCCCGATGCTCGATAATTGCAAATATTAGTTTCCATATGTTTTGAAGTCGATGGTATATTTTCTTGGTTTTCTCCTAAGATTTTCATAGCTGTTTTTTTCTTATTTTCTACCGAAGTCTCAATATATCCTTCAGCGACAGAATTAGACTTCCAGCTGCCATGTCTTTTAATATTTAGAAGATCAGCACGAGAGTTGGCTAAAATTGAAGTTGAAGAACGCTGTAAACAATCCCCTGTATACTGATTTGGATGGGACAGTTCAAGAAATTCGGCAATTAATCTAGGGACACTACCAATAGTATTTATTCCAATAGGTTGTGTTGTACATTTTCCTGCTCTGTATCCAACAAAAAATCGTAGATGGCCACAACTTTTAGATCTTAATGTAGAGTATTTTCTAACAATTGCAACTAAATTTACACTATCAATGTTCCCAGATGTAACAAGAAATTCTCGCGATATTTTTGTTTTGGTATTTGGAATGACAATTGGATAGCACAATCCTTGATATTTTACATTTTCTATCAATAAATTTGTCAACTCTTCTCTCCGACATGCACCAGCGAAACCAATAATTAGCACAACCTTAAAATATACCTATATTACATTAATATTTATTTACACTTATACAAATATCTATTATATATTATCTTCATGCATAAAAATTTCACATCTCCTGCATTTACAATAAATTTAGATATTTGTTCTTTCGAAAATACTTTAGATTTCTTAGGTTTGTACCCTTCTGATTTTCGTTTTAACAATGCTATCAAATTGATATATTTTTTGATATCGATATTTTGTTTAATAAGCAATTCTGTCCTCAACATCGTGTAGTAACACCAAAGAGATGTAGGCATCTGTAATTTACTCAATTCGTTGAAATATACCAGTAATGCTTTTTCGTTTGTAATATTTAAAATTTTCTTCTCTTGACACCATTTCTCATATTTGTCATAAGTTAAATGATATCTCTCACGTGATTTCTGTGGTACTAAATTTTCTATTACGCCTGTTGCTGCATTTTCAATATCTTGTGGAAGATCATCTTCACTTGAAGACATTATAATTGATAATATATGTACTTGTAATGGTTATTTAAGCGATATTAAGTCAGAATTTTTACAATTTTAAACGCCACTTTGACAGAAGTTGATTATTAATTCCGTTGCTATGGTTACAAAATACTCACATGTTACTTGAATTCTCAAACAGTCAATTTTAACGATATGCCGACAATTTTATTCAATATAATTTCGAATTTTCGGAGTTGTTGTTACATGACAGTTGTAGATAAAATATTGTACAATATTCGTGCGGGTAACACATTATTAATATACTTAGCGATTACCCAACTCGTGCTGGGCAATTTTCACATGCGTATATTAATAATGTTCTTACCGCACTTATATCGTAAATATCTATTAGTGCACATTTATCGAATCTGCTCATATCTTAAGAAACATTATTTTCTCGATTGGTTTGAAATTCGATAACAATGTATCTAGGTTAGTGTTGGGCGATACTATGAAATGTATCGATCCGTATCGAACTAAAAGATATCGATTCATGTATCGTATCGCTTTCAGAGTATCGATCTTTGAAGTATCGATACATAGTATCGATAATTTTTTATGGTCAGTCTTCATATTAAAAAAAAACTATTTCACTATTTGGCTTATTGCAAAAAATATAGCATGAAGTGCTATACTTACAAGTCACAGTTACATTACAACTAATCTTTCATAATATGTATATTATAAAAAATATATAAAATAAAGATAATATATACAATACATATATGTATATAAAAAATACAGGGTTTAGAAATAAATGTAAAATAAATTGTACCTACATATGCCAGTCTTTTAATTCCCACGATCTGAGAAATAAAAGTTCAAAAAAGTCTCTTTCCGGTTAAATTATTTCTTTTTGGCGTCATAATGTTTCCGGCTTGCGAAAATAGTCTTTCACAAGACACAGAACTCCCCACAACAGATAAATACTTTAACGCTATATCATTCAGAATTGTACTGCCTCTGCCATAAAAGTTGCTATTCCAGTACACCATTGAATCTATTGTAAGAGGAGCTAATGGCAAATTTAAATCATTCTTTAAATCGCAGTAAACTTCTGTATCACTTGCTACTGACCTTTCTCTTTGCTCCGACTGCTGAGCCAATATTTCATGAAAAGACCAAAGATCACTCGTAGAAGGTAGTGCCAAAATAGAATGTGATTCGGAAGTAGATGCCTGTTCATTTTCACTATTAATTTTTAGTCTACATTCCTTATCAATTGCATGTATTGCATTTGAGCAAGCCATGGCATTATTAAAATTGACCTTCTTGAATCTTGGGTCAAGAAGTGTTGCAAAAGCTAGTAAATGTACCTGCTCTACCGCACCAAATCTTTTTTCTATGCCATTCAGAGCAAGTTCTTTTAGTACATTGGCTTGTTCTGAGGAAGGTGACAAAGCTTGCAATTTAAGTCGAAGGCAGTTAACGATTGGAATAATTTTGCTGCAAGTTAAATAATGATAATTTTTTTTGACACCGCTTCTATAGGACCCAAAATATCAATTTGCAGTTCAGTAGCATCAGCCATTGCTGGTGAATTCGGATGTCTGATCAAAATAAGTACAATAACTCCTGACAACTTTACAAATCTCTGTAGCATATAAAATTCAGAATTCCATCTAGTGGGTGCAGATTGGATGTCTATAAATGTTTCCTGAATCAGATACCTTCCTCTTGCCTCAACTCATCTGCTAAATTAACACTTTGTTTAAAGTATCACACAATGGTTTTTACTTTTGCAACAATTTGTTGACCATGTTCTGCCTCTTTAATTATACTTGAAGCAACTAAATCTAAAGTGTGCGCAAAACATGGTAGGTGTTTATTTTTCCCAGATGTATGCTCAATTGCTTTGACAATATTTTTTCCATTATCAGTAACCACTGCAGTAATTTTATCATAAGGTATATTCCAGTCTGTACAAATTTTTAAAATACATTGAGATAAATACTCAGAAGTATGTCTTTCGCCTAACTCCTCTGTACAAATTGTCAGAGTATTAAGATTATTATTAAAAAAGTAGTGAGTTGTAACCCCCAAGAAACTAACGGTTTGCATTGTCTCCGTCCAAATATCCATTGTTAGTGTAATGTATTGCACATTTGATAAAATGTTTTTGAATATGCTGCTCAAAACCTGATATTTTTCGTCAATAATGTTGCCAACTGTTTTGTGAACTGGAGGTGAATACAGCGGAGCCACTACCTTCATCAAATACTTGAAGCCCTCATGTTCCGTTGTGCTTAAAGGTAAATTACTTGGCAATCATAAAAACGATTGCATTGGTAATTTGCTGCTTGCTCCCCTGAAACCGCATATCGTACTAAATTTTATGAATGAAAATAAATTTACCCTTAAATGATTTTATACGTGAAAATGTTTCTGTAATCGTAGATTGACGGGAGCTAACCTGGGATAATTCAGATTCAGACCTTACAGAAATGGTAGGAGACGGCGGTGGCTGTGGGACATTTGGTGACTGACATTCCACTGAAACGGACATATCGGTAGTTGGATTCGGTTCATCATTGTCAGTTTCAGCAGAGAATTCAGGCCATTCAGGGTCTCTGGGTTGCAGTGCCCGTGATGAGCCTACACCTACAGATGATGTGCTAATTTCTGCTACCTATACGGAATTTTACAGAACAAATAATTAATATCCAAAATACTGAAAGTTAAAAAAAGTATACATACTGTCTGATAATGCGATTCAGTATGTGGTTTATCCAGATCCAGAGAAATACTTGAATGCCGGCGTGTAATGTGTTTGTTCAGATTAGTAGTATTAGCAGACGTTTTTACGTCTACATTACACAATTTACATTTACCTCCAGAAGGTATTTTTATGAAAGATTTCCATATATTACTTTTTGTTTTTGTACGCGGCATAATAGTTTCACTTTCACACGCTAATCTTTTGCAATATAAACACAATATGATAACAGTAGTGAATACTGACTACTGACTAGACAGTAGACACGCACACGTTTGTATTCAAAAATTAAATACATGCATAATTGCATATTATATTTTTATGCAATATACAATGATCGCAAAACACAGTGGAAGCAGCATTGGACTTCATGGAATTTAAAATGTATGAGGTCGTATTAAATAGCCATCTATCTTTTTAAAGGAGAATGTAACAAAAATTTCAATAGTTAGTACATATGCGCTACAGTAAAGGCATCAGTACTGTAATCGTAATGTAATAAATTCTGTCAAGAATGTCAATTAATAGGCATGAGGTGGCTATAGCAGTCAATGCTGATTCGACCAAGTTTTTCGATATCAAATATATCGGATCGATCCAGTGCTAATATCAAAAGGGTAAGTATCGATACAAAATATCGAGTATCGAAGGTAAAAATATCGATACTCTAAAGTATCGATATGTATCGCCCAACACTAATCTAGGTGTTTCTATACTAGTCGATGGTTTGATTGCCCATTTATGTTTATCTGTTGTGGGAACTGCTGGATATATGTGTGTTTCCCAACTTCTAAATGCTACTGGAGTATTCACATTTTTATCAATGTACTTCGTTAACGCCAATTCCTCCGCAAATCCTGGAATGTTGTGCGGAACTTTCCAATATATTTTATCTATGTTAACTTTTAGTGCTTCATCCGCAACAGTTGAAATTACCGCATTGGTATCAGTGTTACTGCGAATTAAAACCAATTATTGTCTGATGTTCAAAATCACTTTATTGTAGTCTTCCTTAAAGCCAAGTAGCATTCGCAAAGGGACACAAACATTAAACTATCCTAACGCATTTGTTAGTATGCTATTTGAGGTAGGAAACCAACCTGCGTTTTCATGACGAGCGAGGTCGTTGGGTGTCAATGATGCCAACTCTTTCATTGTAGACGTTAATCCAACCTTCGTCACGGAATCTACCATTGTTCCATTGATTTCGTATCTAATTTCACTGAATAAAAATGCAATCCCATTATTAACAAACCGCGCGGTATTAGAGACGGCACCATCCTCCCTCAGCAACCTTCCCTCTACGTAGACAACTTTCTGATGGTAAAGTGCACATGTCTTCCTGAATGGGTATTCTGATTTCATCATTGTTTCCAAATCTTGTAGTATATGGTTGATGGGTGTGGAGTTCGGAATTTACTATGGTATTATCAACAACTTCTTCGTTTACGTTTAATATACGCATTGTATTACCTACTATGAAACCAAGACCTCGCAAGTATGCTCTATTCTGCGCTGTCAATGCTTTGAGGGTTGACCGCTTACTGACTCTCGCATTTACACACTTCGATCTTTCATAGTTCACCTTGTTGTGATTACACGAACATGTGTTATACCGCGTCACCATCTTTTCTTCAAATGTAATCCTATCGTTATGATTTCACCGTTGAAATTGACGAGGTCTCCGTCTTGGTCTACTATTTTAAGTGTTATGGTTGAAATGATGACATGTAGAGGGGATTCAATTACTTTTTATCCCGCTGGTACACTGAGAAAAAATTGATGGACAATATGTGACGCCTCTCCATTTTTAAAACTTCCACTTGATATATTCCATTCGATAATTAACGAATTATTCTTAATAATGTTAATAGGATTTTCTGAGGTATGTAATTCATGACCTTTATTAACTTTTTTGTTAAATCCCAGCATAGGTCCTATAGAATTTTATATGTTCTATGCTATCAAAATATGTAATATGTCCATTACGCTAGATGTAACCGTCCAGTGTGTTCCCCTGTTATTTTGATCATACAGATTCACTACACCTTATTCATTCGTATGGATTCGTGTAGGTAATGTATTTCGCATGTATCTCTCTCTAAAATAGGGGATTTTTAATTTCTCAACAAATTTTGATAGCTCATCGTTGCTTAAGGCATGACGTGGTAGCTTCAGTGGGAGTTTTTTTAATACGGTTGTAGATAAAGGCCTAAACCTCGCTTATATGGTTTTATATATAAGCCTTTTCCTAAGGTAGCTGATTCCATTGCTTGATTGCGTCGTTTGGTTTCTTCTAACGTTTTTGACGCAGTTCTTGCGCCAGTGATCACTTTGAAACTGCAGCTGCACCTCCACCCAAAGAACCTAAAGCTCCTAATGCTGCAAATAGGGGAATAAGAGGTATGAATCCCCCACGTTTTGGTATTGGTAATATTCTTCTCTTGGGTGTCAAGATTTTTTATGTTTTAAAACGTTTAAGGTTTGTTGTACCGTAGATTTTAACAATGACCGAGGTTTACCACCAACACGACGTAGCACTGTTTTTTTGAATGAAATTGGTCTATTCCTGTGAGAACGATTCCTACGTCATGATTTGATTCCCATTCCCATTGTGCTTTTTCCTTTCATTATACCGGTTATGGTTAATGCAGCTGCTCTTTCTCCAAAGGTAGCGTTTGAGGAACGAAATCTATTATAAGCTTTTTGTTGTAAAGCCTTATCAGCTATGTGGCGATGCCTAAGATCGTTTTACTACGAGTATGCAATATCGTGTTCTTTACACGCTTCATCCAGTTCGTTAATACCTCTGTCACCACGAGCTAATCGTTCTCGTAAACGAGCATACCGCAATATCTGTACCCAGGTATATGTAACTCCACGGGTAATTTATCTTCACTACTAAAGTTTGTCTTAATAACACCGTTTCACCACAGAACTGTACCATAAAAAATAACAAAACACACCAAAACAAGACTACTAAAATTATATAAACAGTATATATATATAGTATATATATATATATATATATATATATATATACTATATATATATATCATATATATTACTATATATATTATATATATATATATATATATATATACTATATATATACCACCTACAATTATAGTTCTTACTAAAAATAACGCGTTTCATTCCACAAGATACTGTTTTACCTATAAAAAATTGAATTTAACAATAATCACTACTCAAAACATAGTGATCTACTAAAAGGAGTTTGTAAACGAGGTATAATCTTTGGTCCATCAGGTTGCGGAAAAACAAATGTTATAGTTACCTTATTAGAACATCCAAATGGTTTACGTTTTGAAAATGTTTATGTATACTGCAAATCTTTATATCAACCCAAATACCAGTACCTACGAAATTTACTTGCACCTTTAAAAAATATCGGGTATTTCGAATACAGTGATGACAGTGACTTTATATCCCCTAGTGATTCACGTAAAAATTCAATAATGATTTTTGATGATGTAGCATGCCATAAACAGATTGAAATAAGGGATCAAAACAATGATTGTTTCTATCTGTGTCAAACGTATTCTTCTATTCCAAAACAGCTTATACGTGATAGTGCGAATCTCAACAAGATAGCACCAATCTTAAGCATGTGTATGATGATTACGGTAATGTAGATATGACATTTGATAGATTTAAGGACTTGTGTTTCTGTTGCTGGCGTAACAAATTTGGATTTCTTGTGATTGATAAAGAGAGTGATGTCATTGCAGGTCGTTTCCGTAAGGGATTTGACTGTTACATTGCATTATAAATACCGCACTTGTTATGTAAACATGCAGTAGTAATGGAGGAGCGCTTAGTACTAGACATTTTGCGCGCCTGCAAGAGTGTGCAAAAAAAATGTGCTAGTTTAAAGGAAGATACTGCACTTACACAGCGTTCAATGGAGGCGCACTTTAAACCTATAACGCAACCATTGAAACAATTGATTACTAAACAAGATGGTTCTCTCGTCAAAGCTGAACCATTTACATCAGAATTCGGAAAAACTGAGCCTGTTGCACATGAAAAAGAAGTTTTTTTTTACATTATAAGCCTAAAACATCTGGAACTCGGAAGACACCACGTATTCTTGTTCCTGATGTCATTCCACAAGTTTTAGAGGAAACTGTGATTGTTGATACCACACATGATGACAAGACGGATATTTCTACTTTAAAACTATTGAAATCAGAACTGTTAGCTACTGGACCTCAACCGGTCTTTGAAGAGTACCTTAGTCAGTATGAGGAATTAGCAAAATATTATGTGGAAGGTATATTTAGAGATCCTGAAGACAAGTATGATTTAACATACGGTGTACACTTTCTTCCCGAAAAAGAGAAATTTTTTATTGGTGATGCTGAACTAGACTTTGTTGGAGAGAATTTTCGTATCGCTCTTCCTGATGGATCATCATTAGACTATGATGGAACTCCGGGATTATATGAGCTACCATTTAAATAGCTCCTACGGAATATAAAAAGAGTGATTTTCAGCAATACAATGACATTTTTCGCCGCAAAATGCTGCTCGAAGTAATTATAACCCAGATGACCAAATTCAAGGAACTAATAGTAGGAAATACATTGAGATCATTAAACTATTACTTCACCCTAAAAACGATCCGCTACATCAGCTATTGCACCTCCTGCCACAAGGTCTCGCACAACTTCTATCTCCAAAAGAGGGGGTGGAATACAACTATTACGATATAATAACAAAGCGATTAAGTTTGTACCTTGAAATGATTCGAATAAATTAGTGGATTGGTTGCGGGGGTTATTGGGATCAATGTCGGCAGGAAATACTAGCAATCACAACGAAATAATATATATATATATATATATATATATATATATATATATATATATACTTGACGAATTACGTAAAGCGAAAGTAATAAAGTAGAATCTCCGGTTATAAACCTATTACTATATTCATTCCATTGTTACAACGACCATCACTACAGATACAACTACATATCCAGCACTGATGTCAATAGATAAATTTGGTGTATACCTTCATCATCAAGTGACAATAGATAAACTTGGTAAACATATTGTTCAGCATTCTGGTGATCTTCATTTTGAAAATTACATTTCTTTCTCTGGAATAGCCATTAAAAAGAGAACCAGTATTCCTACTGGTCCAGTTGACACATATACCTTTCCCTGTAACGAGGGCACCGTAGTATATTGCGAGTGGAGTCATCCAGGTCTCGAGCTTAACATCAACAACAAAAAGATTACGTTTGCTAGCGATGTAATTGGTCACCACATAACTAGGAATGCCGCAAAGTACCAGAGTTTATACAATTTGAAACTGCGACGATGTTCCATGTAGAGCTCGTAGTACAATCCAAACTGATAAAATGAGTCAAGCTGATGTTGCTGAAGAACTGCACAAGCCAGTACGAAGAAATTTTCCGCGGCGTTGTGGTACTTAAAGGTTTAAATGACCTGTTTCAAGCTGATTTAGTAGAAATGATACCTTATGCTCGGATAAATAAAGGATTTCGATACATTTTAGTAGTAATAAATTCATTTTCTAAATATGTCTGGGCTTATCCCATCAAACGCAAGAATGGCAAACTAGTCGCAGATGTAATGAATAACCTTTTGTCTGGTTTACGTTATCGTTCGTTTATGATCGATGTCATTTATATCAATTGTCAGCTATGCTGTGTTATTTGGTATTTCTGCCGTCTATCACCTGCCGCATGTCATTTGCATCATCTGCGCCATTGAGATTTCATCTACGTCATCAATAACATTTACGTCATCTAGATCAACTCCACCTACATCAACGACACGAATTACTTTAGCCATCTTCGTCGCGTAGGTCAACTACATCATTTATGTCAGCTACACTGTCCTTGCCCTCTTCGCTAGCCACACTACTACGCCATCTACTTTGTCTAGAATATTTGCAACACTTGCATTATCTGAGTCATCTACATTATGTCGTCATTTACATTATTTTTGTAATCGTTATCTGTGCCGTATGTCATCTGCGCCATTTTCATTAGTTGCACATTTCACACGATTTGCGCCAGCCATCTCATCTGCTTCATTTACGCCATCTATAACATCTAAGTCATTTATGGCAACTACGTTTTTTATGTCATCTTGGTAGTCTGAGTTAGATATCTATTCCCACTACGCCATCTTCGTTATTCCCACCATCCGCACCATCTGTGCAAGTCACTGCAAGTGCACCATTTACATTATCTTCGTATTTGTGCTTCTCTCACACTACTGTTTGGGAACTCTCAAAAATAATATAAGTTTGACTTATTTCATTTGATTTTAAGTTATTTACGTCAAGTTCGTTATCCTCGCCATGTGCACTATCTGTATATTAACCTCATTTAACACTCTTTGCCATTTCCGTTATCTACGATGTTAAGTCATCTATAGTATCTACGTCATTATATTACCACCTTTAATTACGTGTTCTGCATCAGCGCTACCATCCTCCTTAATGAAGTACAGATTATCTTAGAAATTTTAAGGCGTCTACTTTACTTACGTCGTGTACGTTATTTTCCTCATCTGCATCACCGACCGCAACTCCACCTACAGTATCTGTTTTACCTACCTTAGCTACGTAATTTTGTTGTCTGGCTCATCCGAGTTGTCTGTTATTCATGACATCCAGGACACCTAGCCTAAATGGCGTGAACACCATTTATGCATCTACCATTTACATCACAAAATACATCGTCATCTATATTGTCCGTCATGCATATGCGTTATAAACACGTCTGTGTCGTTTATGGTGTGCATTTTTAAGATATATCTTTATATGGTTTACGTTGACCAAGTTCTTTGTGCTCAGTGATTTAATGATTTTACCAACCATCATTTTCAATATTTGCATTTTTGTAACTCTTATGCCGAATGTATATTTGTGTTCTCCATTTCCATACGATACAGGGTACCATCAGTATTAGTACCTTAGCCATTCGCTACGTTACTTTCACGAAAAGTATCCTGCATCGCCTTCATTAACCTTCAAACATAGCCTGAATACTAGAGAATTTACACTACAGTTTATTACAGTGTAGCTTTTGCTACATATACTTTAAAATTCCATTACGAAGCGGCTTACCCCTTGCTGAATTCATTCATTTAGTCGTTTTGATATGTTTCCCCTCATGTTTCCCAACATCTCCAGTGTTATCATTCTACAAGCGTTTCGTATCCTATCATCCATTACACGTTCTTTAATATATGCTTGTAAGAAAAAAATCTAACGGGGTAAGATCGCATGACCTTGAAGGCACTGGATAAAACCTACACCCCCAATCCATTTTTGACGATAATTATCATCTAAAAATTTACGTACATCGTGGTGGTATTGCGGTCGAGCACCGTTCTGTTGCTGCCACATATTCTATCGTTTATCATTATTAAACAGATAAAGAAGGTTAGGCAAAACTTCTTGGAAGAATTGAAGATACATATGACCAGTCAGGGGAGTGTTAAAAGTATGGTCCATTAATTTTATTGTGTAGAATGCCACATCAAACATGTATAACCAGTGGTTTTGGTTTTGCATTTGTCAGATCCAAAATTGATTATCTAATGCGTAATAATGCATATTATGACGATTTACAGATCCATTGCTTCTAAAAATAACGTAGTTAGAAAATATAACATAAGATAAATAATTTGGATCAATCTCAAGTTGAATAATAATCTACTGTCAAAAGTTTACTCGTTTTTCGAAGTGATCATTGCGTAATTCCGGGTGTAATTCAATATGGTGGTAAGGATGATACTTATGTCCGATTAACAGTTGATTGTAAAGTTTCACATGTTAATGCTGTCATACGACTACTGACATGCGGGTTTTCTTTAATATGAAGCTTGGTTAGTAGTATTTCTATTCAACCCTTTTCGTTTTACTCCTAGTAGAATCGAATCTCTCCATCGAATTTTCAAAAGTAAGTCGAGTGGGTTGTAATTGTTGTAATTCATCATTTAACTATTGAACACACAAAACTTTTACAATCTTAAATGACTATCAAAATGCAACAACAGTTTGACAAGTCAAATGTTTGCCGCGTGGAAAATTTTTTTCATGGTTACTGCGAATAATCACAAGAAAAGCCAATGAAACATTGAGACAAATCAAAATAACTCAAAAACACTGAGAGATCGGTATTGGACATACGTATGAAGAGTTGTATGATTTTTGATTCTCTTTAACATAGCGCAACAATATACAGGGTGTTCCGTCTGAAAAAAAAGCGATATTTTCTAATTTCAAGTTCCGCAGTTTTCAACAGCATGTAGGATTTATCTCTAATATTTCTTCTTTAGAACATAGGCTTAAGCTTGGTCTTTCCTTGGTGCCAATATAAAAGATTTCCTAACAAAACACATTATACCTGTAAATGCGATTTTTTGGATAAAGCTCAAATTATTTCAGAAACCGTAAATTTTAGATGCAGGAAACTCATATAAATAAAGTTGTATATTTGCACGTAGAATCCAAGAATCGAATTATTTACAGAATGTTCTATTCAAAAAAGGCTAACTTTCTCTTTCCCTGCTTTTTTGAAACACTCTGTATAGTCAAGAATACCAATAATGGAATGTTTAACAGAAATAATTTAATGTATTGGGATGGACAAAATTGGAATTTACTTCGTGAACGTGCATTTCAAGTGATCGTTGACTGGGTACTTTAGAAACCGAAATAACAAAGCCAATTTTGATTGATGGAATTCTTACAGGTATTTAGACTTTTTAGAAAATGAAATTGAACAGCATATCATTAATTTATTACCATAAAATACTAGAAATATTTTTTTTTACAAGACGGAGCTGGATCACACAGTGCAGCAATTGTAACAGATTTGGACAGAACAGTCCTATTACATGGCCAGCTAGCTCTTAGGACCTGACATCAGGTGATTCTAATTTGTGAGGTTATATTAAAAATCAAGGAGTTATATTAAAAATCAGTGTTGGAAGATTTAAGAGAAGGAGAAGTAACAGCGATACGAGGAATGCCCAGAATTCAGTTGCGGGAAGTATTAAGGTATACAGTAGATCGAGCTCAGGTTACGCGCTCGAAAAAACGCAATGACAACTCGAACACTTAAATAGCAAATTTGTTGTTTAGCTTTATAAATACCTATGAGTAGAGATAAAACAAACACTGGTTTTAAAGTTTCACTGTATTACTTAATTGTTACCTAATTAACAAATTAAAACCGAATACATGTTTCCTTAAATAACTGACCAAAAATGCTATCACTAAAATTGATCTACAATAAATTGAGGTCAAGCAATGGTTACCAGCAAAAATATTTTCTTGATAGTCTAAGATGTCTTCTAAGTACTATTAATTGTGTTTCAGACGTCTATGTCTAAAAAATCCTTTTTTTGGTCGAACCAGATATAGATTACGACTTATTTTGTTATAACAATTGCGTTACTAATTCCTGTTCTAGATGTGAATAGTTTTCATATTCAGGTAACATACCTTACCCTACTTCAGATATCACAGATTATCTTAATCGCTGCTCTAGACGTAAAATATCGCACGTGTTTGCTTAATGTAACTTCCTACTTGATAATTAATTGTTTATCACCTGATGAGATAATATATTGATTTATCGTTACCTATAGCCCAATATTATACCATATTGGTGAAGGCTAAATACCTGCTTATTTTCCCATAACGTTCGCTATTAGTCTTTGCTCAAGACACCGCTGATGTAACATGTATAGAGTGTTTCCGTCATTCTGAACCAGCTTTGAACCAAAAAAAAAACTTCAAAAATCTGTTCTGAATACCATCCCGACCGCCAGCTACCCAGGTTAATCCTGAAAGACGTTTTTATCTGGAAGAAAAACCAGTAATTTAAGAGGTATGGATGACTTGAAATGGTATTTTACATAAATTAAGGAATGTGAGCCTGCAGGCTCACATTCCATTAATTTAAGTCATTTACATCAGTTGTACATACATAGACCAAATTTACATCAATTGGGGCTTGTATCTCGATAGCTTAGTTGGTTAGAGCAGTACTTTAGCAAAGTACATGTCGTAGGTTCAAATCCTACTCGAGGTAGAGAAAAAAATTACCGGAGATTACCCTGTATAACTGAAGGCTAAATACCTACCTATTTTCCCATAAGTTTTGTTATTAGTCTTTGCTCAAGACACCGCTGGTGGAACATGTGTAGAGTGTTTCCGTTGTCCTGAGCCAGCTTTGAATAAAAAAAAATCAAAAATCTGTTCTCAATACCACCCCGATTGCCAGCTACGCAGATTAATCATGGGAGGCGTTTTAATTAAAAAGAAAAACCAGTAATTTACGAGGTATAGATGACTTAAAATTGTATTCTATGACTGGAATTGAAAAAAATCAATTTTGATAGTTCTCACCACCTAAAGTACAAATAGATTTATTATGGAAAAGAGGCACCATTGCTCTGTACTAGTTAAAGATCAATGTTTTAAGCTCATAACTCTCACACAGACGGTGGTTCTCTTACGACTATTTGTATTATTCGTGAAATAAGTGTTTAATGTAAAACCTACAATCATACTTTAGCCACTGCTAACTCTCATAGTTACTCAGTTTTATAAACATAAATTGTACAATAGTGATTATTGGGAACTAATTTATTGCAGAATAATTAGTAATACAAATGTAATCTTTGTAACTGTCAAACATATATTGTGAGTGAAATGCCATTAGTAAGTTTCTCCTATTGGCCTAATGATTAGTTCGTGAACCTGAAACGAAATGAGCTTGTCATTAGTAATAACTGATCATCAAGTAACTCACTTGAACATGTGGCGGTGTTCCCAAGACGTATAAGATAGCATTAGCGATGTCCTCTGGTTCCATTACGGGCGATAACTGTGCTTGTTCATATATTACCTTATTTCCGATGCCTAATAGCAATTCTGATCTAACATGACCAGGACTGATACTCTAAAAGTACTTCCCAAGTGCTTATTATATTAAAAACATATTGAGATCCACTTACTGTAACTTTGACTTTGCTGCCAATAACATTTAGTTCTTTACGAAGTGTTTCGGTTAATGCTGTTACTCCATATTTGGAAGCTGGGTACAAATTAGCATTTGGAAAATTTGGATTATAATGCCCTCCGACGCTATTAATATGTATAATGTGCCCGTCCACTTGATTATTTCGCATAATTTTTATTGCTTCTCTGGTACAAATACATAACGCAATTAAATTAGTGTCCACAATTTCCTTCCAGTGCTTTGTTTCACCGTTTAGAAGCCCATTGGGCCGAAACACCCCAGCGTTGTTTACTAAAATGTGTACAATTCCTACATTTTCAGTAACCCAATTAAAAGCTTTCAGAATATCTTCTTCTTTCGTAATATCAGCTTTAAAAGTGAAAAACTTTCCTTTACTACCTTCCAGCATTTTGGCAAGTTCCAATAGTCTGTCTTCGCGTCTCGCTAGTCCAACTACCTATTTATCAGACATGAGAATATCTACTTTAATCTAAAATATTTAAGTACGTACTTTTAATCCACACTTAACTAATTTCTCGGCAACACCAACCCCAATACCTGAACTGGCCCCCGTTACAATCGCAACCTTACCGTCCCATCGATCCATTATTTAAGCAACCCAACAAGATTCCGTAAAGTACGTGACTTTAATATACTTACCCGAGTGTAAATGTGTTATTTAAAATAAAACAAAAATTAATCAATCTTCCGCTGGTTTCTGTAGTTGAACCGATAAAATTTTATTATTATAAAACTAATCTAATCTATCATTAAAGTTTAGTTGTAAAAACAAACAATTTTATCAAAAATTAATTATAAAAGTTACATGTATAATTATACGAAAGCTATTATGAGAACTTAATATATATATATATATATATATATATATATATATATATATATATATATTCATTAATTGTATTTTATTTAAAATTAACTTTTAAAGTTCATACAGTAAAAGATTAACTCGAGTGGGACTTGAACCCACGACCTCCACTTTGCTAGAGTGGGGCTCTTGCATCTGAGCTATCGAGGAGGCAAGTCACAATCGATTCAAACTTGAACTGTATGTACTTCTCTAGTTACGATGTATTATAAGTTGAGTGTGATCCTTCATTCTGTGTATAATAATTATAATACATCGTAACTAGGGAAGTACATACAGTTCAAGTTTGAATCGATTGTGACTTGCCTCCTCGATAGCTCAGATGCAAGACTCTAAAGTGGAGGTCGGTTCAAGTCCCACTCGAGTTAATCTTTACTGTATGTACTTTAAAAGTTAATTTTAAATAAAATACAATTAATGATTATTAAATTGAACTTCTTTTCATTCACTAAACCAATTTCTATAGTTATCAATTACTGTTGCATACAGCAAATAAAAATTAACAATTAGTCACGTGTTGTCATGTGCGAAACCTTAGCGAATTGCGGGTTCACACGACATTCACAAAAAGTTGACTGTGATCCTTGATTCTGTGTATAATAGTTATAATACATCGTAACTAGGGAAGTACATACAGTTCAAGTTTGAATCGATTGTGACTTACCTCCTCGATAGCTCAGATGGAAGAGCCCCACTCTAGCAAAGTGGAGGTCGTGGGTTCAAGTCCCACTCGAGTTAATCTTTTAATGCATGTACTTTAAAAGTTAATTTTAAATCAAATACAATTAATGATTATTAAATTGAACTTCTGTTCGTTCACTAAACCAATTTCTATACATATATATATATATATATATATATATATATATATATATATATATATATATATATATATATCTCTATTATAAGTGTTAGAGAAAAATTTTATTAACAAAAATTGTTCAGTATTTTGGTCTTTTAATTTTTTTTTTAATTTTGTAAAAAAAAACCCAATTTAGTTTAAAAAAGAGGCATTTACTATTTATCGCATTTAAACAAAAAATCACACGTCATGAAAAAACTAAAATTTGTTTTCATATTTTCAATTTTACATCTAAATTAAAAAAAGAAAAGTTAAATTATCTAAATTAAATTTT